>JAODUO010000047.1:327500-355000 GCA_025642075.2 Ridgeia piscesae
GTTTGTAATCTACTTATGGCGTCACCCATGTGGAAGAACTGTTATTTGTCACGCTTCGCTGGTGCTGGTCATGTTGGACCTAGCTGAATCACGCTGACTCTGCCAATGACGCATTTGACCGCACCAGAAGTCTGATACAACGAAGTAATTATGATATTCAATCACTTCCATGTGAAGTAATTATTATATCTAATGGCTCCCATAACACAATTGTTATGTACAATGTACACGCATGCACACAGAAGCACGCACGCACACACCACACTCGCGTATCCAATCTCTTTCTCTCTCTCCGACCTCCCCTTCCTTTGCGGTCGTTTTTGCTTTCTCGGGGGGTCAGTTGCTATCATAATTTAAAAGCCTCTCTGGGGTATAGTTGGAAGTGTTTCGTCAGCCTATAGACCTGGTCTAATGGCAGTTGGAAAATGCGAACCCTCTAAAAATGACACCTACTACACGAAGTAGTTTACATACCAAGTACACATTATAATTGAGAACAAATACTATAATCAGTTTGATCTTATGCCCCACCTGTAACCTATGTTATGTTGTTTATTAATGGCGATAATAAGCGGTCAGGGCTAGCTCAAGAAAGACAATATGTGCGTTATTTTTTGTCTCATTCAAGAATACATGTAGGCCTACGTGACAAACATACAAGAAGCGTTTTAGTGCATGCACAAAGGCCTGGTTTAGCTCCAATTCTGAGACCTACTGATGACTAATAACAGTAAATTCTTTATAATTCACGTTCGACTATCATTCTTGTGTAACTGGTAATTAATTATACGTGACATTAAACATATTGATAGCAATATTGTTTTTGCTGGTGGGACATCTTCGATCTCAAATGGTAATTACGCAATGCTATGATATACGAGCTTTATTACGCAACAATCGTACGACGTACGACGTCGAATTTGATTCACGTTAGGGGCCTATGTCTTATCGCTCGGCTCAAACGCAGGAGACTTCGAGGTATGGACGTAGCAGCGCGATATAGACCCTACACAGTCTGGAAGAAATGTTCCGGAATGTTTCTACCGAGAGAAACGATCCATTGCATGATTAAATACACCGTGCCCAGATCGTGACATTACTCGTAATTAGGGTAATTTACTAGGATTATGTAACACGAGGCTGGTAATTTTAATAATAATAGTTTATTTCACTCTCTCTCTCTCTCCCCCTCTCCTCTCTCTCTCTCTCTCTCTCTCTCTCTCTCTCTCTCTCTCCTCCTCTCTCTCTCTCTCTCTCTCTCTCTCCTCTCCTCTCTCTCTCTCTCTCTCTCCTCTCTCTCTCTCTCTCTCTCCTCCCTCTCTCTCTCTCTCTCTCTCCCTCTCTCTCTCTCTCTCTCTCTCTCTCTCTCTCTCTCTCTCTCTCTCTCTCTCGGCACTCGTAGAGATTGAAACGGGTACATAAAACATGCAAAGAATATTTGTTAAAATAGATTCAAATAATATATAATTTAAGACATTAGCGTAAATATAAATTATAATGTAGAGAATATACGATATGTATCTATAAAACTAATTAAAATACTTTAAGACATTAAAACATATTTTATGTTAAAATGTTACGCCGACAAGTCAATGTATTTGACTAAACTTATTAAAAAAGAATTAATACATACTTTAAAACATTAAAATAAATAGATCTAAAAAATTAATTAAGGATTTACAATATTTTACACATATCCATATCAGCATGCACGAAAGTTTGTTAAGAGTCACTTGTGGGTTAAAAAAAATTATATCGCGCATGTTTAAGATCTATAGGTACTGTTATCCGTGTGGTACTTTTCATCACATCGACCCGTAGAATGTGCAATCTGCCATCCGTATATGGACAAGGAGTTTCTAGAATGGAGTTGGTGGACGTGCTACACGTAGAAGTTTAGTTCACTGAAACTAGGAGCACAACCAATGAGAGTAGACCATTAAAGAGAGGGGGCATAAAACAATTAACCCATTGCCAAAAACATCGATTATCGCGCTGGGGGAGGGCAGTGTTCAAAGCTGTTGTCGGATAACTTCATATTTCATATTCAACTGGGGAATACGGCCTACGTAAAAGGACACATTCGAAAAGGTCTACGGAAAAGGGCGAATTCCAAAGGTCCTCGCGACGCCTTGGACCCACCTATGGAAACTGTAGGTTCGTACGGTCTCATGAGTACAAGGCTAACGTTTGCTAAATCAGTTTTCTCGACAGCGGAAACCACGAGAGCGCCCGCCCCCTCCCCGAACATGCAAAATATAGCGTTCAACCGATTCGGCTTTCGCAGTATAACCAATTAGTGAGCATTTCGTGTCTAGGTGTTTCTTGCGCAATCTGAACGCTTCGCGATCACACTATCTAATTTGCAAACGGTGTTTTCGGCTTTTTTAAACGCCATTCGACGCCAGAAACGTTTGCCGCCGAATTCCGGGTACTACAGTGAGTAATTAATATATCGCATGGAATTATGTTCTTGACGGCTGAACACTTGTGGTAACAGCTACATTGATGGGAGCTCGGCTGTGGTTATTACGTCGTCTCGCCACCAACACGTCCGGGGTCAATGTTTCTGGGCTGTGAAACCGCAATCGTTCGTCTTCGAGTACAGTGATAGAGAACGGGGGCCATTTGCATTCCGAGAAAACAGCCTTTTGTCTATTTAGCGTAACATAGAGCGTCTGTTGACACGGCGTATGTAATTAGTTATCAGCTGTAGGGGTGCTAATGCTACTGCTAGTGCTAATGCTACTGTCTTCGCCACCTAATGTAGTAGCAGTAGCAGTAGTAGTCTGCCCTGTAAAATGTTGAGTTTAAAAACATTATGCAGATTTAATTATAAACTAAACAGTTTATTTTTATGACGCACGCATGCAAGGCAAGAGGCAATATTATTGGTTTATTGCGGTCACTATATCCAGGCCACCTTTCGAAAAAGTGACTGATGACCAATTTCTGACGCGAAAGCAGTTTATTATTATATTTTCCTATCCCCAAATTTACGCAGTTTCGATGGATGTCTATATGCTTACCCCATTACACCATCGACTGCACTTATAACCGAGTCTGGATTTGCTCTATATGCGCGTAAAATAGATATAAGACTACTTTGCAACCATTGCAACCGTTCCCTACGCCTTTTCCGATTGCTATGTTACTAGTTCTGTCAAAATTTCGGTCGATTGTACATTTATTTGATATGAAACTGTTGCTATTTATTAATATACATGTATCCGTGCGCCTGTATGTGTGTACGCGTATATACGGGCATGTATTCACCATGCGTACATACGTACGTGCGAGCGTGCGTGTGCGAGGTCATACGTGCGTGTGTGTCCGTATGTGCGTGCATGCATGCGTGTGTGTATGTACGTGCGGTCACACGTGCGCGTGTGTCCGTGCGTGCGTGCGTGCGTGCGTGCGTGCGTGCGTGCGTGCGTGCAACATGAATTGAACGAATTCCAAAAGAACGGCTGAAAAAGCAGTCGAACTTCTACCGTCTTGTACCTTTGAAAACCTGACACTTCCCGTGGCAGCGTGGTCGTGTTGATTGCATTACAAACAGTCGAACACTGTTCCGACAGCGGCAACCACCTGGCTCGTGGCTGTACGGTTGTTCTTGGAACACCCGACGCCAGTTAGCCACACGGGCGTCGATCTTTACGGCGTTGAAACAACCTCGTCGACTCATAGCGCACGACTTCAAAGCGTTCCGTTGCATCATCTCTGAGTGCTGACGTCCCTGTAACATCAACACTCCGCAGGCATGCTGCGGTTCTTTCCCTATAATCAACACGCCGTTACAGGGACGCCGCCGGGGGAGTCTGTTCCCTGTTCCCAGGCATGCCCTGGAGCGGGTCTCCTCCCCCAATTCTCCCCCGCGATCAGGGAACGAACCCACGCTCCATATATGGGACAACGGGGATCTGGGTTGGACCGATAGCGCGACTTCCGGTCGAGGTACGGATCACGGGAATGGGTTCTGATCATCAACGAGCGCGGATTACCTACCGATTACCTGCAGCAACGGCGTTTGGTGATCAAACGCATAACGTACCTAGATTTACCAAAGCTAAGAAACTTAATGCCCGACCATGATGCGTGTCATTGTTACCACATCTGTGTTCGCAAGGTAAAAATTATATAATATGGGTTTACCAAGAGTTAGTGACATTTCCACGTGAATCAACACACTTCAGAGCAAGGTACATAGCATATACTTCGCATACGGGCAAGACTATAACATTGTCAGTTATCTGGCGCTCATGTGAGGCGAACTCATATCAGCAGCGTGTCGGGTCTTTCTTACTAAGCGTAGTAATTTTGAGGCGATTATTCCTGAAGGTGTGAAGTATGCTCAGAGTGGAAAAGGGCAAACATATAAAATGGTAGTAAATGATGAAAAGAGAAACGCGTTGTCGCGCTTACATTTTTCCGGTCGTTATAAATTTTCCGATTGACGTTTCTGCGCATGCGCGATAAATGTAAAATCATCATCAATGTGCAGCGAAACGACAAAACATTTTTGGTATAAATGCCACGGGCTGTTCGTTAACTCACCTGTGATGATTACTGTGAAGAGTTGGTTAAAATATCGTTCAATACAATAAAATATTACGTTTGTTTAAATCACTGTCACGGATTATGGTGCACTACAATCACGTGGTTTATGTTTTCTATCAAAACGTACCTCAAAACTTGTTTGCCTCGTGTTAATTTGCGACAAATAACTTTGCTGAGAGGTTATATGCACCCTAACGAATAGCCCGTAGTATTCATATAATAAATGCTTTGTCCTTTCGCTGCACATTGATTATTTTACATGTATTGCGCATGCGCAGAAACGCCAATCGGAACGTTTATAACGCCGGAAAATGTAAGCGCTACAGCGTCACTAAACTTGCTTCACCACATCGCTTCTAGGAATGTGTAGACCGCTTGCTATTTATTTACAATGACCAACACCTGTCCACACTGTAATCACTTCATGTTAATAATGTTACCTTATGATATTCTATAACATAGGTCTACGCAGTTTACCATGTGAGCACAAACGGTCAAAAATAGTAGTCGATTGTCAATACAATATTACATTGGAACCGTTTAATCGGAATTAGGTTTGTTTTGTTTCGACCGCCAGCACACTCCCACGCGCACGTCGAACGCCAAACGTTACAACTCTCTCGTTCCACGTTCGACGTGTCTCGGTTCACACCTCTCTACTCCGGCGGATTACGTTGCAAGTTGGCGCAGCAAAGTGCACTAGATTCCGACCGTCTCTGACTCTCTGCCACTTCACTGCGTCTATCAAATCCGGCAAACAAACACCACCTAGTGTATGTCGAGAGTTAAAAAGATTGTTGGCTCTAAGATGTTTACATTTGTAAGGGTGATTTTATCGATCGTGTACAGGTCCACAGGTACCAAAATGTTTCTGGGTGTTGAATGCAGGTCTATTTGTAGTGTTATTGAAATATATGTATATCAATAATTCGTATTTTTCGCCAGCGGCGATGTGTGTTGAAAGTAGGCCTACCGGTGCCACGGGTTCATCCGTGTCACAAGCATTCAGCCGACGTCCCGGGAGAGTTCACGTCAGGTCAAGCAACAGTGACATCGTATGTGTGTGTGTGTTAGCTTTGTTGTAAGCCATATAATTATTGCCGATTTTTTCCAGCGAACGCCCACGGTCAGGCAAGAACCACCTCCGAATAAAAAACTAAATGAGTTTCTTTTTAAACGTGTGTTCCACGAATACCCGCAGTTACGATACAATCTTGTACGGAATCCGATGAACGCGCGCCGCGCAACACGGGTAATGTCCGACAGAGAAACGTTGAATAGCCATGAATACGTCTAAAGAATGTGCATTAATAACAATGACGACAAGAAGATTTGAAGGAGATGAAATGGAAGTGATTGACACACTGAACTAATCTTGAGAAGTCGATAGGATATACATCTATAGTTTGTTCTCGTTTAAAAACGATGGAATTACTGAAGACAAGGAGTAACGTGAATAGTGTGGATTACATATTATCAAGAACAGCATAGATTAGATATCATAAATAACAGTGTAGATTAAATATGATAGATCATTATATATAATTATGTTGTTCTCACACAAGATGACAGGTGTACAGAACAATTTCGATGGCGTAGGTTATCATGGTCTTCATCTAAATACGACGGTCGTGACTGTCTTGTGGCAGTTGTATTGTACATCATATAATATAGCCTGCCGAGTCTCTGCCGATATCTACTTTTCTCAAGAACAATGTTGCATATAGGGGTGACATTTTCTTTGAGTTGGCCACAGGTCGTCTTCTTTTTGAATAGGTACTTATTCACATCTTTTGCAGATCTATTTCATTTTCTGCGGTTAGTATTTTAAAACTACACATGTATGATGGCTGCGGGGAAAGATCCAGTGCCTCTTTTGGTTTGCAAAGACGAAGTCAGGTATTGCTCTGCGACGTAAGATAAAGAAAACAAGCCCAGCTTCTGGTTACAAGACGGTGCAAACTTATTTGTCTTATATCCGTTAGTTACGTTTTCATTGCGCACGATGGAACCAGTATCAATGAAACAGACTCTAGCCCCTGAAGACGCTGGTGGACAGGAATGGTTCAGTCACCACCAACATTGCGACTATCAGACACTGATGTATAGCTGACATACAGCAGGCTCTTACACGCCTATGTGAAGATCACCAGTTGTGAACATAATACTCTGGTTTCTTCCCAAGGATCGTCATTAGAACTGCCGCCCACTCCTGTGGCCTGTAATCCTGCGGGTAGAACAGATCAAAGCCGCCCCAGAGCCGCAACTGGTTCAACGGTCTAGTGGAAGCCTGCGCTAGCGCGTAAACGTCCTTCAAACATCGGCTTCTTCTGCCGCCGAATTACGTAATTGGTAGCATCCGTTCAAACGAGCCATTTGTCACTACAATCTCGCAATTGCAACTCTGTATTGCAATTGACCACAACACAGTTCGTTGGGTCACCGTCACCGTCAATTATTTTTATGTCCTCTTTGATGTTTTCGTTAAATATGAAGATCATATCACAGCCAGTAAGAACCTATACAATAAAGACAACCTATTTAAACGTCTCTATCTTATAGCAAAAGTAAAAAAATATGATCTTAATCTCAACAACGTCAGTAATACCTAGAAAGTGGACAATGACCAGGGTGGAATGAAGCATAGCATGTTCTATTTCAATATTTATGGCATGAAAATAGGAAAACCCCTACACCTTTGAATGAAACACAGGTACGAGCATGGGCGTCCGCAGAAACAAATGCAGGGGAGGGGGCAATGTTATCCTGAATCAGAGGTTTAGCCAGCGAACCGTGCAGCCGTGTTTTGCACGGCCAGTTTTCTAAAAACACGGCCAGTTTAACCATGCACGGCCTAGACTTGACTATGCCTCGGCGATGCGCACGCCAGGTACACCGGCCGAATGTGGGAGGGTGCATTGAGAAGTACTATCGCCGCATCATCTATGTCCCGTACATGGATTCCTTGATCCAGTCTCTGGAAAGTCGCTTTGGTGAAAGCAACACGTCATATTTTCACATTTTCGCACTACATCCGAGAGAAATGCAGCAAACAGAAAGAGATGAATTCAAGCACATCGTTTCATCTGTCAAGGAAATGTATGGCATTGACAACCTTGTAGAAGAAGCTCTAGCGTGGTATGACGTACAGAAGCATAAGCCACTGGATGACAACTCTCTGGGTATGATCGAGCTGGTGAAGCAGACCACTATGTTCCCTGCTGTGCGTAAGGCTATCCTCATCGCACTGACTCTGCTTGCAACATCATGTACAGTGGAAAGGTACTTCAGCACACTGCGCAGGGTGAAGAACTGGTTAAGATCAACGATGAGTGATACACGTCTGTCCGGCCTCTGCATGCTAAGTGTCCACCGCAACAAAGTGAACAGCCAGAAGACCGAGCTAATGAACAGGGTCATTGACAATTTCGGAAGAGAACCCCGACGGCTCCAATTCCTGTTCTAACTGAATGAACTGTTGAACAATTGTTATGTTATTTTATTCCCCTTGCCCCCACTCCCGGACGCCCATGGGTACGAGCATGAAAGGAATCACATTACACCATGCTGTAACTTAGATTAGTTTGTTAATGACAAGTAATGGAACGAAATGTGACACGAATAAAAGTAGTGGTTTTTTTTAAATTATAAAGTACAGCACAGCATACGTAATTATTTTTAAATAGCAAAATCACACACGTGACGCCGTACGAAACGGAAAACAGAAACTAACGTAGTTAGATAGTGAAATCGCCGCTGTAATTGCGATATAGTGGCTTTAAAAAATCATATTGAGAGTAATAATCATTAAATAACTCAATCGTACAATATTCGTTAATACGAGTGAAAACAATTATTAAACAATATATATCACATGCATAGTAAATACAAAATATAACTGACGAAAGTGGTTCTTGTTGATTAAAACATTTTAAGGTGAATTTGCTAGGGTTGCCACCCGTCGCTTAAAGTACAAAATATTCCGTATTAATTTTATGAGAAAAAATATTGCATCAATTATAAAGGGAACGGGGGTCTGTTGTATTTTTCCGTATGGAAGGTGGGTACCCTTCTTTCAAATCTTCGTAGGTTTACGTAGTATGACACGGCCCCCGTTAAACAAACTAATAATTATAATAATAAAAAACACGTGTTGTCCTGTTTCAACTAAAGTATACACCAATGCGTGAATGCATGATTACAATGATTACAATGCATTCACATGAGCTTAGTGGTTGTAACTTCAAATTTGCTGCTGTTTTCAACAAACATACAACGATAAGGCTGCTGTCGACTTATCAAACTTATCCAAAGATCGTGACAACACGGGGGACGTGGCGTGGCCGTACGGTCGTTAACAGTCGACACCGATAGCAGATGTAAGCACTGATAGCAAGGACAGTTTCCAAAGGCAACATGGCCATGGGACCGGTCGGTTATTTGAAACTATTTTGACGATGCGTTGACTGCAAACATGTCTGGTTGAGTTATTTTTACTTCTGTATCGATGTCGTATGAACGGTATCGATGCACTATCAAATATAATAAAAAGCACCCAGCAACGATAACATTCGTTTACCGTAGAATATGAAGTGCTAAACCGACTCGTGTTGATATCCATCTTTTTTATCTTTTAAATTCATGTTTTCGAAAGCATGAAACCTTTTCCGCAAAGATTTAAATATAAAATAACAAAGAAATGGTATTCAGACACTTTTGTAACCAAACAATTTTTTTAACCTTAGTTGAATCATCTTCGAGTAACGACTCGAAGACTAATGACATTCAACACAAGTGGAAACATTAGTAGGGACCTAGACTCTTTATATACAAATCAATTACAATGCAAAACCTATTCAGGGTTTGTTAGCGCAATATTAAACTATTACAAAGTTAAAGACTTACTAAAACTTAAACGATGTTCCCGTATGTTCTGCCTTTACGTTAACAACGGACGTTAAACCAAAGACATTGAAAAGGTTACCAATAAACAAAACCACCAATATCCACCGTTTACGACTGATCATAACAGTTTGCGCCTTGACAGGTTATCCAATCGCCATTTCACTGAGATGCATGCTGTAATGAATGCACGAAGAGTTAGTATACACAAATTACACATATCCATCACTGTCTCTATATAGATCTGAATCAACGCAGCAACCCAGATGGAAATAGAATTCGGCCAACGTTCAGAACTGATCCATAGCTCTGGAAGCCGGACTCTCTCTATTGGCAATTCGACGTTCTACCCACTCTGCCACTGCGCGTCACGCCCACAACATCCGCGTGCTCATGTCTGTCGAGCCAGTTGTCCGTGACAATCGCCCGGTCTACGCCACTGAATCCGCCAGTGCACTCTTTACGGTTCGATCCATTTGAGGTGCAGTAGTCTGATTGGTGTACTCCTTCAAGTAGTGTCGTCTGGAACGGTGGTTCTAGTCGCCTCCCCTCGATCTGTACTTCAAGTACTGTTCATATGGAACGGTGGTTCTAGTCGCCTCCCCTCTGTACTTCAAGTACTGTCATATGGAATGATGGTTCTAGTCGCCTCCCCTCAGTTCTTCAAGTAGTGTCGTCTGGGATGGTGGTTCTAGTCGCCTCCCCTCCGTTCTTCAAGTAGTGTCGTCTGGGATGATGGTTCTAGTTCGCCTCCCCTCGGTTCTTCAAGTAGTGTCGTCTGGGATGATGGTTCTAGTCGCCTCCCCTCGGTTCTTCAAGTAGTGTCGTCTGGGATGATGGTTCTAGTCGCCTCCCCTCGGTACTTCAAGTACTGTCATCTGGGATGATGGTTCTAGTCGCCTCCCCTCGGTTACTTCAAGTACTGTCGTCTGGGATGGTGGTTCTAGTCGCCTCCCCTCGGTTCTTCAAGTAGTGTCGTCTGGGATGGTGGTTCTAGTCGCCTCCCCTCGGTTCTTCAAGTAGTGTCGTCTGGGATGATGGTTCTAGTCGCCTCCCCTCGGTACTTCATGTAGTGTCGTCTGAGATGATGGTTCTAGTCGCCTCCCCTCGGTTCTTCAAGTAGTGTCGTCTGGGATTATGGTTCTAGTCGCCTTCCCTCAGTACTTCAAGTAGTGTCGTCTGGAACGGTGGTTCTAGTCGCCTCCCCTCAGTACTTCAAGTACTGTCGTCTGGAACGGTGGTTCTAGTCGCCTCCCCTCGATCTGTACTTCAAGTAGTGTCGTCTGGAACGGTGGTTCTAGTCGCCTCCCCTCGATCTGTACTTCAAGTACTGTCATCTGGAATGGTGGTTCTAGTCGCCTCCCCTCGATCTGTAATTCAAGTAGCGTCACCTGGAATGGTGGTTCTAGTCGCCTCCCCCCGATCTGTACTTCAAGTACTGCCATCTGGAACGGTGGTTCTAGTCGCCTCCCCTCGGTTCTTCAAGTAGTGTCATATGGAATGGTGGTTCTAGTCACCTCCCCTGGATTCTTCAAGTAGTGTCGTCTAGAACGGTGGGTCTAGTGACCTCCCCTCGGTAGTTCTAATATCGTTGTCTGGAACGGTGGTTCTAGTCATCTCCCCTCGGTACTTCAAGCAGTGTCGTCTGGAATGGTGGTTCTAGTCACCTCCCCTCGGTACTTCAAGTAGTGTCGTCTAGAACGGTGGGTCTAGTGACCTCCCCTCGGTACTTCAAGTAGTGTCGTCTGGAACGGTGGGTCTAGTGACTCCCCTCGGTATTGCACACATTGCTCGCACTAAGTGCTAGCCAAAGCCAATAAACACGACTTCTTTTCTGTAGAGTGACTCAGAACAGACGTGGTCAGTGACCGGAGTCTGGTGGAAAGAAACACAGCTATAAACATGACATTTATCACGTAGATAATATCTCCGTTACCATCTCCCGTCTTGGATGTGTGGGTTCGGGTGAAAACCTGTGCATCTTGTTATACCTCGAGGTGCAGTTACTGGTTCGAGTCGCAGATAGCTAAGTTAATTTCGCATAGGGTAATATTAGTATGGTATTGATAATTTGTCCGCGGGTCGAAACGCCCGATTTCTTTTTTGGGCCTTTGTTGCTACGGCATTGGCTTAAAATGCTTGAATATTTGCATTTCCCCCATTTTGCTTAGGAGGAAATTGACAGAGAATGTAATAGAGACACCGTGCAACCAACGCAGTCTATAATTATGCAGTCAAATGTAAAGCCAATCAACAAGCCTTTTATGTACCGCCATCACAACATTACAGACTCATTTTGGTAGTGTTCGACGGCGTAATTCGCATCGTCATGTTATCTCATAACTTTACTACGAATCTATTGCAGTAATACTACTGACTGAACAGCTCTCAGGCTAGTTCTTTTTCAATCAATGGTTGCATTTTTTTCATATCCAAATTCAAGATCTTAAATTTCTTTTTACCTGTAAAGGCTTTCGTCTGAACGTTTCACTTTGACTTCTTCAGTACTAATGACGAATGACGTCATCGTACACGTGGGGTAGCTCGTAACTGCCCTCGGCTCTGTTCGTTGGCGTCATTGTCTTTCTGATCCAGATGGCTTCTTTTATTTGTCCTGTTTTCTGTTTGGCTCTTTATAAATGATTTTCGCTCCATCCCAGTCTATGATGTGGTTTTCAGTCGTTGCATGGCATATTAAGGCGGTTTTGTTGAAGTTCGAAATTAATATTTTTCTGGCTTCTAGTGTATTTGTGATAATTCACTGTCTTTGGATAAAAAAAAATGAAAACCATTGATTTATTGCAGTAATAATTATTGTAACAAGAATGAAGTGACGACAAAAGGTGAGAAGGTTTTACATAATTATTAATAAGTTGAAGAAACAAAGGGAAAAGATGTCAAATGCGTGCGTGATATCAGATTGTTAAGAGATAATAACTATTATCCAGAATATGTTGGGGTGGTAAAAACTGGCAGTGCTAAAGATAGAAGATGAAATTGCACAGAACAAATAAGTCAGAAAAATAGACGATGAGTTAGAAACAAGCGGGGAGAGGATTGAAAGAAAAGATTGCAACAATGAAAAACAGGAAAATGGGCCTGTGCTAATTGAAAAACTGAGCATACAAACTACTAGAAATTGATGAACAGCAGAGAACGGACGTAGTGGTCACGCGATAATGGTTCTGAATCACTGTAGTTCCCTTCGATAAGGGTTCGAAGAAGAATTACCGCAACAGGAATCGAATATACAACCATTAGGCCTACACATCATCGCAGTTGGAAAACGACTATCTGCTCAACTGCTTACACCCGGTTACAATTCCAATAAAAATCAAATTCACGATTGCAAAGCCAAGGGTCATGTTGTAGGGAATATGCCAAAAGTGTGTAGTCGTTTTACTGGTGTCACCGATCCTAAAGGTTGTCAGTTCAATTTTGCAGCTTGTAAATATTGATAAGAACTCTACAACACGGGGTTCCGCGGTCTGTAATTATGGCGTTGACATACACAGTGTTCGTTGAACGCGGGCGTCCGATCGCCATTATATAAACCAATGCGGCACAAACCCGATACACCGCTGCGCGGCGCACCGCAGGCGCGTTCAAGCACCGAAGCGGACGCACGAAATTTTGGTGGGACGAAGCGGCGTTTGTGCGCGTTTGATGTCGCCGCCCGTCGTGGCGCATTGTCCCGGTCGTGAAAAGATGTGACCCACTTCGCGGAGGCAACGTAAACAAAACCCGTAATTACGCGTCTTACGCGACACAGGCTCGGCGCACAGGTCACCCCCGCCTCCTGCCCGCCGCCGTCCGTCCGGACCAAACCTGGCCGCGATAACGCCTTGAAGGAGGTGGCTACGGGGGGCGGGGACGACGAAGAAAAACGCTCGAAAATAACGGCGTGCGTGTGCACGCGCGCGCGCCGACCTGTCGGACGGAGGCAGTCGCGCGTAAACCGCCGCCGCCCGCACCGCACCGCGGCGCCGCGGCCGCGCGCGCTTGTGGGCGGGGATTCCCTGCCGCACCACGTGACCAGCTCGCGCTGCGTTTGATGTTCGCCGCGGTGCACACACGCGCGCCGCACCGTCGCACACACGGGCACAACATACACATAAACGAGCCGGCGGTCGACCGAAGTGGACTGGAGAGAAGGAATGGGACGCTCGCCGTCCCGACGTTACCGCCGACTTGGACGACTATGAGCGGGCGACGGAATGATCCCTCGACGGTGGCACGATGCTACTAGGCGCAGTCCTGTTGTTGCCGCTCCTACCGCTCATTATGGTAGCGTCGGCCGCCAACCGTGAGCGGGCGATCTTGGAAATAGTGCTGTACGAACGCAACGCTCACGGTGAATATGAGACGAAGGTTCAGTACGAGTTACGGGGATTATTTTCGCCCGCCGGGGCTAAGACCAGCGCAGAAGGACAGATTCTACAGGTAGGTGCCACCGAGTCGAGGGGACGCGAGACCGCTCGGCTAGCATCGAACGGCGGACGGCGGCCGGTGCCTTTAAGTTGGCCGTCGACCGCCGAAACAAGGCCAGTAGCGATAACGCCTTGCTCGGGCCACGCAACGGCTTCGTACACCACTTAATCAAGTTGTAGCGAAGTAATAGTGGGCCTAGTTCACACAGGCGGCCGACTTGTCGTCGTTATTTACACCCGTTCTATGATATTGTTTTTGTGTGTGTGACATACTGGTATAGCGATATACTTTATAACTTACCCCAAGACCCAAGGCCAAATACAGTGTATGTCTAAACGCACCCGTTGGCTTCCTTGTACCCGGATTACTAGTAAATGTCGCTGTACTAACAGGCTCAATACATTCACGTAGTACAGATCTAGTAGTAGTGTTGTTACAACTACAAGATTACATTACCGCAGCACATTAATTGTAGTGACTAATATTTCCACACGTACAAGAGAAAGGTCAGATGATTAAAAAGTTATAAATAGTTTTTTTTAATTCAACTACATATCATCATCAGTGCATAGAGGTTGGAAAACATTCTGGGCAAAAACGACTACATCATTAAAATACTAAAAAGTATTTATGTAGAATTTTTTATTTATTTTTTAAATATAGAAAGTGTCAACATCGCAGACACTAGCAAAGAGTTTGCAAAAATAATTTAATACGTTTATTAAGTTGAGACGAGCCTCGCCATCTTTAATGCAGTTTCATTTGGCAGATGTCATATTTAAGCAGATTACATCTTCATCAAGACATAACTGCCTGACAAGGTGAATACTGATCCCATCTCCTGGGTCACGCGCTGTCTCACTATCGCTTGTGGCGCGAAAGTTGCCTCGGGAAATGGTCTGACAGCTTTATCAATTTAAATTATACAAAGCGTTACTAGACAGACTGTTTTACGTCTACCTGCTATCCCGTGGCAAGATGCATTCAGTGGTGATCATAAAAATCAAGACAAAAATGTTGACTTTATTTCATTAAAGTTATTTATAATGTTTAACTTACTGTGCAGTAAAGAAATGTTTCCCATATGCCGATGGTGCTGTCTAAACAGTGCACTGCAGATTTCTTTGTTTGCTGATTGTCCAATTGTTTAGAATACTCTAAAATAAAGTTAGTACAGATTTCTGAAAGTTTTACCAGCTTGAAGAGCAAACCCTTTAATACTTACTTGGCTACATTATGTCACACTGCTCTGTATCAAAATATTATATTAATATTCAAATAAATGTTAACATTAAAATTATAGTTGACATGAAGTGAGAAAAAAAATCAGTTCTAATTATAATAAACTAAGTTTCCAGAAGAAAAAACTAACTAATTATTAACAATTTTACAAACAAACAGAAATACCACTTACTGATAAATACTATTTGACAATTTGTTAATAACCACCCAGGAATACTTTGATATTTTAATTTAACAGTGTTCCATTCATTTAATGATTTTTCTCCACTCAGGTTTTGGCCCGTACAAACAGATAATGTGCACATAATATCAGATTCAGTAAGTTAATAAGTTGAATTGAAATTAGGCATATACATAGATTTGCACATAAATTCGTATTTTTGATGAATGTATGTCATACAATTGAGGAGTGGCACTTCTTTACCTACTCAGTGACAAAGGGTATCCGGTGCAGGTATTTGGGTACTTATGTACCCAACCCATCCAGTGATACCAGAAAGTCAACCAGGCAGAAATTTGTCTCGCTAATGGCAACTTCACATTATTCTTACCAGTGGGCAAAATAGGACAAACAAAATTCTGTCTAAGAAAAATTACCACCCCGTCTACTTTGAAGTACCTATAAATTCTAGAGTAATTGAATAATATAAGTATATAATAATCCTGGATAGATCAGAATATAGAACTGGAATAAATAAATTAACACATTTTTAATGCAGCTTAACTGGTAAATTAGGTAAAACTTGTAGGATAACTAAATTTCAATATTATCATACCAATCTGATGATACAGCAGGGAGTATGGAAATCCTGCAGTTGTACAAATTTAAGGATTTTGACTAAATGACAATTAATTCATTGTTTAATTCTGAAAAAAATCCCTTAAAAAGTAGTATTTAGTGGTATATTTTTAAAATGAAAAAGGTCTAAAACTCTTTCCATTTCCAATCATCTTGGATTCCTTGACAATTTATTCACACAAATTTAGTTATTTTGACTTTTTCTAGCAAATGTAACAAATGTGCAAATAGCGAACATGAAGGTTTGAATGTTATTTAGTTGCGCTGTGACAACTGGCATTCCATGGTGTTGTACCGTTTAGAAGGCACCCACCCGCTACATTCTAAGTGCTTTCGTTGGATCATGACAGGTCGCACGTAGGTGACAGTGCTTTGTAACTCACAAGTTTTTCTGCTTTGTCGTGAATGAATACTCGCAGCCGCACTGCACTGTATGTGAACTAAGTGAAAAGAGAAATTTTTGAAAAAAACACTTCCATTTCGTGACCGCCGAAGCGTTGTAATGGTTTCTCGGGTCTCGACCACTTCATTACGAAGTGGCCTACTTCGATGTTCTCTTTGATGTTCTCATATGCCGGAACAGGGCACAGTGTTCTACTGTTGATATATTGTCTAATTACTGTGTGTTTGTTTTGGCCTTTTTTAACCTGTTCGCCAAGGTAACTGTAAATTGATTGGAATTGTTTATTAGTTGAAATGTATTTTTACTAGGATGGACAGGTTGTCATGTTTTGTATAGTAAGTGTGGAGGGTTGTTTCAATGTCAAATTATTACATGATTTAGCTTTCTGTTACTACCATACTGATGTTTATTTTGATTATTTTGAAATTCTAAGAACTCCAGTGAAGGTATATTGAGTAGCTTGCTGCAATATATGCAATAATTCTTAAAATGTGGCACACTTAACATTTGTCAATGTTAATTTTTTCAGACATCAAATTATAATTTTATGCTTTCGGACAGGGGATAATGGAATTATTGTTAGATGCCCAAAAACCTGCAGTCTTTCTTTGACCAAGCGACTTTGAAAAAAGATAAAAATCAGTCTGTGGCTTCACATTTGATGAGGAGAAAACAGTATGTACAGTGCTACTTAAATAGACCCATGTGGCAATAAGACATGTTAATTAAGATACATGCACAAAGCCGAATACAGCCATGAAAACAATCTAAGTCAGGGATTTTTTATTTTACAAAATTTGAAGAAAAAAATACAAGTGTAGTGGCTTTCTCTATTGCTACATGATATTATTTGTTTGTTTCTATCATAACTAAAATATTTCTCTGTGTATTTGCTTTTTCCCTTCTCCACTCAGAGACATTCAATTCTGCACAATGTCAATAAAGTCAGGCGCCAGCGCATTTAAAAAGGGTGTTCCATTTGCGATTGCGGAAATATTTTGTTTATTGAACGCATAATAGGAAATTAATCCTACTCCGCGGCATGGTAAACTTCTTGACATCTCGAATGATTGATTCCGCAGCAATCTATTCTGTTTAAATGCAGCCTTTAATCTTTCTGCCTCTTGTTATGACTTATTTATGCAGTAAGGTAAACAGTTGGAGAGAATGTGTAACTGAACCTCAGTAAACTGCCCTCTAGGCACAAATGCACAGTGTCTGCCTGTCAGGCTACTTTGAGCAAAGTCAGGTGGCAACTTCAGACATATTCTCTATTAAATTAGCCAGTAGGTGTGGAGGACACATTGAGTGGATTTAGAGTCGGAGGGTTTGACATTTTGAATGTTAATTGGAAAAAGGAATTAGAACTGATACAATTGCACTGAAAGATTTCTTTCTGAAAGGAATAAATACGTCCCTGGATATACTCAGGGATTGATTAACTGTTTCCAGATTTGAAAATTATCAAGCATTTTATGTCCAGATTTGTAAAAAAAAAATAAGCATTATAAAAATATACAGCGTAGCAACAAGTGTGATGTTGAGGTAATTAAAATTGTCCTAACAGTAAACCATACGTTGTCCTCCCACACTCAGTAAGTTGTCTTCCTCACTCAAGACATGCAAACATTTAGCGATAAGATTATACAAGTCAAAGACACTTAGTTTTTAAGAACATCTGCATAGCACCCAATTTATATGAATTTAGTAAAATTGTTAGTACAATTTTATGGGATATGCTATGACTCCTTTTGGTAGTTGAGGAGGATGTTATCAAGAAAGGAAGAACATTTATTGTAAAGACATTTTAGGGGATGCAAATAGTAAACCATGGGGAAGGCAAAACCTAAATTTTGTAGGATATGTTTGATTTTAGCCTTGTGTCATGATAATTGCATTTGGAAAGAAGTACTGAATATGTGCCACTGAAATATTGAGAGTCTAACATTCTGGGGTGTGTGTTACAAATATAGGACTGGACATGTGTAACAACATGTAGCTGTAACGTTGGGAATAATGAAGTCACATTCTAAGGAAGGAAGTGATCAAAGAGTAGAAGAAATAAGGAACTGAGATGTTGAAGACAGCCGCAGATGATCGTACCTTCATTCCTGCTCGTGGCAAACCTGACGTGACATGATAATTACTTGGTCGCTACAGTTTACGATCTTTCCCGAGGTCTTGAAAGGCAACCTAAGATCCACATGTTCAGGTTTCTTCCTTCGGCTAAATATACCCGGCACTCGGCTGGGCTGTAGGATGAGTTACACTCTTTGGGTTTTTAGTTGAAGGTCTGCATTTGAAGTAGTTCCGTGTTCAAAGTAGCGGCCGATTTTTCACCGGTGCGATTTGTATAGAGTGTGTAAATTACACCTGGTAACGTTTGCATGGTAAAGCTATCGATTGATCCGACAAACAATGGGGATTCCTTATTGATCTATTTGTTGCCGACTCCCGGTGTTCTTTGTAAATGGCGACAGGCTTCTGTTAAGTGCGGCCTTTTATTGCGGTATACAGCGCAGACAATGTCACGTTGGTGTACGAAGCACCACTCCAGATTGCAGATATAGGCAGTATAATAAACTTATTCATCTGCGCTGTTATGGCGACTTCAACAAGGTTCTGTCGGTGTAATGATTTAGGCGTGACAATAACCAGAGTATCCGCCACCGTGTTGCGCCTCGCTCGTTGCGCCGTTTGTACCGAGCTAATGACGTGCACCACTGGCTTGGTACATTCGCGTTGTGTCGATTGTTGTTTCTGCGCTGCGAACGTTATGTTAATTTGCCAAAATGTTGCCGTAATTACCAAATGTGACACAGAGCAGAACAGTCGGTGTAATGGTAATAGGTTAGAATAATCATCAATTCATCATGAGGTACATTATTGGTTAGTATGGGTAATTTTATGTACTGGAAGGGACTGTTATGGACTTATGATATGACAGTAGAATACGGATATATTTATTTCAGGTTGATACATACATATAAATAGCCTTTAAGAAGTAAACATGGTACATATATGAGTGGATAAAGATTAAATAGTTATTTATAAGTTAGATAATGTAAAAATGCCATATAAATGATAATGAGAATGCAACTGATTGTACAGTTGTAGGTAAATACCATCTAAAAATTAAAAAGTATAGTTAAAATAATTAACTTAAAATGTTATATATAAAAAAGTAAATGAATCCAAGATATGATACCAATTTTCCAAGTATACAGTGTAAAAAGATTTGACCCACCTACTCCACACTGGGCCATTTACCATGTCAATGCAAGAATACAATAATATCTTACATGGTGGAAATATTGGCATAAGTAATTCACCATCACGAGATGATTTTCATGTATCTGAAATCTAAAGCCACTGTTTCTTTGTTGTTTTAGAATGACTTGTTTTCTCCCAATAATAATTTATTAATGTTTTAGCTCTCGTGTCGTCCGTAAAGAGTAGACCCCACAGCCACATCTATCTGGGCCAATAGGCAGTATGAAATTATCTAATTTACCTAAAAATTGCTCGGTGGTGATAATTATACAGAAGGAAATATGGCCATTTACTGCCTAGCTGCATAATAACAGGAGGGGTCTATTTGACATGCAGGGTGAGATTGACGTATGTGCAACATGGCAGGTAAGGTCAAGAAAAAATTAAGGCAAACCCCAAAATATATTTTGAAAAAAATTGCAAACATTTCTGCTATTGTAATATTGTTACTTATGCTATTTGAGAGCTACACTTGTGAAATTCCTCCAAGTCAGATCTACAGTTCTTGTAACCATGGATACAAGATTTTTAAATGAACATTACAGAAAATCTAGTTGCATATCAGCAAAGTCAACTAAATTATTTAAGACCTGCAGATTTATGATTATTCCGTTGAATTCAGAACTTGTTTTAGAAACACAGTTTGTTTAAATTTTTTTAGAATACATTATTAAAAATTCTAATGTATCTCAATATATTCTGTAGCTATTTCAAGGATTTTATTCTTTTGTTTGTAGGGGATTATTGTAATGTATAATAAATATTATTAAAAATCAACACTGCAAATTTACAATTGACTTTGGCATTTGTTTTTGAAAACGCACATTTCATTTATAAGTTTGAACATAACTGGAAAAAAATTGCTATTTTGGTGGAAATCAGGCCTTTATTCTGGGTCAAATTGTTACCACTCAAACATATTCCAAGGTGAACAATCCAATCCAGCCATGCAAAGTGAATAATATTTGTTTGCACCGCAAGTTTCCAGCTGTCCGTCCATTAACATACCGGTCCACTTAAATTTGTACCTGTCCAAAACGAAGAGTGCCAGTTCAAAATATCGGTATATTGCTTTAAAAAAACCTCAGTGGGAGCAGCTGCAATTTGTCACCCTAGGACACATTTTTCTTATATCCGAAATCAACGGAAATTGCTACTCAGCGTTTGACAGCTGCACAAAATGTATTGAACAGACGAAAGGCGAGCCGATGTACCGAAGCACAGAGTGACAGCTCTCGCATGTCACAAGATGGACGGATATTAAATAAAAAACTCACTGTAATGAAACGTGTTCTAACGGGGACAATGCGAATGCCATGTCAATTTCTACATCGTTGTATGTTCACCCGTAGCGAGTATGTGCCAGTGTTGTTTAATATAAAACACTACATACAAAGATTTCATGTCGCAAATAAAAACTACATCCGTGTCTGTATTCAACACGTAGATAAATCAAAGCCGTTTTAATTATAATGTCATAGTTCATCATATTGGAGTCATGACAGCCTTTGGATGGATTTAATTGAGCAGAACAAAGCTCTGGTTGGATTATCAGGCGGATTAGTTTACCAGATCAAAGGGATCATGTTTATCTGTTACAACTCATCACCTCTGCTGTCTGCTTATCCAGGATCAAAGTGAATGTTTAGATCCGTTTGAGCAAATCATTATGTTGACCTTCTAACCATACTGACATTTTACATCTGTCTGACTGAAGTGTCAAAGGGCAAACATTTCCCCCAATTTACGCTGTGGGTGGAAAGAAAGTAACGCAAATAAAGTCGTAACAATAGTGTTTTATTAGGAGACTTTCTCTGTAGTCTTGTTGGAATTTTTTTTTGATAATGACAAATAAATTTGATTATTAAGACAAATGTGGCAAAACAACTTTGCTATAATGTCACATGTATTCACAGATAATTGAGAAAAAAAATGTCATAAAGACAAAGACGAAATGGAAGAAACCTCACATTTATGACCAGAACAAAGCTTTAAATTTCACTCTCTTGATTTTTATGACTAAAGGATTAAGATGAGTATTCCACAATACTGTATTTTAATGTTACATAATATAGTCTAAATACAGAGAACTACATACTTTTGACGTTGTGAATTTTCCTACAACTTTATTTCTGACATTTAATTTATTTACTCTCCTCGCTGCTATGACCTCTTCAAATTATTATAATTATTATTTGAATTTTTCATTTTACGCGTGTACAATGTTTTTTGGTTCTCACCATGCGTGCTGTTGTCCTTTTTTTGGGTGTTAATAATGCTATTAAAAAAAATGGTCACAACAATTTTCACATAAAACAAATTAACCAGCATGCGTCAGATGACAGTTGAACAGAGAGCTGATGGCTTATCTCAGTTATCTGTTCCTACAGTGTTTTATCTCGATGTATTGCCTGTCCTTATCTGATATCTGTGAGTTATATTTTCAAGCAGCAGCTCTGACTGCTGCTAACATCGACACAATCAAGAGATAATGTCTTCGTATATAAAGACATGTCTTGCCAATCTGCTTTGTATCGTGTCCATCTTTGATTGTAAATTACTGTACCCAGTCTATGGCTGCTAATTTATTCTTGTATTGCTACAATATAAATGGACTATGTCTAGTGTGTCGTCTACCCTTCTGCCCGCAGACACACATTCTTGTGCTGACTCTGATTTTGTAGATGGTAATAATTCATTCACCTTTCTTCATAATTTTCTGCTTTATTTTATGGTCGAATTTATTTTTATTTTTACGATGTCCAAATAAAATTAACTGTTTGAAATGTTCTTGTTGAACTGGTCTGCAATGGTTGTTCAATTTTGTTGACTGGTCATGTTCTTGTTGACTATTTTATATAATGTTTATGATACATAATACTATAAACGACTATGGGTAGGGATGTTTTCATTCAGGTTGATTAACTACTTACGAAGGTCGAAATTCTGGTGCGTAATAACTGACCTTGTGTGTGTGAGTCAATACGAACTACTTAGCAAGATAAACGTGATAGGAATGATTTTATTTGTATTGGTCAAACTCCTGGGTAGGTTAGAAGGCGACATCAAAGGGCCAGACTGGGTTGTATTTGACCTATTCTGAGTGTTCAAATAGACCTCTTAACAAGATCAAACCGCTAGTTTGACCAGATTGTCTGTGTGTGTGTGAATGAGTCAAAGAATTTGCTGGGACCACCGCAGACAACGCGTCGATGGTCGTCGTCAAACAATAGCCGGTCCCCCCGGTGCCCAGCAATCATGAGCTGTCTTTTCGCCATATACAGCCCATTCCCATTCACAAGTTAGTTAGTTTGGAAGTTTGCCATCAATAAACCTGCACTCTTCTTGGCACTGCAGTTTGATTTGCGTGCAATTTATCGCCGGCACGTTGTAAAATCTAAACACGGGCTTTCATGAAAAGAACGCGAAGCAATGAACCCATGCAGCGACTAGACGCGGCGGTCTCGCAGCCACTCGCACCAACACTGTCTATTCGCTGTAAACCTCCCTTGGGTAATTTGCTTCGCAAAGACAGCTGCGTGCTGCCTATTGAAAGAGACCTAATCAAAGTGTGCCAACCTTTCCCACCTGTCTTGATGGGTGTTTACTGAAGGTGCAGTTCCACTTTGAAGTTTCAGTCTGCCATAGTCTCCCCTCCCACCCTGGGGAAAGTGCCAGGATGCACAGGCCCCCCCGGTGTGTCGGTGTTTCCTTAGGGTTTTGAAAAGAAGAAGTTTAGCAAATTAACAAAATTGTGACATTACTACACATTAGCAATTAGGACTAATATAGCCGTTGTTGGTAGAATAAAAATAACCTGACACAGATTTTTACCTACTTAAAGTGACAATACGGCTTTAGTGATCCCATCCCTGTGTTTTTGCCACAGAATGTCTTTTACGTGAACTAGTTTTATTCACTAGAGTAGTATTATGTTTGTCACTTTAGCCCGTAAAAAATGGGGTCTTTTTCTGGGCCCAGGAACGTTTCCATTTTAAACATATTTATTCATGACGAGAAATAATCTTTAACAAATCTGAGATAACAGCCACAATTGTAAAATGGTGAATTGAAGTGCGTGTTGACTCTTTCAAGTTACATCTCTGCATGTGACCTGTCGCTGGGGCAAACTCTGCGGGCGATTTGTGTAACGACTTAATCAGAATTTGTTGACGCATGCTCTGGACACCAGGGGAAAAACCCGGAAAAAGTAGACACAGATGTTACTACTAAACCCCCTCACCCACCCACATGACTTTATCTCTCTTCCAAATCTGCTTTAAATTTCACAAAAATGTATTGCATGAGAAATTAAAGCATTTATAATGTTGGTGGTGACATGCTTGAAATCGGATCTGCCCAATCATCGAGGCTGATTTTTATGTCCTATCTGGCTAGGCACATAGTTGGTAACAGAAGGACGTTTGAAAGGATCAGCAGCGCTTTAAAAACTGCCTTCGGAAAGTGGATGAGAATCACACAGCAGGAAATGTAAGCTGAAAGGTTATATAGTCGATTAATAATGGTCATTTGTCATAGACATTGAGATTGCGGTGGTATGGGGGACCACATCAAAAGTGGTGTGAATTAAACTAAATTGTAGTATCACAAGTTTGTGTGAACTGAGATAATTCTGTACCATGCTGTGGCAGAGTTCTGTGTGAGTACATGAGAGGCCACATGCACATTTCGGCAATGTGAAACATTTGGGTAAGATTACTGTATAATCTCCCAGTTGAAATCAATACAAAACAGAACATTATGACTTGGCTTTAATAAAACTGCATATCTTATATTTCATTAAAAAAATTCTAATAATAATAAAAACACAACAAGATCTTATATAACACCTCATAAATCATTCAAATAATTCTTCTAGGTCGCTCAGTGGCTGTTGTAAATTAATTTATAAACAAAATCTTGAAAGATGTTCTCCATCATATGTTTACCCAGTCCGACCGAATTGAGCAACATTGAACAAACAAGTTCTTAGAAGGGGTAAGAAAGATGCACCATGTTAAAATGTACACTTTATTTATTTGTACCGGCACATGAACCTTGAAGTTAAATAATGATCTGACCCCTCCCTCTGTTGAAAGGGACGAAAACAACTAAATGAACACATGTTGGTGGATGTATGACTAAAACCAGTTGCATCCAGTTCCTGTTTTGTGATTGGATGCAGGCTTCCGTCGCATTCCCACCGTTTGATTCTGCCTCTTTGAAGTGAAATTCAACAGGGTTCACAGCGAGAGGGGGTTTGGATCAGCGGTGAAAAACTTACAATTCTTTGTCGAGCCTGTCTTCTCGCTTATCCGTGAAATTGACGATTGTGTCATGAAAGGATGTGTGTAGTGGTCCACATGGAAGATCAAAGCGCGCTATCTACATCCAGTGTGAGATAGGGAATATTCATCGGGATGTGTGACCAATGATATCAACTTGTTACCCAGATTAAACAGCAATTCTGGCTGCTTCTGTTTACTCTATGAAGTTATTAATTTTGTGTAGCAAATTTATCACTTAGTATTAATAACTGTCATAGCACCTTATATAGAAAACTGTGGTGATGTTAGTTGTCAGGTTAATGCTTGACTTTACATCTAGTTTGTGATACGTACTTTACTAAAGCAGAGGTTTCAGGGTCATACATGGCTTTGCCAGATTCCTTATAAAAGTTACAGTACTAGTGTTTGAAGTTATATTAGACGACCCACTGGTATGTGTTATTAAATAAATATATTGCCATTTGTTAGTTTCATTACGGTCATGCATGAAGAAAACCCATATTGAAAAACTGTGTTGATAGTAATGATTTAAATATCCATTTTGGCAAAGTGGAAGATTAATAGTTTTTCTTGATTCCCTGCAAATAAATTATTGTGGTCACCATTTGGCTACATGAGTATTTTGTAGTCATTGATATTCACAGAAAGTTACCAGTTGACAGATTCACGATGCATTCTGGGTTATTTCAAAATATGGGGTGTAAACTATTGCACTTGAGACTTTACCAATGGTCCCTTTTATCACTCGAGCAAATATTGAAATAAAAAATGCTTTGATCTGCCAGCCGTGAACTGAACAATATCCCAACAGCAAACTGGCTGAGGCTTGCAGGCAAATATATTAAGTTTCGCTGTCATTTGTATTTCAACAAACGTCGACCTCGCATGGCCAGAAAGTGATTCTGTGAAGTGCGGTGGCGTGAGTGTCCATTGTGTTACAGAGCCGCTGCGAGTTTCTATGTTAATGTCTTCTATTGCTGATTTATACTGAGGCACTTTGTAAGTCGATTATAGACCAAGGTGAAAAAACATACCGTGTAACACCTAATTGTAGACCTTACACCTAGTAAAAGACACCTTGTGTGAATGACTGCTTCTAAGAAATTAGTTCATTCTGAATCAAAATACAGTTCGCTGAATAGGACATATTTAATGAGGAATGTATACTGTGGGTAAAATAAAAAATCGCCGACAAATTATCCTTGAAGTGACTTTTCCACAACCCAAGAGAGAGGATCCATTAGGTGCCCCAACTAGCAGCAATATGACCCTAAATTGAACGGTAATTATTTGTCACTAAACATTAAATTGAACCCCTTCTTTCTGGTAGGACCCTGTCATTAATTTGTCACACCCCCTAGGGGAAATGTTGATCTTAGAATTACCAGCCACTGGGACAGATGTAACCCCCTCAATGGGTGTAAAAGCCTTGGGGGTGTTAAGGTTACCCCTAGTGTAGTGTAGGGTAGATTGGGTGGCCATACCTAGGGGCAAGTTCTGAGGTGTCAAACCATGACCTTTTGATTAAGCCATTGCCCCTTGAACTTGGCTGTCACTGTTTAGCTGTGTTATACCAATTCTAGCTATCCACCTCATGTCTTGCACTTGTTGATTGAGTGGTTGTGAAGTCTTAGTATATAGAGAGGTTTTGGTATGGACATGGTTATACTATTAATTTTTTTAAGTTCTGAGCTAAATGGTGTAAATGTAAATGCTTTATATATATATATATGTATATATATATATATATATATATATATATATATATATATATATATATATATATATATATATATATATATATATATATATATATATATATATATATACATATATACATATATATACATGTATATATATATATATA
This sequence comes from Ridgeia piscesae, assembly GCA_025642075.2. NCBI lineage: Eukaryota > Metazoa > Annelida > Polychaeta > Sabellida > Siboglinidae > Ridgeia > Ridgeia piscesae. The sequence continues at coordinate 354,266 of JAODUO010000047.1, forward strand.
AATAAATATATATATATATATATATATATATATATATATAATATATAATATATATATATATATGTATATATATTATAAAATACTACTGGACCAATCAATGGTTCACAGCAACTTATCAAACCATTGCCTCTCAGATATGTCTCTTTATTTTAATCCTCGGCTTTGGCCCAATAACCATAGGTCTACCAAATGGTGGGGCATTTAAAATACATAAAATTATACATATTTTTTAGTTATTGACATAGTATATATTTGCTGCTGGTAATGGACGAACCTCTCTCCAGATGGTGCCACTATCTGGCATCAGTAGCATGCCATAATTGGTGTCGATAGAAATTATTTTAAGATGACAAATCTGATGGTAACGAAAACTGTTGTGATAATTTGATTTATATATGAAAGGGTGTATATAATGTAGATAAGTGCTAATACATTATAATAATTATAATATAAACCAAAAATCATTTCTAAAAAAAATTGGTCTCTTTCCCACTGTTATCAGTGTAACTTTAATTATGATAATGATTCTACATGCTAATTGCCAAATAGACCCAAAACAAAGGCTGTGAAGATGAACATTTTATAAATAGAAAATTGGGTGTCAGATTAAATATTTACAAACAGTTTCGTGCAGTGTGATATTGTAAGGGCAGCGTTAAAAATAAATTGACTTGTGTGTTCTGACAGAACGAATGCCCCTGGGTGTCAGATTAAATATTTACTAACTGGACATAT
>JAODUO010000047.1:357500-420000 GCA_025642075.2 Ridgeia piscesae
TGATACAAAGATTTAATTGCCTGGTTTTATGGGTCATTATTTCCGGACTTTGCCAGCAGCAGAGAATATAGAATAAATGCCATAATTAAGGATTGACAGATTTGTGTGTTATCAGCAGAAACATTCCTTGGGGCTGTTGGGATTCTTCAGAGACAGTAGTCTTTGTAGGAGAAGCAATGGCTTCTCTTTACTTGTGTCTCAATGTCTTAAATTCACTGAGGCCAAATCCCCAGTGCACGTGAGAGAGGCACTGAATATTACATGAAGCTAGCTGTGGGGTTGTCTTCAAAGAAACAGTGATATCACTCGCGCTTTCTTTGGGATCTTGTTTCCTGTGAGGTTTCTGTTGATAATGTATGCTGGGATTTTCAGGCTGAGTCTTTGACGGGTCTTTGATGGTTCTTGTAATGCACTGTGTGTTCAAATGATATGTGTGTATTTAATATTTAAATTTATGTAGTGAGTACAAAGCAAATAAAAAAACTATACACAGTATATTTCAATTTGTGACATATTTCCTGTGATACCTTTATTATGACTTTTAATGATAATAATAATAAAAAGATAACTTTGATTCTATTTCTTTCCTATATTCAGATAGTCACGGTGTTGATGTTTTGGTTCTGCAATTTATCCAAAACTAATTTTTCATATTGCTGTTGGGATCTTTAGTTTCCCTCAAATTCCCTGACATATGCGCAAACTAAAAATGACCAAATGCTTAAGGCAACTCTCCATAAATACACAGGCAACGTGGGGTGGACAAAACTGGCAGTGTTTTGACATGGCTTGAGGTGGAGCTGGAGGTAAACCCTAGTTGTGTTGTTGGAGGCCCTAGAGTGAGTGTGTCGCTCCACACTGTCCTGTCGTGGTGGGATTGCGTCTATTAAGGTTTGGTCGGCCACGGACTGCGAAATTGGCAGCTTTTGTTGCACGTAAAAGGGTCTTTGCTGTGTTCCAGTAACATTCAATTAGAGTGTTACTGCAATATCTGTATCACTGTCATGGACCAGCAAACCAGCTGATGTGTTTAACCCTATGCAGTCTGTTCCTGGATCCGGAGCATCCATCACTTGGCCAGGGGGTCCAGGGCACAATGGCCCCCCAGACACCCAGGGTCAGGGCCTGTCCACCAGGGTCAGGGATCTGAAGACCCCCCACGGAGACTGGCCACAGAAATGGCACTGGAGCCAGTGGGGTGTTTAGGAGATTGGGGTCATTATGATGTCTTGAGAGGCCACAGTGGCGCTATAACTCATGCCCCTGACACATGTTGATAGCTGGGTGGGTGTAGGGTGGGGAATACGCAAGTGAATTGCACCAGGATCACAGGATTGGTCAGACGGTGTATTGGACCATGCTCAGCTGTTGGTTCTGCACTGAATTAGACCTGAGTTATGTAGTTGGTCCTACAGTGAATTGGACCTATGATTGGTCCTTCCTTGAATAGGACCTGTGTTACGTGGGTGGCTCCTGCAATGAAATAGACCTATATGTTTGGTCCTGCAGTGATTTTGGTTTGTACTACAGCGTATATGGACAGTCTCATGCAGTGAATGTATCCTATGGTGACTGGTCCTACAGTGAAATAGACCTATTATATGGTTTGTTCTTCTGTGAACAGTGAAATAGACCTATTTTATATGATTGGTCCTTCTGTGAACAGTGAAATAGACATATTCTATATGATTGGTCCTTCTGTGAATAGTGAAATGGACCTATGCTATATGATTGGTCCTTCCTTTAATAGGACCTGTGTTGTCAAGGTCCTGCAGTAAATTAGACCCGTTATATTGTTGGTCCTGCAGTGATTTGGGTCCGTATTACATGGATTGTCTCATGCAGTGAATTATTAATTCTACGATGTGGTCATTAGGACACTAGACTACTCAGAAGGTCAGACTTAGAAATTGAGTGAATAAAACATCAGGACAGTCAGTGATAATGAGCACACAGAAATGTTGATATCAAAACTCCGTTAGATGGCTATAAATAGGTCCACATACAATGGCATATTCACCAGTTTAATGGTGTGACAATTCGACATGTCATCTTCATGAATTAGCTTATACTAATCCGAGTCCATTACCGATAAAATTAAACTGGGATTAATGCGATTATACCTTGTCTGCAGGGTGTGTTCACATATACCCACATACTTGTGTCAGTATATGGCCCCAAGTACGTGACAGAAAGGACACCGGCAACATTGTAGGGATTTTGAAATTGGAAGTCCAAATGTGTCATTGCCAAATGGCCACAATTATGAGGCGACAGTATTGCAGTGAGTTTGTTGTTACAGATCCAAATTTGTTATTGCAAAATTGTCGTGTTTATGTTGGCTGTCCCAATTTAGGCAGAAAAACAGCTTAGAAAAACAGATGGTTGCGCTTTTTATTTATCATGTTTGCATCAATGATGGCATTATTACAGTTTTCCAGTTGGAGTCAGTGGGATTTTGTTTCTGTTGGGTCTTAATCCCTATCATGTTACCCATCGCTGCAATTATAATAATTTGTTTAGTTTGCTGTGATTGCAAAACACTGACTGCTGATTTTTGATGATATGTACTTTTTTTCTGCGGTTTCAATTGAAAGTGTTGAAAGTTTGTTTCCTACAATGTTTACATATTTTCTCTGCATTAAATACATGTAACCAAAGCAAACCCTTAACAATGATTTGCTAATTATTTTTTAAACCAAATAAAATGTGTACAGCTGTACTATGGTATAGTAATTATACATTGTAGATACATTTTAATTTTGCAATAAGAATAAAACAATTTTTTTGTCTTGGTCACATCAATCAAGTAACATTTATTCTCAACTCTGGGTACATTTTAACAAGGCACATATCTAAAAGTGAAGTTAAATGTATGTGTAATTGTACAGAGATTGTTAATGGGGTCATATGCAACAGCGGGGCCGAACCAATGTATATTGTAAAACAGTAAGTTTTATATATCACAGCTTATTGATTAACTGTAATTTATTACATTATTTAATTTTATCTACTGTTTATATGGATCAATTGTAAGTTTTTCCCCTGAAATAAATGTATTAATTTTTACATCATAAAGATATCATCAAGGGGGTTTATGTCATAAAAAATACACCAGAGACTGTAGTGTTATAACTACAGCACAAAGTGCATATCGCATATGATAATAATAGGAAGCAAATGTGACAATTAAGCATGACTAAAATGTACAGACATATACATCTGATGTTTCCCGTACTATGTGTAAGAAACTTAGGCGGTGGAACTAAGACAATCTGACCAAGTCCGAACGTGTTTTGTAAGATCTTAAATCATTTTGAAGATCTTCGTTTTGTTTGTGCTGAAGTTACCCATTGTTGAGTCTTAACGTATTAATAACTAAATTTGCTCTGTCTTCAATTAATACAATTATTGCAGGAGAAGATTACTTGACTACCATACAGTGTTATCAGGTTATTTTGGCCTAAATTCACGGACACATCTACCACTAGGTGGCTAATTCCTCAAAGACAGGAGTGCCATGAAGTGCCTCTCTTCAATAGATGTTGCTTCTTCCAAGAAATGTTGTTCCTATGTGATCCTCAGATGTCTTGCAACTTGACATTGGTAGTATATTATTGCGGACCATAAATTATCCACATAAATTATGTGTCCTCCAGTTGAGGTGTCCATTGTTAAGTCCATTACTGACAGTTGACCGCTGTATTGTAACTAGGCAGTGTCATGAGCCATGAGCTCCTACAATGGACTCCATAGCAATTACAACATCATATTGATTAAGAAGACCAAAGTACATATCTTCTTGCTGTCTTGCCATGGATTGGCTAATTTTGTTCACTGGTCGTGTCTTCCGTTCAATCAGCATTATAAGTGATTACCTGTTAGATGGTGTGAATTAACAGGTTTGTACAGTAATTAAATTGCAGTGGCTGAGTGCTTCCCACCAAACTCATGTTGACGTTGCCATGGAAATATTACTGGGAGGGTGATGAAGTTGTTTGAATGATCCTAAGAATTTGATATAATAATAATTAAAATAAACTAAAATAATAATATTTAATTATTTTCACATAGGATATAATAAATTGCAAGATTATGATCATATACGAGGCTTACCGTGTTTATAATATTTGTATTTAACTATAATCTACAGCATTTGTGGTGTTTATTTGATTTCAGAAGTAATGTTTCATGTATTTGATAAAAAAAAACAGTAAATATTTCAACTCATGTTTTGGTGTATTAGCCTGCTTCAAAATATGTGTTGTTAATAGTGTTAAATACCTACCTACCTAACATATCTACATCTTCACTATTGAATACAGTAATTTCTCAACATATGTATGCTATTTGAATGAGGCAATGCATTTGAATGGAACTTTGTATATCCAAAATTACAATAGACCGTAAAACTATTTATACTTGATCAAATGTAATTATAAATTGTATGTGACATTTATTTAAAAATAGAGCTTGACCGTTATAATTGTTTTAAAAAAATGCACCTGATCATAAAAGTGCTTGATATCATATTACGTAAGGACTGGCCTTGACCTTTACATGACCCTGATTACTTGTTTCTTCCAGGTACACCCCCTTGCCCTTTGTAATGACGGTGTCGATGATTCCCTTCTTGAGTATGGATGGGTGGGGGTGGTCAAGCTCGAAAAACCAGAGGTCAACCCCCGACCTTGCCTCACCCTCTACGAAAAGGTAAGTTATTCAGTCATTTTCATTGCAAAGTGTAATTTTCGTTTTGGTGTATCACTAGGATTTAGTATGCATGGAAGCGGCATGTGACTGTGGCATGTGACAAAACAATTACTGGAGTGCCAAGTAGAAAGTAATGGAATATTTCCATAAATACACTGATGCCATTAGGCGGGCGTGTTTTTTCACACGGATGCAGAACATTCAGAGTGATGTCATCGTAACGGTATTTCCCATTCCGCGAGCTGTTTCCGTACATGCGACATCCTTGCTTTATAATGCCAGGCTGTCGATTACGAAGACCAAGGTGCATAAGTATCTTTTTAAATAAAACCAAATATAGAATGTTTCATCGATTCTATTACAGCACCTCTTTTAGATCTTGTTATGTGCTGTTATCTTTTAAAGGGATACTCCAGTTAGTGAGATGTTCTCAGTATTAACTTACATATGTGTACTATATTGGTTGTGCCTAGTAACTGTGGACAAAGATGGGTAATAAACAACTAGTTATAGTTTAATGGTATAACAAAATATGCTATCTTAGATTCAGGGCACTGCCATCTTGAGACTTATGCGCCAGTGACGTAAGCCAAATCGTTTACGTCACTGGCGCTTTGTTGAAAAAGGCAAGGATTGGCGGAATCTTCGCTAATAATTGTGATTGTGACGTAAGCAATCTGCGAGCACTGGATACATCAAATACCATTGGACAGTCATAGGATTTTCGAACGTGCATGCGCCAGTGACGTATGCGGTTTACGTCACTGGCGCATAAGTCTCAAGATGGCAGCGCCCTGATTCCAACGTGGAGTGTTTCTTGTACAATTATACTATAATTAATTGTTTATTAACGATCTTTGTGCACAATTATTATGCACAACCAATATATTATACAGATGTAAGTAAATGGTGCGAATCTCTCACTGATTGGAGTACCCCTTTAAAACAGTAAAACATCTACTAATGATGTCTCTTTCTTACAAATAAATGGAATAAATCAACCAATATTGCTATACCGATAAAGTGTATGTGGTGTCATTATTTATCAGTTTGTATTAAATGGCGTCCAACAGACGATGTTGTTCTTGGCAGCTATTTGCTGTAATTGGATTTGGCAGAATAAAGGTCTAACACATCAAGGCCGTTACGTTTAATTGACCATACCGGGTTAACAAATACAGTGGACAAGCAGTATAATCATGTCATATAATCACTTAGATTAACAATTATATGCCATGGCCATGCTAATGGTGAACATTTACTGATGTAATGATATGTTTATTTACGATAATGTGACTTACTTGACAATTATTACTTATATTATTCCGCGTATTTGGCCATGATTTACTGCCAAATTCGGTTAATTGGTATGGTATTTGTAGTTTATGTTGAATATTTATTGTAGCAGTTTCTGCTAAGGTTTCATCTCCAGTTAGGAAAACCCAAGGATATTTCACCCAATAACAACAACAAAATTATGTTGTAAATGATTGATGTAGTACAGTATAAAATTAGTATATCCAAAAACAGTTTCTCATATTTCTTATCGAATGCAATTTATTACTTTTTTACCTGCAGCTAAACTAGTTTCAAAGCAATTATAATAATTTATGAATGAATAGAATAATAATAATATATATATATATAGATATATATATATATAATAATAATAATAATATATATATATATATATATATATATATATATATATATATATATATATATATATATATATATATATATATATATATATATACATAATATATATATACATACATACATATATATATATATATATATATATATATATATATATATATATATATATATATATATATATAATATATATATATATATATATATATAATATATATATATATATATATATATATATATATATATATATATATATATATATATATATTATGTATATATATATATATATATATATATATATATATATATATATATATATATATATATAATTATGTATTAGATTTAAAATTGGATTGTTGTAAGGAAGGCAGTGATTGGGTGGTGAAATTATTAAAAATTGTGTGGCAAGTTTATCAATATTGATAGTTGTTTTCGTGGAAACAAATTATACTGACGCAACAGTAATGGTATTTCAAGACTTCCAGTTGTAACAGTCAGGCTTAGTGATTGTTTCTGTGAATACAGTAGTCTGGGAATCGTCTAAACAGATCAGCTGGCAGATAACTGCGTGTCTACATTACAGTTTACCTAGTGATGACATTCTGTGATTCAGGGAATTCTGTGTTTTGATGGAGCGTGTTTTGCTGCAGTGATGCATAATTGGAACCCGATAGCCGATATTGGTGAAATATAATATCAATTCCTGCTGGAGTGGAAGGCTTGGACAATCTGGGAGGATCAACTTACAATCAACTCATCCACGCTAACGTAGCATGGATTTTGAGAGCCAGGCACATTGTGCTGGATTGTGTTGGGATTATGTTAGTAAAATTATACATACAACACCTCAACATTCAGGTCACCTGAACATTCAGGTCACCTGAACTTTCAGGTCACCTGAACATTCAGGTCACCTCAAGATTCAGGTCACCTCAAGATTCAGGTCATCTTTGCTCAGTCCCGAGGATGGTCTTACTTAGTAGCGAAGTTCGAATGCTTCACAATTCACAAAGGTCATAGGCCGTAGTTGGTATGAAAGAGATAACTGCAATGCATAAAAGTATGAAATACTTCGAGCTAAGACTCATGGACATTTGAAAGGGTCAGACAGATATCTCGCGTGAAGTGAAGGAGATGTTTATATCGGCTGCGGATGATTCATCAGTTTTCTCTGGCCACAGTTTCCTTCAGTATTGAACACAATAAGTACAACGTGAGACTAGACTCAGTAGGACGGAGTGGTCATTGACAGCCGTGGTGTGGTGTGAGACGCCTGAGGGTGGTGGAGGAAGTGTTGACCTGTGACGCATGCTCTTGTAATTCGTGCACACAGAACACGTTGTTTTACCTGTCACGAATGTCTCCTGGATGTTTGCTACGGAGCCTGAGGGTACTGGTGGAAGATGCCAGAGGAGTTACAGTTCTGCATTGTCTGACAAGAAATTTCTCAGTAATTGTGTTAATGTAATTGTAATTATAGTAATTTGTCATTGAATTAATTGTTTTTGATTTGTAATTGGTTTATGTCACAAAGAAGGTAATTGTAGTCAGCAGGGCTTTATGCAGGATAAAATTATTGCCAGTCACACACGTTTTGGTGAACACATGGATGTTAACTGTTAAGCCAGTTTACAAACTATTAAATGTGTCTGATGACCTGAAATGGACTACAAACACACATGTGACACCATTTTCACTCACTTTCAAGGCATAACTAACAATATCTACTTGGAAGACCTTTTTTTACCTGTCCACCACCCGTCCACCCATATTTCTACCTGTCCATATTCGTTTTTACCCATACAAATGACGGGTGAACGGGTCTCTACATAAACCTATGTTAGTCTGGATATGAAATATTGCAAAATATTCATATTTAAATAATGTTTTGTGTGAAGTTATTTAAATTAAAATTCTTGAGTAAATGTTAGTGGTGTATTTAATGTAATATAATAATTATAATCTACACATGTAATTATTTATTGTTAAATGAATTTTATCTATAATTATATATTATAGATAAAACCATGCAATTCTCGATGAGAGCATAGGTGGATGAAGGTCAACCCTATCACATATTGATATTGGTGTTTTTTATATTTGTCCTAAAATTATTAGTCGACATTTAGCTTCCACATTGCAAATGATCATCGATATCCATATCCAAAAAGTTTACCTAATTATAGATAAAATTCATCTATTATTTCCTTATCTGTTGCTTCATTGTAGAGTGGCAAGGTTAAGTAATGAACAACTGTAGAGTGGCAAGGTTAAGTAATGAACAACTGTAGAGTGGCAAGGATAAGTAATGAACAACTGTAGAGTGGCAAGGTTAAGTAATGAACAACTGTAGAGTGGCAAGGATAAGTAATGAACAACTGTAGAGTGGCAAGGTTAAGTAATGAACAACTGTAGAGTGGCAAGGTTAAGTAATGAACAACTGTAGAGTGGCAAGGTTAAGTAATGAACAACTGTAGCGTGGCAAGGTTAAGTAATGAACAACTGTAGAGTGGCAAGGTTAAGTAATGAACAACTGTAGAGTAGCAAGTTTAAGTAATGAACAACTGTAGAGTGGCAAGGATAAGTAATGAACAACTGTAGAGTGGCAAGGATAAGTAATGAACAACTGTAGAGTGGCAAGTTTAAGTAATGAACAACTGTAGAGTGGCAAGGATAAGTAATGAACAACTGTAGAGTGGCAAGGTTAAGTAATGAACAACTGTAGAGTGGCAAGGTTAAGTAATGAACAACTGTAGAGTGGCAAGGTTAAGTAATGAACAACTGTAGAGTGGCAAGGTTAAGTAATGAACAACTGTAGAGTGGCAAGGTTAAGTAATGAACAACTGTAGAGTGGCAAGGTTAAGTAATGAACAACTGTAGAGTGGCAAGGTTAAGTAATGAACAACTGTAGAGTGGCAAGGTTAAGTAATGAACAACTGTAGAGTGGCAAGGTTAAGTAATGAACAACTGTAGAGTGGCAAGGTTAAGTAATGAACAACTGTAGAGTGGCAAGGTTAAGTAATGAACAACTGTAGAGTGGCAAGGTTAAGTAATGAACAACTGTAGAGTGGCAAGGATAAGTAATGAACAACTGTAGAGTGGCAAGGATAAGTAATGAACAACTGTAGCGTGGCAAGGATAAGTAATGAACAACTGTAGAGTGGCAAGGATAAGTAATGAACAACTGTAGAGTGGCAATGTTAAGTAATGAACAACTGTAGAGTGGCAAGGTTAAGTAATGAACAATGACATTTACTTTGCCCCCTGTGTAAGATCCAAATATTTTTTAAACACACCTTTGTGGTCCGACATGAAATGTTAACAAGACATTCAGAGTGATGCATTGGAATTAAACAAATAACAATAAGATTATAAATAAAAATTGTAGTTCATCAAAAACATTCATAGATAACAAACATATATATATACAGCTTATGCGAGATGACATGATTCTATGATAAAAACAATGAGGCATTTTTAGTTTAATTGAGCTCCACATTTTCTTGTCCCCAGAGTTGTAATGTCCACAAACTGATAATGTCCACAAGCCTGTAATGATGTCATTAAGTCCACAGGAAGTGGGAATCTTCAGGGACTAGTCTGGGCTGTTATCAGTCTTCAGGATGTCAGAACGTTATTTCAAAAATGCTATCCAACCAGACAAGATCCGGGTTAGAAAATCCGCAACGCAAACAGAATTACGATATGTGCCATCTCATGCTGTAAGCTTTATGTGTGATTATAAACCAGAAAGAAAGTACATGCATTCTTCTGTATGTGTGTGTTAGCTGATTAAAAAAAATGTGATGTACATTCTATTTTTTGTTTTTATTTTCTTATTAATATTATAAGGAACAGATTGAAAGTGTCGTACTTCAAGTACATGCCACATTACATGTGAAATGCCTGAAAGAGAGTGTTTGTTATATGAAAATTGTGATCACGAAATGTTGTAAAAGCAACATTCAGTTGTATTTATTTTCATTAGTACGTTTCAATCATTAGATGATGCTTTTGTAACAGAATATTTTTGTCCATGGTATCAATCAAAATCCCACCATTTTATAAGTTTTCTAACTAGATTGAACTGGTTTCCGAATAGCAAAAACCTTAATGTTTAAATCAGCTTACATTAATCATGAAGATGGATCAGACGTCCATCGACACGGACAAAATGTTACAACTGAAAGTGGAGAAACCCATTTCATCACAATACAGTTTCAAACGTCCATGCTGATTTCGGTGGATGAATCGGATATGCGAAACGCCGCTTTTGAAGATGTTGCCAGAAAACACAGTGGGTTGTATAGTCGCACTAACCATGCCATAAATAGTTTGAATAGTTGGGTCATGGTTGTATGAGACATGTCTCGTCATATTAAGTAGTTCGCTGGCGTCTCTTTGTCAGGGGTAAATGCTCGGTGTGCGGTGGCTGCACTTCAAAGAGAGAGCTATAAATCTACCTCAGAATGCTTCATTCACGTCTTCGTCTCAGTCCTCCATGGACTGGTGTTGCACTAGTGTCGGGCCACCAGGTGCTCACAGTCGTGTGGCCCCAAGTTCAATGGCCCGGCCCATCTCTTGGGCAGATGGCACTGTGTGTGTGTGGCCAGATGCATTTGGCCAGATGCATTTGGGGCTGGTTTTGTGTCACTTTTGGGTTTGGTACCAGGCCACAATACGAGGCCAGTAATACTCTGGGCCAGTACCTGGGCCAAGACAGTAGGCTAGTGATGTTCTAGGCCAATACCATGGGTCAGTAATATTCTGGGCCAAGATCATGGGCCAGTAGTATTCTGAGCCAAGGTAGTGGGCCGGTGATGTTTTAAGCTAAGATTGGGCCAGTAGTATTCTAAGCCAAAACCGTGGGCCAGTAGTATTCTGGGGCAAAACCGTGGGCCAGTAGTATTCTGGGGCAAAACCGTGGGCCAGTAGTATTCTGGGGCAAAACCGTGGGCCAGTAGTATTCTGGGGCAAAACCATGGGCCAGTAGTATTCTGGGCCAAGACCATGGGCCAGTAGTATTCTGGGCCAAGACCATGGACCAGTCGTATTCTGGGCCAAGACCATGGACCAGTAGTATTCTGGGCCAAGACCATGGGCCAATAGTATTCTGGGCCAAAACCATGGACTGGTAGTATTTTGGGCCAACAAACATTGAGCCAGTAGTGTCCATGGGCTTATAGCAATTGGCAATGTTCAGCAAGTCATTCACCTCAGTCATGAAGTACGATGGTTGCCATGGGAACAACCTTGGGTGTTTTTTAGAACAATGTAAAAAAGACACAACAGTGCATTACTCAAGTTATCATTGAACAAACAGCTATTGTTACATAACGCGACTAACATGCTTGTACATAAATTTCAAGTGGATGCGATTACATTGAGAAAACATCTCACGCTGCACTACTCTTCGCTGTGCTATTTATGAGCAGTGCCGTCCTTATTTGTCAGACAGTCAAAACATTAGCAAATTGCAGGACGTCGCCAGGTGTTCTGGGAGAACGTTACATGTCGTTATCGGCGGCTGAGTATCGTTGTGGGACGGAAATCGCTTTGAAAGCATCACAGCGTCCAACTTCCTGCAAAGGCCTGTATTCCCGCGGAGCCAACACTGCCCAGGTTTCTGTGTCAGCGCCGAGTTGTATAGACCGACTCTTGCAAAAAGGAAACGCCCGGTTGCCGCATGCCGACATAACCCTTTGAATTTACAATTCACAGTTGGCGCTAAACAGTTGTAACGTGTGTGCCGCATTCACGGTTTGATTTACCTGCAGCTCGGCTTGTGACAATAGAAACCCTTTGATCAGTGAAGCATGACCCAGGTGGTTCCGTGTGGCTGAACGCGACAGAGTGATTCATTGGCGCAGTCGGGCTGATGTTATTTCTCACCCGCGCGAGCGGTCTGGCGCAGCAATTAAAACACGCTCGCGATATTGTCGTATGTAATTATGCAATCTCTCGCGACGCAAACACGATACGGCGCTGCGTATAACTGAGCTGTTTGATCTCTTGACACGCCTCATTGACTCGTAAGCCCTGCGGGCATGGCGTTTGTCTGTTCAGCAGCTCGTGGGTTATACAAGTGCAGTGCGCCAATGACTGCGTGGTGTGACGCCTGTGACCACGGATACTCAATCATGTTGATACATGTCATGTCGACTGATAGTTATCAAAAAGTAACGATTAGCACCTAACAAGACGTGTAGACACATTAGAGTCGAACCAAATCGTTGTGGAGTGGAGTCGGGGTTGTAATTGATGTTTGGTCGTGGTAATTAGATTTCCACGTGTATGGTCAGTGGAATCGTTAAGTCGATAGGAAGTTTGTTATTATGAAGTTGGACTGAAGCAAAATGTTGCACTTCCTAATTTGGATTATTTCCTAATATGGCCAATTTTATATATATATATATATATATATATATATATATATATATATATATATATATATATATATGTATACAGGATTTGTTTATTTTATTAAACACATTAAAATGTTGTAGTTTGATAAGAGAGTCTTCACTTAGTAACTTTTAGTTAGTCATATATATATATATATATATATATATATATATATATAGAAGATAATATACATGTGTATATCTTTTGAGTTAGTCACACACACACACATATAATACATTATCATATGTATATATATATATTATATATATATATATATTTTATATATATATATATATATACACATATGACTATATATATATTTTGTGTGTGGTGTGTGACTAACTCAAAAGATATACACATGTATATTATCTTCATATATATATATATATATATATATATATATATATACATATGACTAATATATATATGTGTGTGTGTGACTAACTAAAAAAAGATATACACGTGTATATAATCTTATATATATATATATATATTGTTACATGTAATGGATATTCAACTATTCAGCCAGTTAAGAGTTAAACCGACTGTGACTAACTCAAAGAGACTGAGTGAAGACTCTCTTATCAAACTACAACATTTTAATGCGCTTGTTGAAATAAAACATTCCTGTTCCTGCAGCTGTTTAGTGGGACATAATATCAGTTTAAGTTGTAAGAAATTATACTCCTTGTACAATGTAAGTCCCCAAAACATTACCTGTGTCAGATGAAACATGTCCTCACCTGAAATAATAATATATCAACAGTGTGAATTTACATTATATTTTATCTTGGAATCTAGGCTAAATAATATATTAACCGTGGAGGTGTCATCGGGATAATGCTTATAATCACAAATTTATAGGTACACTAGTTTAAATAATTGACATTCATGTTGTTTATTGTACCTTCCCACAATAATCAATCTATGCTGTACTAGCCTTTAATAATTCAAGTTTGTGCATTCTAATATTAATAGTAAAATAATTGTTTTCCATTGGTGTAAGAAATGAAAACAATATTTTCAGACGATATTATCAACAGTTGTTTACAACAAATTTCACAACATAAAATTAAAAAGTTTACCAAACAATCTTAGCTAAGCAACTGAAACCACGTTTTATGTGATTATTTTGTTAAGATCTTTATTTAAAAATATGATTAAACTTTCATACATGAGACTCATAAAAACTTCATGAAAGTAGTCGTCTAAAATTAAGCCAAGATGTGACGTATCTAGGTGAAGTGCTGCCACCTTGTGTGGAGCATAAACCTGAGAGTGAATATAAATTATGTAGCGTGACTGTAAGTCATATGCGTGCAAGCATATTGGCGGCAGTCCAGACTGCACAAAAAGGTGTCGGAAAAGATTGTAGATTGGATTTTTTACTCGGGCACCAGTAACCTAAATCAGAGTTATTTATAAGTGGTTCATCATTGCAGTTGTAAGCTTGGACGACAGAGTAATATTTATTATCTTGACACAGTTTTTCTGCATTTTTCACCCTTTGTAAACAAATAAACATTTCATGCTTAAAAAGGATGCAAACAGCGCCATCTATTAGTAGTCGTGGTGTTGCTGTAACACCTGTAACCATAGCAACGAGAAACAGTTGGTGTCATCATGTATTTTGCTGCAGTGTTACTAATAGCGAGTTGCTACCAGTTCTTCCAATTGTCTATGACGCCATTAGCGCAGACAGCATTTCACAGCATGAAAGGTTTACAGCGAACTCTGTAGATCTTTGATGTGGTCCATATTTCAATGCCACTGCTTTTTAGGTGCAACACAAAACGGTGGAATTACACAAACTCAAAACTGTTACAAAGACCGCTCATATGGTGCTTTTGATCTTAGTTTTAGGTTATCATATACCTTTTGCTGCAGATGGGCGGTTCTTTCATTGATTGTGTTTCGTGCACATTATTATGCTCGACCCGAGATATACACACCTTGGCCGAAAACAAGGTCCTTTCAGGGTTTTGTTATTGAACGTGTTTCCATTACGCCGAACTGCAGTGTTGTCTGAGCGTATTTTTAACACACAACATTTGTGTCACGAAAGGTGTATAAAGATGAAATAGTTACACACAAACAAATACACGGTATTGACAACCATGATCAGGGGCACACTTCCAACTGTCAAAAGGCCTCATGAAAATATGATTTAATAAAATCTTTGCATGTGTCTGTGTGTGTGCCTTAGTCGCTAGATAAGGCGTCCACCTAAGCTATCTCTTGCTGCGTATTGTAGACGTGTTATTGGCATGTGCATACTCGTGCGCGTGTACACATGTGTAGATGGCCGCACTACAGCGTGCCTCATTCCAGCTCGGTAATTCCATTTGACACTCGGCGAAGAAACGACAATAGTGGTACCTTCGATGGAGCCATCGTAAATACGCTGCTTCGTCCCGTAGACAACTGATAATTATAAGTCTCCTCGGTGGCGCCCTCTCTCATTGTCTACACCCGCCATGTCGCAGCCACCGATTATAATGACTGTGGCCGTCGGGTCACACCTGAACGCACAGGAGCATAGGAAAACCGCATGGCCGGGATGCCCGCCTTCCGTCAGTACGGAGCAAGGGTTAATCCACAGCTCTATAATTTGTGAAGTCGAGGGGATACCCAAAGCTAGTGGGGCGGGTAACAGGGTGTTACTGGTCCCTCTCTATTCACCCTGCTGAGTAGGCAATGCACAACCCTGTAATTTCCCCCTGACGTCTTCACTCCAGTTCCATGGCGAGGTGGTCGGATTACACCACTCTGGCGCAGGGCGTTTGTCTGCAATCGCAATGATTTAGTGTTGCTAGGGAACCTAAAACAGTGTTATTCACCTGATTCAGGCAGTGATGCGATATCCATTTCTTCTAAACACTGTTTCATCCACAAGACCTTTTGTCTCTGTTTTTTCATGTTAAAAATGTGGCTACGGAACAACACTTTGGGTAGAATCAAAGAGATTGTTTCCTTTGCAATGCAAATCATGTTTCCTTTGTGAGATACCCACTCGTTTCACCTGGTTTGTTTTATCTGTTTTAACAGCACCTTTCTGTTGCTAGTGTGTTCGTTGTAGTCTGTAACAAATTAGAATTCTTTGCAGTAAATGTGTAATTTTCACTACATGAAGTGTACCAGTCTTGTGTGGTATCCATTTCTTTGTTCACTTCTGTAAAATGTGTGTAAAAAGCATGCATAAAATGGTTTTTATAGCAACAAACAGAGCATGAAAAAAGTGAATGAATTCTAAATGTGGCGTTTTATACACGGTAGCATCATCTAATTGAAGAATCCATCAACATTTGCGTTGCGTGTTGAATTTGGCGGTGTGTAGAATTTGAAAATGGCAGCCTCAGTGTGGCCAATAATGTTGTCACGCCGCTGTCACCTGTTCGCTCAACCATCTGTCCAGTTAGCGAGTTGACAGATCTAACCGCCCATGACTTTCTGCACACTTAATGCATGGTCGGGGCGCTGATCGCACTGACAACTTTGGTGGCATGTATACCATTACCGCCTTATCTGTTCCCTGTATCAAGATTCGGCAACAAAGGCCCCTTATCAGGCGGTGAGTTTGCTACTGATGTCATCACCTGTCAACTAGGGCCCCGGTTGGAATCACAGGTTTATTAAACATCGGGGTCTGGCGCAAATGCAGCCCGACGAGTAATTGCCATTTCCTTCACCAGGTTGTTGGTTTTGTTCCTGCATTTTCTGACACTCTGTTATACAATATGGTTGGGTGAGGAGGCCACCCATAACCTGTGTTTATTCTCCGTCGTTTCATGCTATTCAAGTTACTTACGAAGCCAGACGTTATAGCGGCATTTATCCGATACTGCTAGACAAAAAACAAAGTTGAGATTGCCGACGTGGATTTTGTCGCGTCCGTTTTGATATTCGTGCGTAGCTGTTGATTATCAGGTTTAGAATGAAGACATGCCAGAACTCGGAAATACAATAAACCGCTAGAATCCCTTGATAGGCCGCAGTCCATAGTCTGAAGCGAACAATCTGTCATCATGGTTGTCTGTAAAAACAGGAACTGTCTAGACAATAGTAAATGAAACAGGAAAATAATTTGATAACAAGGGTCTAGCGTTTGCGATAGTTATTTTGTTGGAATGAAGGCATTAGAAATATGTGTGGAAGGGTTGTTTCAGGGTTAATGGTTTCAGACACATGCGATGCATTGACTTTGTTATTATTGTGTGTTTTAAATATATGGCTTATGCATTGTAACCTGAAGTTATGTTTGCAAGTTACCAGTCTTGTAAAAACAAACATTTATTGTTACTAAGATTGTCAGATCAAATAATCCTTTGGTTTTATGCACCCCGGGTTTTGTTTCTGTGCAAGTTATCTATTATTATTGAATATTATAACTATTAATTACTGCAATCTGGACAGGATTAACTTTATGCCATTAGTATAATTAATATCATCTTGTACAAGATTTAAGGTGTTGCTTGAGTGTTTAAAAGAAAAAAAATTGATGGTTTTAATTTAAAAAAAAAATTTGGACATTTTTAATATGGTGACACACTTTAAAATGCACTGTAAAATAATTATGGTAGATGTTGCTTCAAGTCATATTAGTTGACTGTCTGAAGCATTATGTCATTATGGTTGGCGACTATGTCAGTATTCATGATATCTCATAACAAATACTACGTTAATGTATCTAAAAAAGTGAGACAGTCTCACCACATGTTTATGAATTTATGACAGCATTATCTTATGTAAATTTGTCAAATTACAGCAGTGTCACAAAACACTCGCTAAAATGTGTCACACTGTCACGTCAGTGTCATAATGTGTCGCTTTGTCAAATCATGACAATCACTGCATTTGCTGTATTGATAAATAGTTTGAGCGTCACCAGCATTTGTGCACATTTGTGTCATGATGTCAGTTATGTCAATAATGACGCGTCATTGTTTCTCTAGACGAAACACGCCATACAAAGAGGAGCAACAGCAATCATCTTCGATGTCACCGACAATGAGTACGCCATTGGAGAGGTAAGCAGTGTCGATGTCACTACAACAGTGGCAGGTAACATGACGGGAAATGCTCATCAGTCAATCTAGATTAGTAATTAATGTAATTGTGAGCTGTAAACATATTGAATATCACAATTCCCGCAACGAGGCTGAACAGGCAAATGCAAAGTGGGAATGGCCTGTTGTACACATCATGCAAATTATTATATTTGTGATTTATTAATTACATTTCACAGTGGTTTTTTTTGGGTTCTGTTGTACAGGTCATGTAAATTATTATATTTGTGATTTAGTAATTATATTTCACAATATTTCTTTTGCACATATTATGTACCCATGGTATTTTACAGTGTGATAAAATTAATCATTAATTTATATTTTATTATATTTCACAATATCTAGTGCACAATTATACACTTATTATTTTATAACATGATAGTGACATAAAATGCATATTTTATTTTCATGTAGTTATATTTTGGCACATATTTACTGTAACTATTTCTGAGCCATCTTTTAAGAGTGGACAAATATATTTTGACTGTCTCTTGGCATGTGTCACAATGACATTGACCTAATGTGACCTTGTTGCAGCTCCGTCAAGGTCACCATCCTGCCCTTGACCGACCTGTCATCACAGTCAAAGGTCGTGAGGCAAAGAAGCTTCGACGAATCATTGATGAGGAAAAAGTGGCAAGGGCAAGAATCAAATCAGTGTCACAACTGGAGGAGGATCCGCCAAAGGTATGTAGGTCAATCGTTAATCAAACTTCACGTTTAATTTAGTACATCTGTAGCGACTTTATTGTTTACTTCTATTGGTGGTGATAATAAAATAAATTCTTTAATGGTATTATTTTGAGGTACCCGGGTAGTTACCGACACCTGTATCATTTGAAAACAATTATCACATGACAACAAATTCGCAGTTAATTCTACCTGTGCTCGCCACAGGAATTATTTTGTGTCCCTTTTTTATTTATGTCGGTCAAAAGTAAATTATGTTATGTTTTATCATGACTTACTTAACATGTCTTAAAGAAAACTATTTTTGTTTTCTAATAACACTCCCACATTTATGCCAAATCAGATACGTATAAGAATTCAGGTTCTACAGTAAACATTACAGAAACCATATTCTCTTATTTTAAGTACATATTTGATTTGTTAAATTTACAATGTCCTGGGCATGGATTATAGATTGTCAAGCTACAATTACTCACAGTGAGATTAAACTGTGAAAAGTATGAAACTATCTCGCCTGTTGTGTACTTGTGAGTTTACACTGAGACACCGTACTTCTCACATTAATACCAACACGTAGAGGAGTGAGTAATTGCGAAAACTATCTGATTGCCGTGACTGTCACATAGTAAATTACCTTTAGTAATCCAAATGTCGGTATTAAATTACCTGTCGTGCAATTACATAGGTATTGCATTCGGCGGCTCTTTGATCCATTTTTGCTCGTGAGTGGTTGGTCCGATTCAATTACAGGTGATCCTTTGATGACTGTTGTACCTCAGGAAGATATTCACGATAAATGATTGCGTTAGTGTTAAATCACATTGAGACCTCGAGACTTGTTGTAAAATAATGTTGGATGCTAATTGTGTTTGTGGCGTAGTTCCCAGAACGTTGGCCCTCTTTGTTTCAGTCGGGGACCGCCGATTATTTTGACATGGGAATCTTCCTTGCTTTCTTCATACTTCTCTGTATAATTGGCGTCGTGGTCATTCTCAAGGTAGGTTTGTTTTTTAAAGTCGTTATGTGTAATTACACTTATAATCTTTACATAGTTAACTATAATATTGAGCAATTGCGTACAGCAGTAATTGTAATTTACTTTTTATATAAAAAACAGCACCTGTGTAGTGTTTATCAACATGTAAATGATGTAATTGTAATGACACAGTGTAATTATTGAAATAAATTTTCAGTTTCAATTTTTTTAAATAATTTCATGATCACGTACTATGATGATGAAAATGTTATGATATCCCCTGAATAACTTATTGTTTTGGTTTTGTTGTTGTTATTTTAAATGGTAATGTTGTATATTGGTTATTAAGATTATTTTGTAACACAATTTTATTTCTGTTTTCAGTTACGGTGGAGAAGCAGAACGCAAAGAGTGAGTAATTATCAAAACTCGGTAAATAGTTATTTAATGTGAACTTGACAGTACCATGCTGCCATCTAGTGGATAAGAAATAATGCATTTTGGTGGCTGTTGTTTGGTCTACATCGGCACGTGTTGTATATTTACAGCCATGATCGAAACAAATTTAATACTAACATAATAACAACACAATTGTTTATGTTAACACATCAAGTAGACGGTAGACGGGGTAGATTTATGCAAATTGATTCTAAAAGGAGAGAAAAAAATGAATTATACAGAATTTGTTTTAAATCGAGTTATTAATTATGTTTAATAATAACTTTATTTTGACACCATCAAATCTGGGATGGATTTAATTTGGTTAACGAAATTTAATTTGAAAAAATTTGTTTCTTCTGCAGTTGTCAATGACAGACATCGCGAAGAGAGTTGTAGCAAAAATGGAGACGCGAAAGTTCCGGTCGCCGTACGACTGGCCACTTCGTCACTCATCCAGTCTCATGTCCGGTCTCTACAGTCTCGACTCAAATGCTGAGACTTGTGCCATCTGTCTCGAACAGTACAAGGATGGACAGGTAAGAGACTGAAGTTGTAAGAAACGTAGAAACAGGAAAATGTAACCAACAAGATATAACTGACACAAAGTTATATAATTAAATCTATGTTATCTCTGGTTTATATGACTTTTATATATTATAAAACATACCTTTGGGTTACAGTGTTGTGTGTTTAAAATATTACATCCCAGCAAACAACGACCCGTGATTTAGTGCAACTGGCTCAATTCACGTGTTTGCGTACATGAATTCACCAGATTCTGTGAACAAATTTGGTGTGTCGACACATGTTTACCGGGAAATCACGAGATTTTCACGTGATGACATGACCAGTGAAATGGTACCAGTTCTGACCCAGTACGACTCGTTCAAAACTTGTGACAACAGGCAGAACACGTGTATTCACAATACACTTGAAAACACGTTCTGGTGGAGCGGTACCAATTATGAATCAGTATGACACGAGCCAACTGGTTCAGAAATGGTTCCTTGTTTGCTGGGATATTACTATTTCAATTAGCAGATCTGTGTAAATACAATTTATGCACATTACCACTATCAAGCTTTACCGACAATGTTGATTTGGTATATTGTAATGTGCGTGTCTTAGTTTACATATTTTACTGTGTGTGGCACTGTCTTCTTGTCTCATTGCTACAAAACTTGATGTGGTACTGCCTTCATGTCCCCGCCTATCATATGGTGTGACACTGGCTTAATATTCCTTTGTTGACCTTGTGCCACTCTTTTAGGAGTTGCGAGTGGTTCCATGCCGACATGAATTCCACCGGCAATGTGTCGACAAGTGGCTCATCGCAAACAGAACGTGTCCACTGTGTCTCTTCAATATTATTGGTCAGTATTTCATGTACTGTAATGATATCCCAGCTAGTTTTTTGACAGGATTTTGGATGTATCTCATTTTAATGAATGAATTAAAGTTTATCCAGAACGTTGTAGTCAGAACATTGCTAACAGCAATAAAATACAATACAAATAAGCAAATTTAACTATAATACTATAAGTTACAATGTGACTTTTGTGTCAATTTACCCCCCCCCCCCGACATATATTTAAATAATGGTTACAACAATTAATATACCAAGAATTTCTTTGCAGTGTACAAATCGTGATCAAGTATTTTCTTGTATTTGTCTTGAATGTATAACTTTGATTGATATATTTATATATTGTGGAAACTTTGGCGAAACTTAACGTGGCTACATACAGTAATATTAATGAAATTGTATTTTCACAAAATGACTTGCATATAAACGGATACAATTTCAGCACGAAATTTTGCAACTGTCATTAACACGTTCTGAGACATCCGTTATATCATGTTTCAGAATGCCCCATTGAAAATGAAGGCTCCCTCTGCTCGTCACCAGATCCAACCAATCAGCAGCCAGAACCACCTGGCGTACTACTCCATGTGCCAAGTACATCCAGCAGTAACTATAACAACTTAGCGGCTCCAGTGCCCATCCCCACCGAGGTCGAACACCCGAACTATGCGTACAAGTTTCCCGTGCAGGCATATGCTGGCTACATGTACAATGAAATGGCAGCCTCAAATGTACATAACCTGAACCGATATTCACAGACGCGGCATACCTCAAACGTGCGAGACTATTTCCAACCAATGGCCAGTGTGAGCATGGCGGGCCCTTCGAACTTTCGACAAGTAGGGTTTGGAGCGGCGCATCCCAGACTACATTACGTTACCACGACGACTGTCGGTCACGGCAACACAGCGTTGTCCCCCCATTCTAAGTCGAACATGCACCGCAAGATGGCGCATGTACATTCACCGCGAACACGTATGCACGTGAAATGCAGCGCAGCAGATAACGGTGTGACGTGTACATCATCTGACAGCGAGAACGAATTCACGTGGTTGTCATATGCACGGCAGAATGCGCCGCATTTGCACGACTCACGAAGTCAGTGTGACGCTGACGTCAGCGGCACAAGCACTGACCCGGACATCGACGATAACCTGCTGAAAAGTTCTGACGGATCAAACGTTGATGTCAGCAACAATAGCACGTTCGGAAGTTCGCATGTTGTTAGCGATGTCAGCAGTTTCGATTCGAAGGTGTACATGTCACATGACGCAATAGGTGGCGCCATGGTTCAGGGTTCGAAAAATAATGCCGTGGAGCACAGCGCAAACATTGTGTCGGCGCATTCTCTCGCGCAGTCAGTGGTGGCACCTAAAGTCGTTGTCGGTGACTCCGACGTGTCGTTGGTGTCGGTTGACACGTCTGCTATATCACCAATAGACATCAGTGACAGTTGGAGTGACAAGACATGTGATATCGTGAACTTTGACCCGCACAGTGGCTGCCCGGTGTGTCGAACGAGACAGCTATGTGACACGTCAAGCAACGCTGTGACAATGACGTCAGTGACGTCGATCGCATGTGACGTTTCCACCGACCTCTGCAGAGGTCATCTCAGGACTTCAGGGGTCGGACAGAACCAGCGGCGCTCCCTGGTGTATTGGCACGACAAAACAAATGCACTGAATCGTGGACGCTGCTGCTATTCGTTGGCTTCGCGTGAATCGCCATGGCAACGGAGCCACGTTGGTGGCCACCAGACGGCATGGCAGCAGCACAGTGCTGTCACTGGCCATCAGCGCAGCGAACTATACCGTGCCGCTGCAGATGATTGCCCTTTCGTTGATTGCGTCTCGGAGGGTCGCGTCGCATTTGATCACGCGCAACGTGGGAATTCACGAAATTTTCCTGTTGACGTTATTAATGCTGCATCTTGCGCTGCGGCCGAAACTAGGAATCGTAGAGAAGATTGTGCCATGACAGACAACCACCTGGTGGAGAGTTGCTGCGACACAAAGGATAAAACAGACCTGCTTACAAGGTCAAGAAGTCACACAAGGGACCAAGACGGTCCAGTATCAGACCAATATCGCCCACTTAGAGACCATAGATTTATCTTGAGAAACCATAACATCTCAACTAGATACAACAGTGAACCTCCGACAGACCGCACTGGTCTGTTAACGGACCATTGTGGCCCCTCGGGAGACCATTGTGGTAACAGAGACAATAATGGTCCGTCGAAGGACAGTGATGTTCAAAAGGACCATTGTGACCTGAACAATGGTCCTTGGAAGGACCGTAATGGTCTCACTCGAGAACATCGCGCAACACCGAAAAACCACAGCGACCATAATGGCCGAACAAAATTCCATAGAGACAATAGTGACCTAACAAAGGACCATAGTGGCCTGGTAAAGGACAATAGAGGGCTGCACAAAACTCACAGTGTAGCCGAGGGAAAGTTTAGAGACATAGCCAGGGCAAAGTGTGCTAAAGGAAAGTATTACGTCGGCACGAAGCGAGACCACCAGGGCTCACGGTGTCGAGGACACGCAGTCAACAACCCTAGAATTGCTCAATTGACGACGGCCGACTGCAAGGAGACCATGGTCTGCCAACGGTCCCATGGTGAGTCCAGCTGGTCCTCAACACACTACTTAATTTGATCGTACTGTACAGTAGAACTTTACTTGGGAGTACAGCCTCTAAGGTCACCTTGGTAATGCAGCCAGCCAGCGACCTAACAGTTAAGGTCACTGCCACCTCACAATTAAGCAATTAAGGTCAACCCACCTCATAATTAAGGTCAGCCCACCTCACAATTAAAATCACCTCAGGGTAGTCACAATTTGTTTTTGTCTTATGAAATATGGCCACCTTGCTATTCAGGTCACTTATGTCCAGTCCGGAGGGTGATCTTAATAGAGAGGCCCAACTCTAAATATGTGGACATTGTGTTTTGTTTTTGGACATTTATTGTCGACATAGTTTTTTGCAACAAAATGAATATATCGCATTTTGCAATGGCTTTGCAATGGCTTCAAGTTGTTGTTTTTTCTGTGATCTGTGTGCACCCTTTGCTGATTGACCAGATTTTGTCACATGCTGACTGTCAATCGTTATATAGGCAAAGTGAGACGTGAATAACGTTATCATTCACTTCCTGTTGTTTTTTTATTTTTGTTACATCCCCTGATTTATCTGGACATTGGATGGTTTGTATTTGTCGGGAGTAAAAATATGCTTTGACGAATGAACCGTACACCTAACATTATACAGTCAGGCCTTGTTTTTATGGTGACCTCACTAGTACAATCTCCTTACAATAAAGGTCTGGCTACTAGGATAATTCTCCATTCTGGTCATTGTTGACCAGTTGTGAGGTTGACCTCAGTCGAGACGTTTTGTTGTACATTATTAAAGCTCCTCTGCCCAGAATTGGAAGAGCACATATTTGTAACAGGACGTCTACTGTCTAGACAATGTAAGGGAAAGTTAAACATCAGAGGATATTGCAGTTAACTCTGCTTGCCATAGCATTATTGCCAATCACTTTTGTTTTGAAACAGTTCGTTTTCTTTACCATTTGAATGTGTTGTGGGTGGAATCTGTCAAATTGCGAACATTCTTCTGAGCTTAATAAAGAAACTACACACAGCACGACAGGTAGAAAGCCGTCAACATGTGCTATAATCATAAGAACGTAATACTAAACGAAAAAATAAAACCTACAAACTGGGTTTAATATGTATTCCAATTTTGTTACCATGAAAATGGTGTTGGATGCCAACATATCTGGATTGTCTTGGTCCATAGGAATGAACTTACAACGTAGATGATTTGTATGAATCAAGTTTCAGTTTTTCTCGTAGATGTGTTAGAGATGGCAGAAAGTACGGGTAGGATGGAAACGTCACAAAGTAGAAATGCGTTGTATTTGTGTACATGAGTGATCTGTCGTAGATGTCTCACACGTGGCGCCCTCTGTTGTAGGTCCAGTTGTCACAATGTCGCTTGGCGCCGATGCCTCGTATCATCCCTCGAATGTTGTGTGACGGACAACATGGTCATGATGATGACACTGTGACATGTCATCGATCTTGACCACCATGACAGTCACAGACTTTACCAGGGTCCACTGTGTGCCACACCATCACCACACGTGGACCATCATACCACATTCCACGTCCACGAGTTGAACCACGCATCAGTGTCCCATCGGTTTTAATTTATTTGCTATTCTAAATATTGTCACAGCATCCAATGTACTGATTTACGACATTGACACAGCATTCGACATAATGACTTATGACATTGCCACAACATCCAAAATAGTGATTTATGACATTAACAGACATATTTTGGACAAGTCACTAGATGTTTTGCCCACACTGGTGACTGATGAAAATTCACACCACTGACACAGACGATGTTTTATTATTTTGGCAACAGGATATTTTAGCGACACTGGCAACTTCAATAAAACTACATGACAATTTTATGCCAATACTACCGACACACTGACAGAAATGACTTGACAGTGACATCTATGTAAAGTGATATATTTCAAGTGCATTCTCACGTTTTTCTGACAGATACCGTGTGCTATTTTAATGGCCGTGCAAAGCCATTTGTTGCCAATGTTTGCGTGTGAACCTCTCTGCTCCTTTCGTCAGAAATCATTCTTGTAAATACGTCATGTTTTCTCACCTACACTGCAACGTCCGAATTCAATGTTGATTCGTCATCAATTTCACTTTGAAACTGCAGTCGTCTGTAAGATGCGAAATGTGACACCGTGTGGCACCACTGTAGACAAGTTTAGCTTTACAACGGAGTTATTTAGCGCCGGACATCACAAATATTAGTATTTATTGCAGAATGTCACACGTCTTGCTTGCGCAGCAGCAGTTTGTCAATTTCCATGTGGTTTTATGAAGTGTTTGTAATATATATATTGTATAATGTTATTATTATTTTAATTTATAAATTCCACTTAAAGACTGGCAGTGATGTCAGCCATGGGTGGCCTCAGAACAAATGAAACGTCGGTAGAATATTTCAGGGAATTGGATATATGTAATGCAGACATTTGCATGCTGCAGCAGATATATTTATCAGTAAAATATTTGTGACAACCTGAAAACTAACACCGTCAGCCGATTCAGTTAGAAATATTTGTCATACGAAAACTCTTATATTAGAATTTAAAATAATTAAGGACCGTTGAAATGTACGATAAATATGTTTAAAAATCTCTGTGAAATGGTAATGCAGGTTGGTTTGAATATTACTTTTTGATGCACATCGAAAACTGTTTAGATATCTTTGTGAAGTTTGTAATATATGTGATTGTCAATATTTAAATGGTTTACTTGATTGCTCGTTACACAACGCTGTCATTGGTTATGTCTTCAGGCATTGGAAATAAATGACGTACAGCATAGTTTAGTCTTGTTATATACTTGATGATTACTCATGACACATTTAACATCCGTTCAACCTGGCTTCCAAAACAACCCATAATACCCACTGGGCTTACTGTAGCTCCCTGTATATACCAACCATGTGACCTGGTCCTGATATCGACAACAGTGTCGATATGCATTAATACATGTTCCACTCAATAGATGGTGCCACTATTATAATTAATTCCCCGTGATACCTAGCAACAACCTACTGACCTGCCATCTGTACTTTCCAAGTTTGCTCTTCCTTTATATGAAATTGGTTGAACACATTAGGATCTGCACAAGAACACAATTCACCTTCAGTGCAACCTTGCTATTAGGGCCACCATCTCTCTATTGGGTCAGTGATCTGAATAGCAAGTGAACCGTGTTATCTGGAGTAATTTTCTACACTTTATAGCTACATGATTTTTTTTGATTATTCTGTTATGACCATAAATGTGAGTTTGCTATATTACCAAAGTCACTATAAAGTGGCGTTCGACTGTACATCCTCGACTAAAATAATGAACATTTACACACAAACTGTTGATGCGTCGACAAATCTTTATTTTCTATTTACAACAATGTAATTCATTTTATGCAGAAAATACAACCCATACATATCAATGTGTATGCATAATACATAAGTCGATAAATCATAAATATGTTTCATGTATAGCTCTCGGAATTATTTGCACAAATTTCTCGCTGCATCCCAAATAATTGCACGTAAATATTATGACACTGGACAAAACCTCTTGCACTGGTATAATGTGGAAGGGTGGCTTTGTAATGGCACATCAAAAATATAGCGTACATAATATATGCCTGTGCTAATGCTGGCCAACCAAATAAAACATGAGTTCTTTTAATATAAGTATTTGGACTTGGGTGCTGATTATATTCACACAAAGCATTCAAGACATTTCAACATCCATTAGTCCTGCTTTTGCAAGATATTAAGTTAGGCATAGCACACAATTATGATATTCCCCATATAACAAAAGGACATGACGTAAACATGATATTAAAAATATATAAAAAAGTTAAATAATTATTATTTAGGTGGTCAGACAATTGTACCCCCCTCTCTGATGAAAATTCCCTTTGAAATGATGCGTAGCTTATATTAAAATTGTGTAATATTACTGACTAAAATTTAACTTAAGTTTTGCCTTAGTCGACTCCCACAAGTACAGCTACAGGATGAGTAAACACTAAGCACGTTGGGTACCCTGTGTGGCTTCACAATTAAATGACCAGATGTCACAGACGTGACTAAATGCCACCGAAACAATAGTGTCTGTGAATGTCAAGGTCGCTAGGAGATGGAAACATTTTATCGCACTTCGGGCATGCCACCATGGGGCAGTCGAGGGAACTAGCATCTTCGGTGCCTGACCCCTGTTGCCATCCGGCTTCTACAACAAAACAATGTAAACATACCCAGAATGGAGGCCACCACAGAACTATTCCGTTGCAAAGAATCATTCTCACATACATGCTGAAATGAATCGGAGGAATCAAATGGCCAATTTTTAGATATACTGCTGCAGAGAATAAAATTTTCCTATGGATTATGCAGATATATTTTACAGTATGCTTCAGAAATTGGGTACTTGCAGGGATGCAAGAGAGTACTCCAGCCTTTAGAGCAGGATATCTCAAAACTATGCTGTTTGTTACACCAAGTAAAAAACCAATATTTTTATATTATAAACATGTTTAAGTAGGTGCAGTGTGGTTGGTGTCACTGGAAAGCATTTTTCCCCTTCACTTACACTATATCTAACACCAATAACCTGTTGGTTGGAGCAGTGACATTCATCTTGAGGTGGACTGTCACAACGTCACATATACACATGCACGAACAGAGGACAGTAGTAACATTTGCAACATTACACAAAATTATTAGACATACATAAAGTAATACTACAAAAGCCAATAGATGGCAGCACGCCAAACTGCTTGATTGGGTCGTGATCCACCATGTGGCGCCACTGCTACCACCGTGGCATCCAGTCTCCCGGTAGGACAACTGCCTGACTATCACAATTATTGGACCATTAGTTGTACGTCGTTGGCCTTATTTGGTACCTGGTCATCAAGGCAATCCACCATCTTGGATGTACATAACTAAATGTGCATTATCTACGATGGAACCCAAATGATGCACCTCTAAAGCAGTAATATGTTAGTTCTTCAGACGACCAGCCAAAGTGTGGTTGATTCCCCAATATGGAATCCTTGAATGACACAACATGTACTATGGTCAATGACGACTGTGAGGGTTGTTGATAAGATAAATATATTTTAAAAAAATGGAAAAATATTGTTTTTATTCGATAAATGTGGTCATGCTAGTTGGCAGAGATCCCTGTGGATCCTGTGTTACCCTGGCCTACCTGTATGGCTTAGAGACGATGGCACTAACAGAGAAACAAGAGAAAGGTGCAGGTTTGTGAAAACAACTGGATAAGAAGAATTGTGGGAGTGAAGAGAGTGGAGGTTGGAGTCGAGGAAAGTTTTAAGAAGACACTGGTGAGGAGTGGGTTGAACTGGGCCGGACATGTGGGAAGAATGGGAGATGAAAAATTGGCAACTCGAGCAGATGCCCAGAAAGTGGAGGGAAAAAGGAGGCGAGGAAGACCGAGAATGCGATGGGAGGACTGTGTTAAGAGAGATCTGGAAAGAGTGGGAGGAGAATGGAGAACAACAGCAAAAGATAATAGTTGTAGAATATTGCTAGAGAACACAGAGAGATAAGTGAGGAGAGGAAAGAAAAGACAACACAAGATGACAGTAACCATGGCAACCTCACCCCTCACGATAGGGACAACTAGAGGAGAACAACAAAGTTCAATATAGTACACTATTTCACATCAGCTATTGCGATACTTCGATTAAATCCCTATTAAATACTCACTGCGTGTATCTGATGTCTTCAGTTTTCCGTCCTTCCTGAGCTGCTGATAGGTTCTTAGGCTGTTTCCCGCCGACACGGGCGTCCTCCCCAACTGGATTCTCCCACTTGGTGGCCTTGACCCGGATTTAGGTCGCCCTTTTTTGATGTCGTTGGCAACATAAGGGGCCCGGCCGACGAGAAAGTCTTTCTGTTGTAGTCCTGGCGAACTGTTTGATGACGGCTTCTCTGTGGGTCTTTGGACAGGGTCATCTGTCATGTCATTGGGGTTGTTCTGGTGTTTGGTCAGAGATGTTTCCTTCCTGAGTGAATATGTAGAAGAAAAGATAGAGTCAGGAATACACTGTTTGGATTCTATTTTCACAAAGTCGTAATCTGAGTGTGTTGGAAAAGTATTTTTTGCTGGCACTGTGCTCAGTTTAAAGAAATTAACTATAATTTTTAGAAGGACTAGAGGACATGGAGTTACATTAGCAAAGAAGCAGCGTAGGCTAGATATCAGAAAATTATCATTTTCACAAAGAACAGTAAATGAATGGAAAAGATTATTAGCTGCTTGTGTAGGTGCTAGTAGTGTTAATATGTTTAAATATAAAATCGACATATACCTAAGACGGGCGGGGTACATTTAGATAGATAGCCTTGACTCTTGATAAGCCAAAGGGCTTCCTTGTCCACCTACCATCTAGAGTTGATTCTCTAGGTGGCAATCTTTTTAAATATCTTGTTAAATAATTACATTCACATTAGTGTGAATGTGCATTAGTACCTGTTCCAACTGATAGATGTCACCACTGTATATTACCTCCCATAATGAATCAATGAAAGTGTATTCAATGACATTACATGCACACTGCAGTGTGCTGCTGCTGTTGAGAGGATATACTGGTAGGTAAAGAGTGAATTATAAATATAGATTACAAAATAGTGCACATAATTCATTGGAAGATTTGTAACCATAGTATTTGTGCTGCTAAACTAAACATGAACATTAGCTGAAAATCTTGTTTAAATTGTGTTTAACTTGGAAGCAGCGTCAAGTTATTTGTTAAATTTTTATGAACACACAAACTTATGTGGCCTCCTGATCCTGTAGTAGACACCATTACCTTGTAAACTGGTTGGCATGATGCATTGTGTCTCCATTGGTGACGATGTCACTCTGCTTCCAAAGGGGAATTGGAACTGGTCCCTGCAGAAAGAAGACAGATGACACCAATGTTTCTACTGTAGCGTTGATTCTGGGGATATTTCAGAAACCATAGAAAAACAACATAATACAATAATACTTTAATATCCCTCAGGGAAATTCAAAATACAGTACAAAACATAATACAAAAGAACATAAAATACCCACAGGGCTCATATACGCACAGATGTCTGCAATCTAATTTATACTTTATAACTTAAAATAAAAAAACACCACAGTAATAGAAAGTTATATATTTTAAATAATTTACAAAAATAAATTGAATAAGTTAAATAACTAATAAGATTAATTCAATAAATACATAAACTCAGGTGTATGTGTGTGGTGTGTGTGTGTGTGTGTGTGTGTGTGTGTGATGTGTGTGTGTGTGTGTGTGTGTGTGTGTGTGTGTGTGTGTGTGTGTGTGTGTGTGTGTGTGTGTGTGATGTGTGTGTGTGGTGTGTGTGTGTGTGTGTGTGTGTGTGTGTGTGTGTGTGGTGTGTGTGTGTGTGTGTGTGTGTGTGTGTGTGTGTGTGTGTGTGTGTGTGGTGAGTGTGTGTGTGTGTGTGTGTGTGTGTGTGTGTGTGTGTGTGTGTGTGTGTGTGTGTGTGTGTGAGTGTGTGTGTGTGTGTGTGTGTGTGTGTGTGTGGTATGTGCGTTTATGCATGTGTGCGTGTGTGCGTGTGTGAGAACAAGGGGGTTTGAGGGATAATGAGAACAAAGAAAGTGGACAGAAGGAGGACAAATAATGAAGGGAGTGGACTGTCGACATGAAACAATGACAGAAACAACAGAAAGGATGGTGCAACCGAACTGTACCCGACACTCAACCCTTGTACAACAGGGAAGAAGGAGGAAGAACACATGACTATAAACATAGCTAATGTCCCTAACATTACCTGCAGTGTAGGGTCTGGCCGTGGTCGATTCTGAGCCTGGATCATCTTGCTGATGGAGTTCTGCAGTTTAGCATTCTGCTGCTGCAGTAAACCAATCCTGACACTGTTGGCTGTCACCTGGTTCTGCATGTCCTTGACAATGTCTCCTGAACCTGGGGACACACGGGTGACATACACTTTAATAGTACGACAGTGACACAAATATTTGCGCTATTTAAGTAATTGCGAACAAACAATTTTGTAATAATAATTATTATTTCCTATACATTTCACGTAAGTTTACTATTTTAGCTAACTGAAAGGAGGGCATTATTTTTGTAACCATTGCAACTTGTGGTCTGATTTGAAAATCCAAATTTCTGTCTTTGTATGGTGACAATGCGATGCCAAATGGTCATTGTCACTTGTCATAAGTGATGATTGTCATGATCTAAACAAAGCATTACTTGGTAGAACATATTGAATAAGCGTGTCAAAAAGGTAGAACTTATACTGTGCAGAAGATGCCAAAATAATTGAGAAATATCTATCTAATAAGGAAGATATCTGACAAATCTAAAATAAGAAGCTTTGGTGTAAGTGTTGACAGTACCGTTGAGATACACACTTGCGAGGTCTGTCTTGAGGGGACCATTAAGGTATATATATCTATATGGTCTGTATCGATGGACCCACTGGGGTATATACACATCTACATGTGATGTCTGCCTTAACAGGACTATTGAGGTACACACACCTGTGAGGTCTGTGTTCGTAGGACAATTGAGTTATACACACCCGTGAGATATGTGTTAACAGGACCATTGAGGTATACACATCTGTGGGATCTATGTTACCAAGACCAATGAGGTATATTATACTATACACACCTGTGAGATTAGCCTAAGAGAACAACCAAAATATACACACCTGTGAGGTCTGTGTTAACAGGACCATTGTGGTGTACATGCCTGTGAGGTCTGTTAACAGGACCATTAAGGTATATACACCTGTGAGGTCTCTGTTAACAGGACCATTGAGGTATACACACCTGTGAGATCTATGTTAACAAGACCAATGATATTTGCCTAAGAGAACAACCAAAATACACACACCTGTGAGGTCTATGTTAACAGGACCATTGTGGTGTACATGCCTGTGAGGTCTGTTAACAGGAACATTAAGGTATATACACCTGTGAGGTCTCTGTTAACCGGACCATTGAGGTATATACACCTGTGCGATCTGTGTTAACAGGACCATTGAGGTATACACACCTGTGAGGTCTGTGTTGACGGGACCATTGAGGTCCGGGTACTCTACGAGGAGTCTCTCCTGGTCCTTTGCCTTCTCCAGCTTCCTCCCCATCTCCCTCACCTCCCCCCTCAACTCCCTCACAGCTCCCTCCAGAGCCTCCTTCTGCTCCGAGATCTCCCTCTGCAGCTCCTGACAACATAATTGTTCCCGGTTATAAAACCAATACGGTTGTCTATTTGTGGATCTGGGTGAATATTTGACAACCAGTCAAAATAGTTTTTTCAATCGTTACACGTTTCCCCAGTTAGAAAACCTATTTGGTTGTCTATTTGTGGATCTGGGTGAATATTTGACAACCAGTCAAAATAGTTTTTTCGACCATTACACATTTTCCCCAGTTAGAAAACCTATTTGGTTGTCTATTTGTGGATCTAGGTGAACCGTTGACAATAGGTAAAAATTAAAGTTCATCATTACCTGGGTA
Organism: Ridgeia piscesae; assembly: GCA_025642075.2. Taxonomy (NCBI): domain Eukaryota; kingdom Metazoa; phylum Annelida; class Polychaeta; order Sabellida; family Siboglinidae; genus Ridgeia; species Ridgeia piscesae. The sequence continues at coordinate 391,001 of JAODUO010000047.1, forward strand.
CATTACAAACAACTGATTCATTAATAATAAATAACTTCCAGTATCCTGATAATCTAAACTCAGGGGCGCAACAAAACCAGTGGAATAAGAATTCTCATAGTCAAGGGCAATGCAAAGGTCATCAACATGGATGGGTGTGCAAAGAAGCTACGGTGGATAGGCGAGATTAAATAGATAGATTTTCAGGTGATGGCGAAATATAATGTTTTCTAGTGAATTACTGTTGTCAGGAAGTTCTTTCCACAGAGTTGATGCGGTAACTGAGAAAGCTCGAGTTCCAGCCTTTGTCTTGACTTTGAGAACAGTAAGTAAACATTGTTTGGAAATTTCTGCTGATATTTGCTTGGATGAAAGTTGCATTAATCCAAACATGCTGTTTTAGCTGCAGTACAACATGTTTATGACAGTGTTAAAACATCATAGAAATATATTTTAATAATTAAGAAACCAATAACTTCACCATTGCTGCAAAATGGAAAAGTCAACTCTCCTCCACACCTCCTTATTAGAGAGGTATTTTAAGAGCTCCTTGAGAATGGCTCTTTGGCTCGTACCTTCTCCTCAGCAAGCTGCTCTTCCAGTTTTGACCGTTGCTCCTCAGCTTTCTCAAGTTCCTCCTCCAACTTGTCCTTCACTTCCTCCAACTCCCCCATTTCATCCCTCAGCTCCTCGTTATCCCTGTCCAGGGCATCCAGCCGCTCCAGGAGGGAGTCCTGCTTCCCCTGGACAGACTGGGAACAACCAGGGTCAAAGGTCAGGGGGACAGTCATGGAGGTTGAATGACAATTAATTAAAGTTTATTTGCCCATTACATGTACAGGGTATTTAGATACAATTAGCCAATTAAGTGTTGTTTTATTGGGAATATTTATTTAAAAAGAAAGTGTTTTTTTTCCTCCACATCAAGTCGCCTGCATCTCAGCCTTATTTGGCAGACTGAATTCATGGACATGTCACAATTCAGTCCCCTGAAGAATGACGCGAGATGCGGCCGAAATGATATGGAAAGGTTTCTTGAGGGTAAACATTCTTAATATGATTAACCAAGAAACTGCAACGTATCTACATTCGAGGAAGTATATTTAATGGTATTAAACAGATCTGTTTATAATTTCATTAAAGAATTATAGCATGTTTAATAGTACATCTAGTCAGTTATATATAAGTAGAATTTGTAATAAATAAAAGCTGAACGTTAATCATACATTAATATTACACTGTACTTTGATGTATAGACTGAGTTAGATCTATCAGCTATTCATACATTCACATGAGGTCAAAAGACACCAGAACACTTCAAAATCCAGTAATATATGCAGAACGTTTGTGAGTAATCACTCTTATAATGCTTACCTCAACATGTTTACTCAGACTGACATTCTTTGCTTTCTCCCGGGCCGTCTCCTTCGATGATTCCTCCAGCTGACCTTTGACCTCAGCCAGCTTCTCTCTGATTTTGGCAACTTCTGCATCAAGTTTGTCGACTTCGGCTCGGTTCGTCTGGTTTTCGGACAGTTCCCGTGTCATGTGACTTTTTGTCACCTCTGAATAACAAAAAGTTCATTTGTTTGACTTGTGTGTAGGTGTGTGTGTGTGTGTGTGTGTGTGTGTGTGTGTGTGTGTGTGTGTGTGTGTGTGTGGTGTGTGTGTGTGTGTGTGTGTGTGTGTGTGTGTGTGTGTGTGTGGGTGTTTGAGTTAGTGTGTGTGCATGTATGTATACAGTCTACATGTGGATGGAAAATATGCATGTTCTGGAATAAATTGTTTACTAGGAGTGACTATTTGGGGAGACATTTACAATTGTAATTAATTGTACAGTGATAGCGTACACTGTATTTGTTGGTACGACACTCATCAAGCTCTGTCAACATTTCCTGTATGATGCTGACCTAGTTCTGTCAACATTTACTGTATGATACTGACCTAGTTCTGTCAACATTTCCTGTATGATGCTGACCTAGTTCTGTCAACATTTCCTGTATGATGCTGACCTAGTTCTGTCAACATTTCCTGTATGATGCTGACCTAGTTCTGTCAACATTTACTGTATGATACTGACCTAGTTCTGTCAACATTTCCTGTATGATGCTGACCTAGTTCTGTCAACATTTCCTGTATGATGCTGACCTAGTTCTGTCAACATTTCCTGTATGATGCTGACCTAGTTCTGTCAACATTTACTGTATGATGCTGACCTAGTTCTGTCAACATTTCCTGTATGATGCTGACCTAGTTCTGTCAACATTTCCTGTATGATACTGACCTAGTTCTGTCAACATTTCCTGTATGATGCTGACCTAGTTCTGTCAACATTTCCTGTATGATGCTGACCTAGTTCTGTCAACATTTCCTGTATGATGCTGACCTAGTTCTGTCAACATTTCCTGTATGATGCTGACCTAGTTCTGTCAACATTTCCTGTATGATGCTGACCTAGTTCTGTCAACATTTACTGTATGATACTCACCTAGTTCTGTCAACATTTCCTGTATGATGCTGACCTAGTTCTGTCAACATTTCCTGTATGATACTGACCTAGTTCTGTCAACATTTCCTGTATGATGCTGACCTAGTTCTGTCAACATTTCCTGTATGATGCTGACCTAGTTCTGTCAACATTTACTGTATGATACTGACCTAGTTCTGTGAACATTTACTGTATGATGCTGACCTAGTTCTGTCAACATTTCCTGTATGATACTGACCTAGTTCTGTCAACATTAACTGTATGATACTGACCTAGTTCTGTCAACATTAACTGTATGATACTGACCCAGTTCTGTCAACATTTCCTGTATGATGCTGACGTAGTTCTGTCAACATTTCCTGTATGATACTGACGTAGTTCTGTCAACATTTCCTGTATGATGCTGACCTAGTTCTGTCAACATTTCCTGTATGATGCTGACCTAGTTCTGTCAACATTTACTGTATGATACTCACCTAGTTCTGTCAACATTTACTGTATGATACTCACCCAGTTCTGTGAACATTTACTGTATGATACTCACCTAGTTCTGTCAACATTAACTGTATGATACTGACCTAGTTCTGTCAACATTTACTGTATGATACTCACCTAGTGCTGTCAACATTCACTGTATGATACTGACCTAGTTCTGTCAACATTTACTGTATGATACTCACCTAGTGCTGTCAACATTTCCTGTATGATACTGACCTAGTTCTGTCAACATTTCCTGTATGATACTGACCTAGTTCTGTCAACATTTACTGTATGATACTGACCTAGTTCTGTCAACATTTCCTGTATGATACTGACCTAGTTCTGTCAACATTTACTGTATGATACTGACCTAGTTCTGTCAACATTTCCTGTATGATACTGACCTAGTTCTGTCAACATTTACTGTATGATACTGACCTAGTTCTGTCAACATTTCCTGTATGATACTGACCTAGTTCTGTCAACATTTCCTGTATGATGCTGACGTAGTTCTGTCAACATTTCCTGTATGATACTGACCTAGTTCTGTCAACATTTACTGTATGATACTCATCCAGTTCTGTGAACATGTACTGTATGATACTCACCTAGTTCTGTCAACATTAACTGTATGATACTCACCTAGTTCTGTCAACATTTACTGTATGATACTCACCTAGTTCTGTCAACATTAACTGTATGATACTCACCTAGTTCTGTCAACATTTACTGTATTATACTGACCTAGTTCTGTCAACATTTACTGTAGGATACTCACCCAGTTCTGTCAACATTTACTGTATGATGCTGACCTAGTTCTGTCAACATTTCCTGTATGATACTGACCTAGTTCTGTCAACATTTCCTGTATGATGCTGACCTAGTTCTGTCAACATTTCCTGTATGATGCTGACCTAGTTCTGTCAACATTTACTGTATGATACTGACCTAGTTCTGTGAACATTTACTGTATGATGCTGACCTAGTTCTGTCAACATTTCCTGTAGGATACTCACCCAGTTCTGTGAACATTTACTGTATGATACTGACCTAGTTCTGTCAACATTTACTGTATGATACTGACGTAGTTCTGTCAACATTTCCTGTAGGATACTCACCCAGTTCTGTCAACATTTACTGTATGATACTGACCTAGTTCTGTCAACATTTACTGTATGATGCTGACGTAGTTCTGTCAACATTTACTGTATGATGCTGACCTAGTTCTGTCAACATTTCCTGTAGGATACTGACCTAGTTCTGTCAACATTTCCTGTAGGATACTCACCCAGTTCTGTCAACATTTACTGTATGATACTGACCTAGTTCTGTCAACATTTACTGTATGATACTGACGTAGTTCTGTCAACATTTACTGTATGATGCTGACCTAGTTCTGTCAACATTTCCTGTAGGATACTCACCCAGTTCTGTCAACATTTACTGTATGATACTGACCTAGTTCTGTGAACATTTACTGTATGATACTCACCTAGTTCTGTCAACATTTCCTGTAGGATACTCACCCAGTTCTGTCAACATTTACTGTATGATACTGACCTAGTTCTGTGAACATTTACTGTATGATACTGACCTAGTTCTGTCAACATTTACTGTATGATACTGACGTAGTTCTGTCAACATTTCCTGTAGGATACTCACCCAGTTCTGTCAACATTTACTGTATGATACTGACCTAGTTCTGTCAACATTTACTGTATGATGCTGACGTAGTTCTGTCAACATTTACTGTATGATGCTGACCTAGTTCTGTCAACATTTCCTGTAGGATACTGACCTAGTTCTGTCAACATTTCCTGTAGGATACTCACCCAGTTCTGTCAACATTTACTGTATGATACTGACCTAGTTCTGTCAACATTTACTGTATGATACTGACGTAGTTCTGTCAACATTTCCTGTATGATGCTGACCTAGTTCTGTCAACATTTCCTGTATGATGCTGACCTAGTTCTGTCAACATTTACTGTATGATACTGACCTAGTTCTGTGAACATTTACTGTATGATGCTGACCTAGTTCTGTCAACATTTCCTGTATGATACTGACGTAGTTCTGTCAACATTTCCTGTATGATGCTGACCTAGTTCTGTCAACATTTCCTGTATGATACTGACCTAGTTCTGTCAACATTTACTGTATGATACTGACCTAGTTCTGTCAACATTTCCTGTATGATACTGACCTAGTTCTGTCAACATTTACTGTATGATACTCACCTAGTTCTGTCAACATTTACTGTATGATACTGACCTAGTTCTGTCAACATTTACTGTATGATGCTGACCTAGTTCTGTCAACATTTACTGTATGATACTCACCTAGTTCTGTCAACATTTACTGTATGATACTGACCTAGTTCTGTCAACATTTACTGTATGATACTGACCTAGTTCTGTCAACATTTACTGTATGATACTGACCTAGTTCTGTCAACATTTACTGTATGATACTGACCTAGTTCTGTCAACATTTCCTGTATGATGCTGACCTAGTTCTGTCAACATTTACTGTATGATACTGACCTAGTTCTGTCAACATTTACTGTATGATACTCACCTAGTTCTGTCAACATTTACTGTATGATACTGACCTAGTTCTGTGAACATTTACTGTATGATGCTGACCTAGTTCTGTCAACATTTCCTGTATGATACTGACGTAGTTCTGTCAACATTTCCTGTATGATGCTGACCTAGTTCTGTCAACATTTACTGTATGATACTCACCTAGTTCTGTCAACATTTACTGTATGATACTGACCTAGTTCTGTCAACATTTACTGTATGATGCTGACCTAGTTCTGTCAACATTTACTGTATGATACTGACCTAGTTCTGTCAACATTTCCTGTATGATACTGACCTAGTTCTGTCAACATTTACTGTATGATACTCACCTAGTTCTGTCAACATTTACTGTATGATACTGACCTAGTTCTGTCAACATTTACTGTATGATACTCACCTAGTGCTGTCAACATTTACTGTATGATACTGACCTAGTTCTGTCAACATTTACTGTATGATACTGACCTAGTTCTGTCAACATTTACTGTATGATACTGACCTAGTTCTGTCAACATTTACTGTATGATACTGACCTAGTTCTGTCAACATTTACTGTATGATACTGACCTAGTTCTGTCAACATTTCCTGTATGATACTGACCTAGTTCTGTCAACATTTACTGTATGATACTCACCTAGTGCTGTCAACATTTACTGTATGATACTGACCTAGTTCTGTCAACATTTACTGTATGATACTGACCTAGTTCTGTCAACATTTACTGTATGATACTGACCTAGTTCTGTCAACATTTCCTGTATGATACTGACCTAGTTCTGTCAACATTTACTGTATGATACTCACCTAGTTCTGTCAACATTTACTGTATGATACTGACCTAGTTCTGTCAACATTTACTGTATGATACTGACCTAGTTCTGTCAACATTTACTGTATGATACTCACCTAGTTCTGTCAACATTTACTGTATGATACTGACCTAGTTCTGTCAACATTTACTGTATGATACTCACCCAGTTCTGTGAACATTAACTGTATGATACTCACCTAGTGCTGTCAACATTCACTGTATGATACTGACCTAGTTCTGTCAACATTTCCTGTATGATACTGACCTAGTTCTGTCAACATTTCCTGTATGATGCTGACGTAGTTCTGTCAACATTTCCTGTATGATACTGACCTAGTTCTGTCAACATTTACTGTATGATACTCATCCAGTTCTGTGAACATGTACTGTATGATACTCACCTAGTTCTGTCAACATTAACTGTATGATACTCACCTAGTTCTGTCAACATTAACTGTATGATACTCACCTAGTGCTGTCAACATTTCCTGTATGATGCTGACCTAGTTCTGTCAACATTTCCTGTATGATACTGACCTAGTTCTGTCAACATTTCCTGTATGATACTGACCTAGTTCTGTCAACATTTCCTGTATGATGCTGACGTAGTTCTGTCAACATTTCCTGTATGATACTGACCTAGTTCTGTCAACATGTACTGTATGATACTCACCTAGTTCTGTCAACATTAACTGTATGATACTCACCTAGTTCTGTCAACATTTACTGTATTATACTGACCTAGTTCTGTCAACATTTACTGTAGGATACTCACCTAGTTCTGTCAACATTTACTGTAGGATACTCACCCAGTTCTGTCAACATTTACTGTAGGATACTCACCTAACGGGGTAGATCTGTCAATATTTTATGCATGATACTCACCCAGTTCTGTCAACATTTCTGTCTGTCTCCGAAGCTCTGTCTTCATCTCCTCAACCTGTCTATGCAGTTCCTCCTTCCCTCTCTCCAGGGCCTCTTTTTGCCTCTGCGTCACACTGGCCCGTTCCGTCAACTCTTGTTCGACTTCCTTCATCTTAGTTGCGAACTGTTTCTGCTGTGCCGTCTGCATTTCTTTCTCTCGCTTCACATCGACTGCGAGTGCACTTAATTTCGCCTCCAAATCGTTCGTCTTTTTCCGTTCTTTTGCGAGGTCTCCCTTCAATGGGTCGATCGTTGCATGCAACTGTTCCAGGTGCTTCGTTGCGCGTGCCAAATCCTTGTTTTGCTCAGCGGACCAACGTGCGATGTCATTGGCGGTAAGCCATTCCACGTCGGCCATCTGGTGGCGGTATTTTGCGAGACACGAAGGGAGTTCTTGTGACACACACATCTGTGTGATGCTGTCGCCGATCGTTTGGAGGCTTTGTTGAACTCGTAGACAAGCCTCACATGGGACAAATGCTGTCTCAATTGTCTGACATGATTTGTTGCTCTCGTCTCTAGAGATAGACTGTGGTGTTCGACGTGAACATGGAGTTCGTACAGAGCGAGGAGGAATGCTCACGGAGAGATCGTCAAGTCCAGCATTGTCTTGTACACTGTCTAAACGCTCCAAGTCACCTTCTAACTTTGTTATTGTCTTCTCCAAGTCGGCAATTGTTCTGTCTTTTTTCTTGCTCTGTGAATTTGAAAAAATGCATTGCAATATCATGGCAACAGGTAAATAGAATTATGTTTATTTTGATGTATAACATGTTTTGACTAAACTAGTAAATGTTTTGCTTTGCAGAGCAGTTAGCATAGGAAATTATAAATGAATGCATACTGAGTATTAATGCTTGAAAAAGAGGGGTGCAGAGTAAGTAGACTTGCTTCAGGGTTTAAAAATATATTTGACTAATTTTTGTTATGAGGAAAGATTAACAAGACTAACACTACATGTTTGATAATGAATGTTTTTTGCAGATTTGCGGTACTACTTACTATGCCCTTGAAGTTTCAGCTGTAAGAAAATTCAAAAGGTAGTTTTATTAGTGTTATATTTATCATTAACAAATGTCCGACTCTGTCTGAAAATTTAACATTACACTAATATTTTATAATTATGGGGAATCACACTTGGGAACAAGCATTTAGTTGAAGTCACTAACCTCTGACAGCACTTGGCCAAACACATTCTGAAGTTGAACCATCTTGTTCCAATATTTCTTCACCACTAGACCTATGGACGTGCTTGAGCTGGCTGGACTGGTGGATTGAGACTGACCACTGGTCAGAGAACACTCCACATAGCGGGACATGGCCTGAATGAGCAGCACCAGCCTGGAACAGACGGCTTCAGATCAACTATTTCATGTTTCTGAATGTGTCTGTCAAAATTATCACAATCGACTGTTAACATGTAAACCTATTGCCATCAGCAATGCTTTTAATAGTTTTTTCTTTAATACATGTTTATATATTATTTTAACCTTAACATACTTGTATCATATGCTTTATGTCAAGTTAACAAACTAATAAACAAATTTACGCAATGATATATTGGCAGAACACTTAGATGTATTACTAGCTTTGCCACAATTTGTTTGCAATCATCCTACCATAAAAACTGTAGCCATTTGGATGCTGTCTGCTGTTAGATACCTTAAAACTTTTACACAAATAATAAGTTTCTGTACTGAATGGTTTCAGACAGCTTCATCATCCAATGTGAGACATTTCGTGTTCCAAACCACTAATATTGTGGAATACCAAAACAATCAATATGTATTCCAAGACTAACAGTTGCCATAACAATAAAAACATATACTGTGAGTTGTCAATAGAAAAAGTAATTAGTTTTAAGTGTCCAAATACACACAATGATTATGTAGATCACCCAGACCAAATTATGGAAATCTCCAAATGTTTACATAAGATCTCTGTCATTATTGTAACAGTTACCAATCCCCATGTGTACAGCCAATCAATCTGTACCTGTCAATGACGAGTTCTAACAAGACAACGTGGGACAGCTGAGCGTCTTCTTCATCGTCGCTGTAGTCATACGTGTCCAGCAACTGGGTCAAGTCAAGGTCGCAGCCTGTTTTGTCCGGGTACTTCCACGATGGACTGCGAACCGGTCCGACGCGTGAGAACACATCAACCACAGCCTCCTGCAGGTTGGTGATGTCGCTCTGAAGACTCTCGATGCAGTTCCTACTGCCCAGAAGCGACGCCATTGCTGCTGTTTGTCTGACTGCAAAGTAAGTGACATTACATCAGTATTGATGGGAAAGTGTTTTATGCATACGTTTAATTCCAAATAAGTGAACAAATCTATAATCCAACAAAGTCTAGAGCACTGTTATTGTTGCTGAACATTCTTACATGTCCTCTTCTGGCTTGACTAGGCATGTCTGCTTCTTGTGCTAGCTCACGACTCTCTTGTAACTTCTGTTTGGACTATGTGCATGCGTGTGGGCTTGACACAATCCACGACAGAGGTAGAACACTGTAGTCGGTTTTTATAGGGCGGCTTTCCTATAATTGGTATATTATGGCCTCAAACAACTGGACTAATGGAGTATCAACCACAGACAGTGGCATACTGTTCCATTACTTCCATAGATAATTTTTCTGATGTTTAATTAGTATATTTCTTTAAATATTCATAAGTGGTGCCCTCTTGATTGTGAATCATTTCCCTCAATGTAAAAATTATAAATCTCAATCATATCTCCCCTAAGGCGACGGTATGAGAGAGTAGGTCATTTTAGTGTCTGTATAAATTCTTTGTAGTCTCGGTCTTTGTAACCAGGAACATAAATACAATTTAATGTGGCTGAACACATGTGGTGACTGTGTACATCCTTACACCTAACTGTCTAAAATATGACGAATAAATTACACTAACAGTCTAGTACACTTTGACTTAGAGACTAAATACAAGTCTTAGCAATCTTTTACTTAATTGGTCTAAATTATTTGCAGGAATCTGCCAGGCAGGAACTCCTCTGGGGTGAAACAATAGTGGGAGTGGTGGTCACGTGGTAGAGCGCTGGATTGTCAACTGCGCCTGCGGGGACAGTGGTTTAATCCCACCTGCCGCCATTTGGAAATTTAGGCAATTTTGTTTTCCTGCATTGCCTCTGCCTTTTGGAAGAGCCACTAAAAGCCGGTGTTCCCTTCTATATGGTGTCTATGCCAGGGGAAGAAAAAATCCCACAAAGGGGGTATATGTGTAACCTACACTATAGACTGTAGATACAGTGTAAAAGACTCACTAATTCTAGAGCAGGAAAACTCTGAAAAAACATAAAAATGTAAGTAATGATTAACTTTCTGTTCTTGGATATTCAAATTTAAATAGAAGAATATGAAGCATATAGCTTTGGGACATTAGTGGAATCTAGTTTGGGTCATTTAAGAAAGACTACGAATGGCAGACACAGTCACTGTGACACTGTGACTGTCGGAATCTCACGACCAAGTGCCAACCGGAATCGATTAAAATTTATTAAAATATAAACATTGCTGCTTACGTGAAGTGACTACGTAACAGAGTTGCCTATGCAAACATAAATTCTTCGCAACGGCTAATGAAATGCCATTCCATTCATAATTGATTCAGTCACAAATGTGTTATGCAATAATCTATCAAATCGAAACACATTTTCAGTCGGAATGCGCCATGTTGTTTACCTGCGAGTTACCACGTCCACTGCGCAGGCGCAAAGTGTATTACGAAGAACCGGTAGGTAGCAGATCGTTCGCCTCGTTCTCCTCAGTTCACCATGTGGCGCCACTGCTGTGGCCACGGGCGTCGATTGGAAACCCATCCTGCGTTGGAAGCATGGCATTTCAACCAAGTTGGAAGAAAGGTCACATTTGCCAAGAGTGAATTTCACCTGGGTGATGGTACACGAGGCAGCAAGGTCATGGACTGCACAACTCATAGAAGTCATAGATTATTGGACATGACACGGTCACAATTAAGTCACAACTGACGCAGGTGTCATTCGTCAGCCTCAGGGAAGTGTGTATTCATTATGTTCGTAAATGATATACCAGATGATATAAACAGTGGAATGAATATCTTGGATGATACAAAAGTATATGAAAATGTGATGAATTAACAGTTCAAGAAGATATTACAAGACACAGGTGAAGTCCTCAGTGATGGGAAGAAAGCATGGCTCGTACCCATATATACAAGAAAGGGGAGAAAGACCAAGCAAGCAACTACCGCCCAGTGTCACTCACGCCCATCTCCTGCAAGGTACTGGAGCATATTGTCCACAGTACCACCATGAAGCACTTCGACAAGAACAAAGTACTCGGCAACTCTCCAGTCAGATCTGTCATCACTGGAACTGTGGCAGATGGAATTTAATCCAAGAAAGTGCACAGCCATCAGAGTAGTGCCAATGAAAACCAAACTGGCCCGCGAAACATCGTATGCAATCCATAACAAAATGTTAGAAATACCCGACACAAGTAAATACCCGTTTTCGGCATGCAAGGACAGACTACCCAACCCTTCACCATTCATTTTCACCTGCAACACGTAGACAGTGGAATAGGCTCCCCATAAGCATATCAGCCGCCACATGCCCAGAGGCTTTCAGGGCTGGCCTTCGTGCCTTAACATCTGCTTTAATTTCTTCATAAGACTATGTACATAATAACATATTTTTCAAATCACCAGAGGTCCATAGATTAACTTTATTAACGTTTTATTTTATATTAACTGTTTTAAGAGAGCACACACCGCCCACCAAAAGGGCCTAGTCCAGTATATGGAAGAAGAAGAAGAAGAAGAAGAAGAAGAAGAAGAAGAAGAAGAAGAAGGAAGAAGAAGAAAGAGAAGAAGAAGAAGAAGAAGAAGAAGAAAGAAGAAGAAAAGAAGAAGAAGAGAGAAAAGAAGAAGAAGAAGAAGAAGAAGAAGAAGAAGAAGAAGAAGAAGAAGAAGAAGAAGAAGAAGAAGAAGAAGAAGAAGAAGAAGAAGAAGAAGAAAAGAAGAAGAAGAAGAAGAAGAAGAAGAAGAAGAAGAAGAAGAAGAAGAAGAAGAAGAAGAAGAAGAAGAAGAAGAAGAAGAAGAAGAAGAAGAAGAAGAAGAAGAAGAAGAAGAAGAAGAAGAAGAAGAAGAAGAAGAAGAAGAAGAAGAAGAAGAAGAAGAAGAAGAAGAAGAAGAAGAAGAAGAAGAAGAATCAACAAACTAGCATCGTGTTAGAGAGATGACAGCGCTACACATCAATTCAACGAAATGCAAATATCTGACATTTAGCAGCCAACCAGGCCAAGGTATGACACCACAGACACGATGACAAGCAATAGGGAAATATGAAACATTGACAGCACATCGAAAATAGAAAGAGATCTTGGCGTAACATTTCAGATCAATAAAATTCAGACAGCTTACAGTATATATGGCTATTGTAATGAAACAGGCGTATTTACAAACATTTGGACAGAGCCAGCTTCCGATTGGTATAATATTATACAGTATTGATAAAACGACACATTGACTGATTTGACTTGACATTTCTTATACAGAAGATATCGGCCCGCCCGCCCGCCCGCCCGCCCGCCCGCCCGCCCGCCCGCCCGCCCGCCCGCCCGCCCCCGCCCCCCGCCCCCCCCCCCGCCCCGCCCCCGCCCCCCGCCCCCCCGCCCCCCGTCCCCTCACCCCCTCTGCAATCTCGACAAACAATTAAGAAAATGAAATTCTTAACCATAAAATAATATTGCACATTAACCATAATTGTAAGAATTCTAGTATCGCTACTAATACCACGCGTTTGACAATGCAGGTAATCGTTCACAGTTACTTGGCTAACTAGGACACTATCAGATGTCACCACGCCTCGACACGGACGATTTACGGTAACCAAGTATGACTGCAGATTATCGTATTATTGCCGATGTGTCCTGCAACAGATAGGCGTGGTCGACGTACGCGTTCCCACGTCTTAACCAATGTTCACCTGGTCAGAGCACGCCTTAAAATGAGTCCTTCCCTTCCCGTACCTTTCCTTGACGTGAGAAGACACCACGACAACGTGACGATTGTTCAGCAGCTAGGTAAGTAGCAATGTACTCAGTGTGCATTTGATATGACGAGAAATCTGTGTGAAATAAGATGTAAACATTGTTACGTTGACCCAAAGTGGTTGAGTTGCGTAATCGGAGAAGTCCATTGTTATGGCGTAGCGCACTACACTGGTCTATTGCAGTAATGGCCTGGCAAATAGAGAGGACTGGGCCACAAGTCGAACAGGCGGATTTGAATCCATGCAAATAAAATCACCGGATCGTGTTTCTGATGCATCACCATGTTTTTGCGGCCTTAGACCCTTTATAAATGAAAGTTTATTCAGAACACTGTACTCGGAACATTATTAACAACAATAAAACTCAATACAAACAAGCACATTTAACTACAATACTACAAGCTACAATGTTTGAAGGGGGTAAATTTGAAGTCAATGACTTTTGTTAAATTTACCCTGACACATATTTAAATAATGGTCACAACAATTGATATAGTGTCGTTTATTAAAACAAAATTTCAATCAAGCTGCCAAGCACAAGGCATATCATCACAAGCAAGTCATCCCAAAGGTTTCGCCGGTTCACCCAGCTCAGTTGACAGCGCACCATTATGCTATTACAACAAAAGCCCAACACGAGTTTTGGTCTAGTTACGTCATCTCTTCAATTGTTATTCCACTGCAATTTTCTCTGAATGTCCGAGGTGTGAACTCGATACTGGACCTCGATTTGTTGTCTTTTTTCTCCTTGCTCTTCGCTCTTCTTCTCCTTGCGCGGCCGTTTCCACTAAACGTCTCCAGTACTCTATGTCTTTTGCCCGTATTATCCACTAAAGTTTTTTTAAAAGTATCTATCGGTGTTATCTGATTTTTGGTTTTAGTTTCCACTAAACCTAAACATCTCAAGTACTCTCTGTCTTTTGCTCTTGGTTTTCATTAGGCTCAAATTCCCCCAGGACTTCTCTTCACACAATTCTTCCTTCCACAGACCCGACAACTAGGTAGGGCATGGGGAAGCTGCCCCTGAACTTTTATCTGTGACACACGCATGGTTTTGTCCTCCCATCAGATCAGCGTCCCCCCGTCTTGCCATGTCATGCTCCGAGACAGAAAGCTGAAGTGAAATGTTGTTGATGCGTCTGTTCTCACGCCCAATAGTTATTTTAATTCTGGCACCAGTGCTTCTGTGTCAGTCTTGGTTGTCACTGTCTCCTTTACCGTCCGTTTCGACCCATCTTCTTTCTTCGCTGACTGATCTCTCCCGAATCATTCCACGGTACATGTGTCCAACACATGTTGGCCTTCATCTACTTCAATGTTTTTAGCAATCTCGCCTAAGTATAAGCACCATTCCTGAATATGTACCATGTGCATGCATTGTATTGAATCTTTTATTTGTAAGACCTTAATTACAAAGGTTACGCTGAATGCAAATCTAAGCGTAGGATAAATGATGTATGGCGATAAACAAATGTTGCTTAATACATTAGCTTGATATTTTGCCTTTTCAGAAAGCTCCTTTAAATATTTTGTTTAACGATGAATTTCCTTAAGAGCTATATGTATCAGTGAACCAGTCCCCTCGTGTTATCAGGTTTTAATATATAAGATCATTGCTTAGGAGTGAAATATATTTCAAAGAGGAATTTCGGCTGTATAAGCTCTTAAGGATGTCACTGAAGTGGCCCCTGACGGGGTTTAATGTCGGTTGCTACGACGGTTCTGTGTACATGTTGGACAGTTCCACGAACAGCCGTGAGACCGACGGAGGACGCGGCACAGACACAACTGGACGTCATCGTCGTCGTCCTTGTGGTCCTCGTCACCGCCCTGGTCGTCATGGTCGTGTGGTAAGTACGAGGCGGACCTATCTCAAAGACGCAGAGTTTCAATTCCTTTGAGGAAATAAGCTTAATTTTGATGGTTAGGTTGTGCTATTATTACATTGCACTCTGCACAATATGTTCCAGTTCTCCTGCCAGACCGCTGCTGTATTCTCGGCACGTTTAGGTTAGGCGGTAGATAGATGTAGACAGATAAAACGACATTCCGGGAATTAAACCCACGTAGTTACATGCACTGCGCTGAACAAAACACGTGCTTGGAATAGCTAATTAGCTACAAACGTGCATAGCACATAACTGCTACCAACGACACACGTGCAAGGAACTGTTGCTAATTACAAACATACAACATTCTGCTACTAACTACACCAGTGTACGGTTCTGCTACTAACTACGTCAGTGTATGGTACAGCTACTAACTACGTCAGTGTACGGTACAGCTACTAACTACATCAGTGTACGGTA
Organism: Ridgeia piscesae; assembly: GCA_025642075.2. NCBI lineage: Eukaryota > Metazoa > Annelida > Polychaeta > Sabellida > Siboglinidae > Ridgeia > Ridgeia piscesae. The sequence continues at coordinate 406,637 of JAODUO010000047.1, forward strand.
CAGCTACTAACTACGTCAGTGTACGGTACAGCTACTAACTACGTCAGTGTATGGTACAGCTACTAACTACGTCAGTGTACGGTACTGCTACTAACTACGTCAGTGTACGGTACAGCTACTAACTACGTCAGTGTACGGTACTGCTACTAACTACGTCAGTGTACGGTACTGCTACTAACTACGTCAATGTACGGTACAGCTACTAACTACGTCAGTGTACGGTACTGCTACTAACTACGTCAGTGTACGGTACTGCTACTAACTACGTCAGTGTACGGTACTGCTACTAACTACGTCAGTGTACGGTACAGCTACTAACTACGTCAGTGTACGGTACTGCTACTAACTACGTCAGTGTACGGTACCGCTACTAGCAACAAACGTGCACGACACAGCAACCAACTATAAATGTGCATGATATTGCTAGCAACTATTATCAATAAACGTGCATGATTGGGCTACTAGCAACACGCGTGCACGATATACTGCTACTAACTACACTGAACAATACCGTTGACCCGGCTGCAGACGTATAATGATGTACTGTCAAACGAAAGTATTACAAACGGGTCTTGTCTCTGCACGCTAGGATATGGCATGATTTAGTCAAGTTACATCATTTGTTGCAGGAACTCATAACTAGCTAGTATGATATTTGATATGATACACGAGCTCATATTTGTAAACACCATCGTTTGACCTAGATTTATGTGATGGCGTCACGTACGAGTTAAGCTGTTGTCTCGGTGTAGTATAACATTTTAGCTTCTTATAAACAAAACTATGCTAAAATAAATAATAGCGTATTAGCTTAATGCTTACTTCGTAATTAATCACTAATACAAATGTTTATATCTGCAATATGTGAAAATGCAATAAAACTGTTTCTCAATCAACATTTTATCATAAACATGATCACTCACTCACTCACTCACTCACTCACTCACTCACTCACTCACTCACTCACTCACTCACTCACTCACTCACTCACTCACTCACTCACTCACTCACTCACTCACTCACTCACTCACTCACTCATTCACGCACTGGTTTACTGACTGAGTCACACTCACTCACTCACTCACTCACTCACTCACTCACTCACTGACTCACTGACTCACTCACTCACTCACTCATTCACGCACTGATTTACTGACTGAGTCACTCACTCATTCACTCATTCACTCATTCACTCATTCACTCATTCACTCATTCATCTCACTCACTCACTCGCTCGCTCACTCACCACTCACACACCCACTCACTCCTCCGCAAGAGGCCACCACTAGTACTGTTTTGTCGGCAGCTTAATGATTACCAAGCAGCAAGCATTGGCATCCTTCATCGTATTTTCTTAGGTCATAGATATATTAAATATATATTACTAATATTGGTACTATTGCTACACTTATTACAGGGACCACATTCCCTGCTAACATCTGCTGTCCAGCTGCTTTGGCATTATGCCAAGTGACGTTCGGTTCGGTGTTATGACATTCTCTGTATGCTATGCTCTGTGTACTATGCATGTCTGGCTGTCAATAGTTGAAATACACCATAGAAGTCATACAATAATATCACACTGGCAAAACGTTGATTGTCTCCTCGTTACATGGCTACATAAACACAAGTTATGTGTATGTACACGTACAGCCATGATGCTCGGGCGCCATTTTGATTTCTGACGTTTTGGTGACGTAATAATAAACAAACACAATGTGATTGGTCGCTGATGACATGTTTTTACTTGCAGTAAACTTATGCAGAAGAAGAGACACGTCGCCATCTTCTCGGGACGGAAAGACAACGTAAGAGTAATTTCTAGCGATGTCTAAATACTTTAATGCTCACTTGATCAAATACTATTTCATTATTATCCTGCGCCACTACACGATTAAGAGGTTTTTTTTTGCGCAGCTGGTTCGTGATTTCGCATTACCATATCCTGCTCGCTGTCAACATATTTATCCGTTCACAATACATAAGAAGTAAATATTCTATTAAAAGTTGATTTGCTCAAACAAAATGATCAGATATGATGAGAACGCGACCTACTGTTTGCATACTCGTTTTAGCATTGGTTTTAAAAGAATGCGGCAATTTGTACAACATTAAAATATAGATTTTCTACAACACGTTTCACGTGAACAAAACAAGACTATGCGTCAAGAACAAGATAATTCGACGGTCCACTGCAAGAGAAAAACATTATTAATGTCGTATAATATGATGATGTGAATTATGTATTATAACGAAATCCAAATCCAAAACAATAAATATTCAGTATTCAAAACGTAAACCCAACAGACTGGTTAACTTGCTGGCTGACCTTCTGTCTGACCTGCGTTTGCAATGAACGAGTCTGACGCATTAACCCAACATAACTAAGCACGTACAGGTGTATCGTAAACTGAAATTGCAATAGTGATTATGTTGAGCCAACGTTCGCCTGCTAACGTGACCCATCTCAACGAACGAGCCACCGAACTGCAGCAATAAACGACGACTGAAACAATTCGACGACGTTATCATCAGATATTAGTAGAGCTATTAGGTAGAAGCTGGGACACCCCTCCGATGGGACCAAACGCGCACAAATCTCGCTCAACCTCGGACGTGTCGTTATTTAGCACGATATAAAATAAATGTGTATTAAGTTTTGATCCAATCCGTGTGAGGGCGCTGATATTAGCGATCATATTACACAGCCAGTCTCTTCTTAAGTTTTAATTAATTAATTAATCAATTAATTAATACAATATTATTAAGACTATAAACACCGTCATTATGTTGAAGATATATTGCCTATGAAATTGTGTTTAATAGGCCTAAGCCCGTAACAACGTCCGCGATTTCAAAAATACGAAGTTTTCTATTCCGTTTCGCGAATTCATGCTCTCGTGGGGTAGTAATTATTAGCAGAAAATTGTCGTGCTCATTTTTGATTGTGTTGAGTCCAGATTATAGCGGCGAACATCAAAGATCCATAACTGTAATACTTATTGTAATTTACCCCGCTCGGCTCCGTAATTAATAAAGGATATATGGTTTGTGATATTAGCCAGGTAATTTGATTATCAACTAAAGTCAAAATATCACACTGTTCTGTAACGTTCACGTTAACATTAAATAGTTTAGTGTTATCCGTTTACAAAAAAGACCACGTAAAAGAAAGCCACCATGAAGGCACAATCTCACTTTTTCGTTTACTTTCAAATTAGCATGCATTGTTTCTCCTTTACAAAACAAACACCGTAAAACTCAATATTGATCTACAACAACACGTGCACGCTGCCAAATAGCAGTAGAATCTGATCACCTCTCCAATTAACTGGAGAATCTGATCACCCCTTGAAGGCGCAATTGTACATTATACATTAACCTACATATCGACACAAGCCGTTCTTTCACGACACAGGCAGGCAACGTAACACCGAATGTCGAACTGTGACGATACGGACACTATAGGACACGCCGAACTACGTGAATACTCACCGTGTCTGCCTTGTCCCTGGTCATGTACCCGTCGGTACACTGAGCGAACCTTTCCATCTGCCTTGGGGCTATGCCTGACTCGAGTTGCCAATTCTGACGCTTGGAGGCAGCGGCACGTCGTAACGGCGTTATTATTATATTATTATTAGTGTTATGTACACCTCGCGAGCTGGTGTTCCGGTGCCAGGACACGATGTCCTTGTGGCGTAAACAGAATCACTGCCACGGACACACTATGTGTCAAACTAGATACAGGCGAACCATTAATCTATTCTCGGGGTCAGCGACTCGCTAACGAACTGGCGGTATTTTAAATGTTTAGACCGTACCATGCACATAAACCATGCACATAAACTAGATTAGAATGTCACAAAAACATGCAAGGGTAACTAAATACTATATAAAATTCACACGCGCGCAACACGTCTTCATTTATTCGTTATTCGTCATTCTCAGTTCTACTTCTCTGATTATTAGAACAATGATCGCTGAAGGCACATACGAATAAGCACATGATGTTGTCCTAGCCTTAGACAACATAGACGTCGGTATGTTGAATGACTCTATTCCCAATGTCCGTCTCCAGGTGGTGTGTGTCGGCATGAAATATGTCTTGCCACGACACGTTCCCACTTCTTTATAATTGAATATTTATTTTGTCTTTTAATTCCAAATGGTTCTGGTCACACCACTGAACAAAACCAAACTGTCAATCTTATGTTGGTAGTGGGTGTCATCGACGTCAGTTATATGCCCCGTTAGTACGGTGACATCAGCATACTTGTCAACTAACCATTATTCACTGTAGTTATCTTGAGAACTTCGACAATCTGCCCTGCCAAATATGTAACAGGAAACAGAAATAGTGACACAACGGTTCTCTGTGAGACACCCACAGAGATGCAGATGACACATGATACAGCGTCATGTCCTACAAGAGGAGGTCGCTGGTGACGGCAACACTTGTGTTCTGGCCGCAATCTGATAATGTGCGGACGCTTTGTCAGACAACTGGAACGTTTGACCGCATCACTAACTGCAGGTGAAATGAGCACGAATAAAGTATATAGAAGGTTCAGACAATGATGTGACAACTCTTTTAGCTTGATTTTTTTTTGCTTTTCTTGTCCCTTTACACAATCAGACTCGTCACGAGTGTTTGCTTTTAACTTTTGTTTCGACGATGTTTCTACAGTGTTTATTCACTCTGTTTCAGTATTTTTCCGAAGAACACAACCAACGTATGCTTATTTTATACAGCAGCGTAAAACTGGACCACAGCTATGTGAATGGTGAGTTCAGTTAAAAAATCCCCTCACATTCAGAACACGTCAACTGTGACCGGTTTGAAGTGTAGTTATTATACGGTTCAGATCTTGGATAGCGAGAAAGTTTCCGTTTTAATTCCAACGTGGGAAATGCACGAGTGATGGGGGAGTGATAGAGAAGGAGGCTGAGGAAGAGGGATAGAGAGAGAGAAGAGAGAGAGAGAGAGAGAGAGAGAGAGAGAGAGAGAGAGAGTGAGAGAGAGAAGAGAGAAGAGAAAATGAGAGAAAGAGAGAAAAAGAGAAAGACAGAATGAGTGAGGACAAGAGTCTTTACCTCGTACTACCTATACACGGCTGTATGCGTGCCGTGTGTGCAGTTGTATATTTAGCATTATTTACCTAACACGGTAATCCTGCATTAAGCTCATGCAGCTAAAAGGATAAATTTATTTCATTACCCTTGGGCAATACGTGGTTGCCAAATCAATTTGATTACACTAGCGTTGTAAAGTCACATTGCGTATTACAGTATTACTTGTAATACTATATAAGAAACTATATTACTTTCTTACTATTTGAGTCGGATCAAATTTGCTCAATAGAATGCATATTGAGTAAGTTTGATTACTACGAGGCTCCTACGGTTATCCGGAAAATACATTTACTTGATGAATCCCTGTAAACAAATATCGCCAAATGAAGAGTTTTCTCTCACATGATCTAACCATTCATCACACTTGTTTTTCGTTTCAGCGCTGGCACAACAACAAGTGTTGCCATAGTTGTCCGCCATCTTGTTTCCTGGTGGTTGTTCGCCATCTTGTTTCCTGGTCACTGCCTGGGCGTCTTATTATAAGGACAGTGTCCTTCCTCTGTACAGACGATTGTGTTCTGCGTTGAAATAAATGTATTCTCATGTTCACAAGACACACGCTTTATGGAAGGATAAAAGGTGAAAATAAATTGTGCGGGTCACGAGGCTGGGTTGACAGAAAACATGAAATAAATTGACGGATGCAATACGTCGTTCTGAACCTTCTCTAAGCTTTACCGTGTGAACATAGGTAATATGTGTTAATTTCACTACAAATGCGACATGATATTTGTTAAATTGATTTTTCCAAATGCAATTATTGCTTAAAGAATATTGCTATATCTTTTATCACGAAAAAGAAAATTTTGGGTCAGTTTTTCAACAAACTAAATGAACACGCATGACGGAATATCAAAACGATTTATATATCTGGCATCCATTTTAATGGTTTAGCGGTTCTTGTGCTAGGCAATAAGTCACGTGATGGGAAAAATCAATTCGGTAAGATATAAAAACCGGTGTAGAACTCAACATAATAATTGGTCGAAGACAAAACCACACCATGGCCAAAGAGCAGGCGTGGTGTTTTCTAATTACATTTAAAAAGAAAGTGGTTTTTGGAGAAGATACATATTTAAGACAAGTTAAGGTGAATTTCACATCACGTGTGTCCATACATGTGTCTGCCTGCGTGTGTATGTGTTGATTTGTTTGTTAGCTTACCAAGCTCGCATACACGCACATACATACGCGCACGCGCACGCGCACGCGCACGCGCACGCGCACGGGCACGCGCACGCACACGCACACGCACACGCACACGCACACGCACACGCACACGCACACGCACACGCACACGCACACGCACACGCACACGCACACGCACACGCACACGCACACGCACACGCACACGACACGCACACGCACACGCACACGCACACGCACACGCACACGCACACGCACACGCACACGCACACGCACACGCACACGCACACGCACACGCACACGCACACGCACACGCACACGCACACGCACACGCACACGCACACGCACACGCACACGCACACGCACACGCACACGCACACGCACACGCACACGCACACGCACACGCACACGCACACGCACACGCACACGCACACGCACACGCACACACACATACGCGCGACACCACACACCACACGAGACGCGCATTCAATTACGGATCGGAATTCCCCTCGCCACAAAAACGCGCCAACATTGCATGGCGATGCTCGCTAAATGATACCGTCGTTTCCACGGCAACCGGCCAGCCGCAGCGTGTGCCACTCGGCGCTGGCAGGTGCGGCGCGAGACGATGATACCTGCGAACTGTGGCTCCGTCTCACCCACCGGTGATGGTCACCACAAACAATTGGCCGTCGAAATTACGCCACCAACCGACTGTCACAAAGACGTCCACTGACGCGGGAACGGCGACAAGTGAGCTCGATACACCCAACTAGGGCCGAGGACGGCGGGAGAAGGCTGTCTCTGGCCAACGCGACAGGGATTTGAAACACGCGACTGTCCTTGTGCGACATCACCGCGGTCTTTGATACCATCTCAACGCCGTGAACTCTGATCGCATGCGCTAATAGATCGCTGTCGTCGCCGTGCCTTGCAGAAGTCACCGACGTGGTGAGTCCAGCTACTTTATCCGTCTAGTCTTCAATATTTATTCCTCTACAAACATATCTATGTTGAGATCCATATTTCTGACGTAAGTAACACGTATTGGTTAAAAGGTCGTATTACCCTTTCCGTAGGACATCGCTACGAAGTAGATCGACATTAAATCAAACCCACCACGTTTCGTTGGAAGTGATTTGTAGTGTCATCTCCCAAACAACGAAATAGTAGTAAGCATGAAACAACAAAACTAGGTGTTTCAGAAATGTCCTAGAAGTAAACATAGTTATTTCTACGTTTACTGTAAATGTGTTGTTCGATATACCTATATTTGTGCGATGTGAGCTACTTTGTTTGTTTCCGTCAGTGTCAAAACAATACATCACACACAACACAGGGAAAACGAGGGGGAGGATGGGGAAGACGGACGTGACGAGAGAGAGAGAGAGAGGGGGGGTTAGGGAGGGAGGGAGGGAGGGAGGGAGGAAGGGAGGGAGACACACACACACGCACGCACGCACGCACGCACGCACGCACGCACGCACACACACACACACACACGTGTGTATGTGTGTATACGTATTTATATATATATATAAATTATAATATCGATAATGATATATATATATATATATGTGCAGACGCTCACGCATGCACACACACACGCACGCACACACACATATATATATATATATACACACACACACATACACTCAGATATATACTCATGTGTTTTCTGTATGTCGTAGTCTTAAGCAAAACAATACATCAGATTAAACATGCCGATAAAAGACAGATCACGAGAGTAGCAACAGTGGATTTGATAACATATGGTTTATTATTAATTTGTCGAGCTTACTGTAGTAAAACATTACCTCTAATTTGTCTTCTCCTCAGCCTCATTGCACACACGGCTGTCGTTTATACTTGTTTGCTACTGTTTATCATTAGCTCGTCTTCTCATGGTCGATGTTTATGACTATTAAAAGCCTTCCTTGTACTATTTCCATGATAATTTTTATTTTCGTTCTCACGACGAAACAAAAGTGTTATTAAAACGTAATTATTGTTGCGGTTTATATATCGTATTGTTATTAAATCTTAACAATTGTCGCGGTTTCCCTCCCGTATTATTGTTAAATCTTAATTACTGTCATGGTTTCACTCTCGTATTTTTATTATACCTTAATTATTGTCGTGGTTTCTCTCCAGTATTTTATAAACCTTAACTATGTCGTGGTTTCTCTCCAGTATTTTATAAACCTTAATTATGTCGTGGTTTCTCTCCAGTACTTTATAAATCTTAACTATTGTCGCTGTTTCTCTTCCGTAGATATTTAACAATGTAGATGACACTCGGTATCCGGTACTGTCATTGCTATTGATTACATTCCCATGACAGCTGCTGATGAACTCTGGCTAATTGCATTTCGTGGATTGTTTCGCCTGTTGTGTCGGTTCTCTACACACAACAGCTCAGGCTAATAACATTATTAAAGCTGGATACACATCATTTCATGTTAGCAGCCTCCAGGTTAATGCATTCCATGCGCTGATCTTCTCTTTGTTGATTTTGAAAGCGAGATTTCCGATGTGTTGAGATAATAAGTTATTACTTACCTTGTGCATCACACAGCCTCCTTTGTAAGATATGTTATTTCAATGCAACTTATTAAAGATATTAGTGTTGTTCTCAACGTATTTTCTAAATAAAGATAGATTTGACAGCACAAGAACGTTTATTTAGGAACGAATAGCACGATTAATTGTCTTTTACAAATGTAGTGTAAACACATTGCAAAAAGAATATTTAACTGTATCTTCAGAATATATGCTTTTTTACAAACACAAAACATGGCGTATCTGTGTCTTGTGCGAGTATTGTGACACTCACGAAAACTGCGTATTTATTCCCAAATGCGAATATTGTCTGCAAGCCGTAGACACAAGAATTCAATAACATCTTTGTACTGAAAAGAAGACACTCGATTTTATGGCTTTCTTACACCTCCACACTCGTATCAACCCAGGAAGCGGCGACGGTAAAGGCTAAATTAAGATGGTCATACGATTGGCGGAACCAACCGAACTGTTATCAGCCATAAGCCGTGAATTGTGAGCCATTGGATGCGGTGGTTGCTTCACGGTTGCTTCACTTATATATTCATGACACACGAATAACATATCACAGGATTTTAGACAATTTCCATACTCATGGATTTGTTGCACCATGCAATTTCTTTACACACAGGGAAAGAGTCGCGTTTGCAAATTAAGCCTACAACACGGCTATGCATTTGCATCCATTTCTACAGTTTGTTTTAACTGTCTTTTCTATTTGCACGTGTCGTTTATGGAACGAAGAGAGAAATTTGATTTGATGATATAATAATAATTTTGTTGTTGTTGCTATAAAGCCATTATAGGCCTAGCTATGTCGCCTGTATTGTGACGGAATTTAAACCTTGCACAGAAGTGCGGGAAGCATGAAATTCTGTTCTGTTCTGTTTCTAGTCTCGTGTCTCAGTAATCAAAGGCCACATTCTTCGTATATCTTCCCAGACGTGAGAAATTAGAGTTTTCACAACAGCGCCTTGTATTTGTATCAACGGCCCAAAGTTCTTACTGGTGCTATTGGTTGGATAGATGCACCAGTGCTATTGGTTTTCAAAGTAGTTTATTCTCTTCCGGTTCTGTGAAAGTGTCTGTATTGTGTCCGTGTGTTTATAGTGACACACCTACCACCTTCAACACTCACTGGTTAACACATCCAGAGAAATAGGTGATGATATTACATGTTTATGTGAAGGTAATAAAACCACGCGTGTAATAAACAGCACGCTAATGTAATTAGGCTCTAGGTTGATTTGGTACTGGAAATTAATTAATCAGTTGCATCGTCAGCGGTAGTCAATAAATGATCAACCAGCAAATATCTAAGGCGCACAGAACAATTACGTGTGTGTGTGTGTGTGTGTGTGTGTGTGTGTGTGTGTGTGTGTGTGTGTGTGTGTGTGTGTGTGTGTGTGTGTGTGTGTGTGTTTGGTGTGTGTGTGTGTGTGTGTGTGTGTGTGTGTGTGTGTGTGTGTGTGTGTGTGCTTACGCGTTTGTGTGTGTGTGTACGCATTTATGTGTGTACGCGTTTGTGTGTCTGCATGTGCGTGCGAGCCTGTGTGTGATTATGTGTTCAAGATTGCGTGTGTGTCGTATCGGACGTTTGACATACATATACACGTACATACATACATACATACATACATACGTACATACATACATACATACATACATACATACATACATACATACATACATACATACATGCATACATGCATACATGCATACATGCATACATGCATGCATACATACATACATACATACATACATACATACATACATACATACATACATACATACGTACATACGTACATACGTACATGCGTACATGCGTACATGCGTACATGCGTACATGCGTACATGCGTACATGCGTACATGCGTGCATGCGTGCATGCGTGCATGCGTGCATGCGTGCATGCGTGCATGCGTGCATACGTGCATACGTGCATACGTGCATACATACGTAAATATACGTACATATGAGCACACATACATCCCGACACACATAAACATATACACACTTACACACGGACGCACGGGCGCACGGGCGAACGTAAAACAGATATACGAACATAAAGTAGACAGACGTCCATATATTTATATATTAGATGTGTAGTTTATATACATACCTTTACAGGCGCGAATGTCAGTGCAAAATGCACTCTGAATTAAACCTAATTATGATCTCGACGAAACAGAACTTGCGTGAAGTTGCATGAGACGGATAAACATCAATAATTAATTTTGGGCATGATTTGTCAAGAACGGCGTTGCTAACGAATATATTATGTGACCCTTCACAAGTTGCTTCGGTAATTTTAAAATCACACTGCATTTGTTATGTGTTATGTACGTTGCTACCATCGGGATATTGTATTGTATAAAACTAAATGTCAATAATTGATATGCCTAACTATTTTAGAGAAAAAACGTATTTGAAAACGTACATTAGTAAAATAACGGTATGCCACTATTCAACGTGTATGATTGTTAATGTGAACGAAAGTTGAGTGGAAATATCCAACACATAATTTGCGCGCCCCATATAGTATATAATATTATATCTATATCATATTATATAGATTACTTTAATAGTGAAACGCATGCCACGCACGTTAACTGAAACTATTCGCAAGCATTGACAATGGAATACTTTGGCTACGTTTCTAAAACAACAAATCACTGACAGAGCAAATCAATTGTCCTAGTCGTTTTATGTTGAACCGATAGTAGGCAATAACAGTTTTCTAATTCCATAAATTAGTCAAATACAATCGTAGTATATACTAACACGGGGAAAATGAAATAAAAAAGCACATTAGCGGTGCTGTTTATTACGAATAACTCACGACGGAACATAAATATGTAGGTTATTTAAAAAAAATCGGGTTCACATAAGCCGTAAACGTGATAAGTCGTTTTAATGGCGAAACAAGTCGACGACATTAAAACGGAAAGTATCGTCACAGGAAACAACGACCCGTCGGTGGAAATAAAACGTTGTATGAACTCAATGGAATTGTCTGAACCACCGCAAACCAATACTTCTGGCGCGTCACTCTTGATGAGCAGGCGATTTAGTAGTTCTGTTTCATTACGGAAGTCTGGATACGCGCCCGCAATGAAACAAGTGTCGTTTTATGGCGAGTATTATTGGCCTCAGTCGATCGGCCGCAACAGGTAAAAGTGGCTGATTTCCACAGAAGACTGGAACATTTCTTCCGTCTGTAACGACCGCAGTTATTTCACTTGCACCGACCGCCACTGACGTTAACACAGATGTTTGAGTAAGGCAGTGCACGATATGGCCGAGGCATTCGACAGAAAGCACAATTCATATACACAGTGTTCTAATCACTACGCCACGTTGCGTCGAGCGCGGTAGAGTAGTGGCGGGGGCACCGGACTCTCAGCGTAGAGATTTCTGGTTCGAGTCCTCCTGGTTACGTTTTCGAACGTATGGCAAGTTCGTTCCCTCCACATTGCTCAAGTTCACTCAGAATGAGTACCTGGTTAGATACAGTAGTGGATATTTGCGTTTGAATAATCTTCACGTAGTAGTTGCAGCATGAGTACTTGAACAACACACACACACACACACACACACACACACACACACACACACACACACACACACACACACACACACACACACACACACACACACACACACACACACACACACACAACACACATATAACATCACACGTATACACACAACACACAACACACAACACACACACATCTCTCTCCTTCACACACACACAACACACACACACACACACACACACACACACACACACACACACACACACAACACACACACACACACACACACACACACACACACACACAACACACACACACAACACACACCAACACACACAACACACACACGCACACGCACACGCACACGCACACGCACACGCACACGCACACGCACACGCACACGCACACGCTCACGCTCACGCACACGCTCACGCTCACGCTCACGCACACGCCACGCTCACGCTCACGCTCACGCACACGCTCACGCTCACGCTCACGCTCACGCTCACGCTCACGCTCACGCACGCACACGCTCACGCTCACGCTCACGCACACGCACACGCTCACGCTCACGCTCACGCTCACGCTCACGCTCACGCTCACGCTCACGCTCACGCTCACGCTCACGCACGCACGCATGCACGCATGCACGCACACGCGCGAACGCACGCAAATACAAGCACACGCACACTCACGCTCGCAACCTCGAACCCATTAGTAGACACTAGTTAATATTTTACTTCGTTCCTTGACCCACTTGGTTGACGGCGGACACAAGTGACGGTGAACCTGAGACGTTCCGCCAACTCCCACTGAGTAGCACTAGCACTGACAGGGCCGTCCATGCCATAACACTGTCCATCCTGCTATTGCACTCTATCCGCCTCTATTTTGCGGAAGAGGCTCACAGAACTTCCCCTCCACATGGAGGGACGTCGAGGCCCCGGTGTAAAGGTTTCGCAAATATGATATGAAA
>JAODUO010000047.1:425000-442500 GCA_025642075.2 Ridgeia piscesae
TATTCCTAATCACGACGTATGGTGATTCAACGCATCAATAGTGCCTCTGTTGGCAACCGTCTCGTTGTCGCGTAGTACAGGCCTTGGCTCTCGTTCTGGTTGCTAGAGCCAACGCATGTGGTATATTGCTCTCTTCCGTCCACCTTTAGTCATGTATGTAAGGGGCCTATTTCGTACATTCATCACTTTTAGAGCAATAAGTGAAATTTGGTCACACACATTAAATTGAGCTAAATTTACTTAATGTAGATTGTGGATACGATGTATTGACCATAGTCGTGCCATTTACATACCTTTGTTGTTGTTCACAGATTCGTATCACCTGGATACATATAAGCGCAACATCCATAAAAAACGATAGTTACCTTATGTTTAGCAGAACCTTGGAATAATGTGGTTCTTCCAAATACAGCAATGATCACTCAATACCTATAGCTTAGTTTGGTAGTTGCATGAACATTGTTTAAACGTAAGCGAGGTTTGACACTGACGCTTACGTCAAAGTTCAAACCTCGGAAAGATAAGTGTTGATGATATGTCATTAGAAATTACTTTGTGTTGCTGTATTAGTAAAATAAAAGTCGGTTGGTGATGTGTCCATTATGGTGTTGTAGTATTACATGAATCTTCTTCGAGACTTTAATTTTAGCCACAACGCATCAACGAACACATCAATAGGCTATTTTAAGAATGTCTCATTTTCTTAAAGTTACTATCATTCAGGTATGCGAAAGGTTAATTCGTTTGGTGACGCCATTTCTTTATCCATCATAACGGAAGGAAACAGTATTCCGTTTTGACGACATTGGTTTTGACATGTTATCCATCTTTAGCAAGCCGCGCGTAATTACCACACCATGACAGATTAGCTGCAGCAATGCCACGGAGACCGCTTGGCTGTCAACAACACGAAGCTGGAGAACTGAGTGATAATCCCAGACAGCATGCTGATGTTGTCGATCCACGCACACACTCTCCTGCTGATGAATTACATTCCTGTGTGGGTCACTCTCCGGTTTGATATGATAAATTGTCAATACACCATCTCAAGAACTGATTAATTTGGTAAATTGGTTTTATCACACGCTTTGTCTAGACGAATGTTTGAAGTGTCAACTGGGGAAAACAAACATGCTAAACCTGCAAAAAATAAATTGATGTTGTGTCAATTCAACATTGGAGCTTAAGGATAGAACGATGTTTTTTTTATATATACACGTCGTTTGATTAAATGTTAATATGTAAAACTGAAACTGGAAACGAGATAACAGAATAATAAATACTTAATTCACAGCGTACGACATAGTATCAAAATCACCCATGTATGTCCACTCGCATGACCGAATCATGGGACAAATTTGTAGGTAAAACTGTGTTATGGAATCTAATTTGACGACAGTCTAGTGAGACATGCGAAACAACAGCCACTCAACTATCGCTTTCATCAATATGGGGTTGTTAAATTTGACAACAGATCAAAGAATGTCGAACTTGCAGATACATACATTGTGGGCAGAAAAGGGTAAAAACAGTAGCGTTAATCCAGCTGTTCCCGTGTTGTGTCGTTCTAACCTTCTAGTTTTGTCGCTGTAATTGTGATTTAGAAGATGTTTGATAGACGGGAAGAAAGGCGACATTAACGGCAAGTGTTTTCGAACAAAAATGTATGTCTCGACGACGCGTTATTTAAGCACAATCTGTCAGCAGAACCTGTCATTAATTGGATACGATTTCCCACATTCGAATAAGATGGACACGGTGGAATAGATTGCCCACACCATGCAAAATAATAATTATATTTAACATAAAGCCTATGAAATTAAAGTAGGGTCAACTACTTTACGACGCTTACAGTGTGATGTCATCGTTTTAAGTCGAATGGCAATTATTGCAAAACGAGCAACTATTGTGATATTCCACTTCCTTTTATGTTCTAAAATCAAATAACACCATCATAATAATAAAGACCGCTCTCTCGTATATTTTGGATTGCCAATAAGTTGCCCAAAGAAAATCGTCGTAAGTCAACATTTCTAAAGACGAAGCCAACTGCATCACCTTAGCGACGTCAACTGGTCTACGTGCCATCTGGCATGTCTACGCTGGTGCACGTCTGGACACTGTCTCCCAGGTGCAACTAATCAGCTAGGTTAGCTACCGCGGCCGTGTAATATATCCTTTTAATCACCGTCATTAAATGGAATTGATACAGGGTACGGCTGCTACAGCATCTCCAAGTGGATAGCCACAATACGAATTGTACTGCAACATGCGCCTGAGACGTTCCATGGCCTTGATTTATGTTAATACTAAATCAATATTATATCTAAATATAACGCATCTAAGAAATTATATATGTATATATATTATATATATATATATATATATATATATATATATATATATATATATATATCCCTCTCTGTCTGTTTCTGAGTCTGTCTGTCTGTCTGACTGTCTGTGTATCTATCTATCCCTATCTGTCTCTGCCTGTCTGTGTCTCTCCCCTCTCTGTCTCACCACATCTCCATGTTCTCCTTATATCCTTCTTCCCCTCTCTCTATCCGTCTCTCTCTATAATCGTACTCTCCACACTTTCCGTATCCCTTCTCTAAAACGGATATTTACTGATTACCAGTTCCATGTTACCGGCGTATGACGATGTCAATGCTGACGGCGAACGAGTCCGTCACCACAGCTACATCCGTCCTCGACCAGGTGACGACACTTCCGGGGGGTGTGACGTCAGAGGAGTGGACGATGCCGCGGAGTCTGTTCGTCGCCACGATGGCTATCACGATGGCCGAGACCGCCTTGACCGTTCTCACAAACATTGTTCTCATCTTGACCATCTGCTATTCACCAAGTCTCAAGGTACGCTGGGTAAACCGCGTTGATAATTACAGGTGATAACATTTGTACCATGCGACAGGGTTAGGGCATGTATCCGACTACAATACTTGGATAATTTTAATAATACCACATGTACGAGTACAAGTAACAATTACGTTATCTCGGTAAATACTCGAATAACATGTAAGAATACTTTTTTTGAAAGTATCCAGAACTCTGAAATTATTGTTTGACCTTTATAGTTATAGTTATACAGTGAAAACATATAATAATAATTACATAACTTCTATTGCGCCTAGATCCTTGGAAGCCAAACTCAGAGGTGCATCAATACTAAAGGGTTAATCAATCTCAGAGTCAATAAACAATTCCAGTTGTCATGAGATTGATTGATACGCCAGGGACCTCTGGTGGATAGGCAAGGTTGTAAAGGTATGTCTTTAAATGACGGCGGAATTTAGCAATATTTTCAACTGACTTAACACTAGAAGGAAACATATTCCAAAGAATAGGTGTACCCACATCAAAAGCTCTAGTCCCAGTATCAGTATTGGCTTTAGGGACAACAAGGGGAGCGGTAGTCGCGTGGTAAAGCGCCGGACTGTCAATCGACCTACCGCCGGCAATGACTTAGGCAATTTCGTTCATTCCACATGTGCTTGTGTCTTTCGGAAGAGAAGTAAAAGATCCCACACAGGAGGTAAATGTATAACCTGTAGTGGACTCACAAATTCTCGTTGGACTTTAAAAGCCCTGCAAAGGGCCCTGTCCAGTATCTGAGAGAAGGGAAGAAATAAATCAGAACTAGATGACGGCAGCTGAATAGGTTTCCCTACAGGAGTAAGCAATGAATGTAAATACGACGGCTGCTTACAGGAAAGAGCATAGTAAGTAATGGTACAAATCGTAAAGATTATCCGATATCGGACAGGAAGTCAATGCAGAGACCTTAGCAGGGACATAGAATGAGTAAAACGTCACAATTCTTGCTAAGCAATTCTGAACACGTAATTTTGTGATATCTTTAAAGGCAATATTATGAGAAATAAATTTACAATAGTCTAGTCTACTAGTGACAAGCGCAGTTGTAATATAAGGTCTTGGATACACAAATGCATTGTATAACCAAAACAAACGGACCATAAGAATTAGCGATCGTCGAATGTGCATTTGAGTAGCGTCATATCACGACGACCGGAAGTTGCCGTTTTAGCAACACCGAATAAGTTTCCTCGCTACTTCGCCATTATCATTCACGATCCGGTGTCGCGCTTACATTTTTCCGGTCGTTAAAAACGTTCCGGTTGACGTTTCTGCGCATACGCAAAAAATGTAAAATCATCAATGTCCAGCGAAACAACAAAGCATTTTCGGTATAAATGTCACGAGCTGTTCGTTAACTTTCCTGTAATGATTACTGTGAAGAGTTTCTTAAAATGTCGTTCAATGCAATAAAATATTACGTTTTTCTAAAATATAAATCACAGTCACGGATTATGGCGCACTAGAGTCACGTGATATACGCTAGCTATCAAAATATGCCTCAAAACTTGTTTGCCTCGTGTTAATTTGCGACAAATAACTTTGCTGAGATGTTATATACACCCTAACGAACAACCCGTAATATATACATACATACCATAAAAATATACATACATACATACATACATACATACATACATACATACATACATACATACATACATACATACATACATACATACATACACATACATACATACATACATACATACATACATACATACATACATACATACATACATACATCATATACATACATACACATACATACATACATACATACATCACATACATACATATTCACATACTACATACTACATCACTACATCATACATACACATGCATACATACATACATACTACTACATACATACATACATACATACATACATACATACATACATACATACATACATACAAGCACACACATGCATACATACATACATACATACATACATACATACATACATACATACATACATACATACATACATACATACATACATACATACATACATACATACATACATACATACATACATACATACATATATACATACATACATACATACATACATACATACATACATGCATACATACATGTGCATACATAATATCATAGTATAAATTAAAGTGACCGACAGATGCCCGCATGCTCACGGAGACTCAAACTCGCGTGCGATGTCGTTCACTCTCTCTGTCTCACACACCACCGCGCATGCGTGAACTTATGACACGTATATCAGGCTAGTGCATAGCGTGGTTTGTTTTTCTTTTCTTTTTGGGTTCTTTTTCCAAAATTTATGCTCACAAAAACCTTCAGCAGCACTCCCATTAAATATCACAAAGAACCTCCAGTTAAAGTCTTCTTTGAAAATTCCATCTGCACCCCACCTGAGGCTTACAACGCAAACTGATCTCTAATTCACTGATATTCCTTTGTTCTAGCGGAACTCTTTTGTCTCAAGCTGCATCCCTAGCGTGATATACGCTTGCTATCAAAATATGCCTCAAAACTTGTTTGCCTCGTGTTAATTTGCGACAAATAACTTTGCTGAGATGTTATATACACCCTAACGAACAACCCGTAATATTTATACCATAAATGTTCTGTCTTTTCGCTGCACATTGATGATTTTACATATATCGCGCATGCGCAGAAACGTCAACCAGAACGTTTCTAATGCCGGAAAAATGTAAGCGCTACACCGGTCCCCAACGACTCGACCGAGTTCTGTGTTATTTCGCCTACAGATGTAACTGCAATAGCAGAAACCTCCGTTACAAGTTTTATAGCTTTCCAGCAAACAAGAACTCATCTAGAAGGCGGAAACTATGGTGCAGATAAGTAATTTTCACATTGTTTGCGTATTGCAGTAATTATGATTTTGAATACGCTTTCGGATGACGAGGTGGGGTCAGCTGTGCCTGGCCTTGTTAAAGGGCAAAAAAGGCACCGATTTCGTATCATACACTTAATAGAGTTTATACAAACTAACAACTTCCACATATACTCAATTTTTTAACGTTAGCGGTTTACTCAGAATGTGACCTTAAAGTCTAAAAATCTAACGAAATCCATGATGGCCTAGACACCACCATCTTAACCGGTGACGTATTCGTTTGGCTTGGCCTGGCCTATAAGCGCGCGGCATTCTAGGTTTCTGCTGAGGCCGGTCAGCTTCCTGCGACGTCACTACGCTTGCCTACGGCTCAGCAACATCGAGTCTTCGTCTAGTTGGCGTGACATGTAGCAGCTGCTTAGACCTAAATCTGTGGTCAACAAGTAATTATGAAATAGACAGATATCATCAGTTGATGGAACAAGATCCAACAAAAGGTCGCCGACCGTCGTCTTCTTAAACCCGGGGCGGTGCTGACAATATTTAGCCATGGATGGACCTAAAAGGCTAAACCGTCGGCGTCGAAGCAACGCATATATCAAGCTGGCCGAGACTTCAATGATCAGATCGCAAGAAGGTTAGTATGATGTACTATTTTTTCTGTGGTATAACATATGTATTTAATTGTGTTTTTTGCAGACGTCAAGCACACGTAACGTTTCTGTCCTGTTAAAAGTAGTGTTGACCTCCGTAGACCGGCTATCGATTGATGATGGCTCGATCATCGGATGTGTTGACGATGCCCGATGCCGATGCCGTCGATGACAGCTAATCTGTTTTTATGGTATCACGTCCACATGTGTAAAGACTAAGGTATACTTGAACCAAGTTAGGACATTAGCACAATATATATCATCGCAGAATTTAGTACAATGCAGAATAAATAATTTAGCCTTTAGAAGAAACTTGAATAACTGAACTTGAACATTACACGTCTCATGGGTGATAATATATCATCGGCGGAGGGACCGTGGCCTTGGATTGTCGTTGGCACTTCTTCGTAACTTCCGCTCATAGTGACATAGACATTTATTTCCATCGATGTGAATGTAGGCTATGTCAGAGTAAGGTGACATTGATTAATACAGCTAGTAAAGCTTATGATCAGTGTGATCAGATATGTGCTAAGAAACAATGAAAATGTTATGATGTTGAAAACTAGAAATTCAGTCAGTATTTATTTAAACATTAAGTTTTTACAGAGTTTTGTTAGTTGCATTTTTCTGTTAGTTTCCAATTATGAGATACACATCTGACTATATGTATCATAATTTTATCAAGTTTTTGCATGCACTTTGACACCCCACTTTCAAAATTAGTGTCACCTTCGAGTAGCAGTATTTATGACTGTTTAATGGCTGGTGGAATTCAATGATTGTTTGAAATCCATGGACAGTTGCTGCATGTATGTTTTAAACTATATCTTCATTTAAACTACTCATTTTATCTGCAACAAGTTGTGTTTATTTTGATGTTTTATTAGCTTTTTAGATGTGACGTCGGTATCCACTGGTTAAAGATCTATTGTCACCTGTAAGTGATAATTAAAAAAAGATCAGTTTTATTCTAGATAATTATAGAGTGAAAATTCATACACTTGATTGATATTGTCTGCTGCATTATCACATTATGGCTGTGTTTCTCACTTTCTGGTAATCTCGTATGAATAACCAGAGGAAATGCCAATTAGGTGATGATGCAATGAATTATTTCACATTCCTTTGTTGTTGGTTACAGAAAACAGTGATTGTCACTCCTGCATCACATTGTGGCATCCACACGCATGTGCACACGCTGCAATTGTTGAGAAAGAAGATATGACAATGTATCTGGAGCAAAGTTCAGCAGCATTCACTGCCCTGCCTGAAGTCAGTCATCACAGCACGGCACTTTCTGGGAGCCATTCCCTAGCTCACTAAATTCTGTCATACTGGCCAGTGGAGGTGTATCAGAGTTACCTGCCCCATGAGACAGCACTTCTATGAAGGTATGACAGCAGTCGTAACTACAAGGGGACTTTTGCGACAAGGGGACTTTTGCGATAAGTTGCATTTGAATCCCTGCTTGTACAGTTCTCTTCACATTGCACCTAGCTGTATAAAGTAGCACATAGTAATTGCAGTATTGCTTCATATTTCTAAGATAATACAGGTATGGCATTTGAATATTTGAATGAACTCCTAGTAACTGTGTCATGGGTGGACAAAACACAGCTGTAATCAGTTACTGTGTACACTTATGAATACAGCTACTTGTGTAATTAATAACTTCTCTGTTTTTGATAAAATATCACTGAATGTGTTAAAATATAATATAAAAATACATAAAATTACAGTCACTGTATATAGATGATACAAAGTGAAACATTAAGATTAGAACAACAAGTGATAATTGGGAGTGGAATGTGATAGTGGAATTCCTGGTCAATGTGTTGTTATTTAACTTATGGTTACTAATTTGGCTAATGTTTGGTTACTAAAGCAATGACTTCTTACATGATTATCAAATGAAATTACCAAAAAATTAGT
This sequence comes from Ridgeia piscesae, assembly GCA_025642075.2. Lineage (NCBI taxonomy): Eukaryota > Metazoa > Annelida > Polychaeta > Sabellida > Siboglinidae > Ridgeia > Ridgeia piscesae. The sequence goes on from JAODUO010000047.1 coordinate 433,326, forward strand.
ACATGTTTATAATCATGTAGAAAAACGTTTCAAAGTTGTCTAAATACTAATAAGTTAATGCAAGCACTATATTCATTGTAGGAATGAAATCACGATTGATGTTATCTGCTCGTGCGGGGAACTATCGGCCACGTCCTATCCCAGGCATCCCTGTTAACACAGATGTCATCTTCGAGAAACAATGATAAAACTGGAGGTTGCGCAACAGAACACAAGTCCGACATAACCGTCTACCCATGCTGATGAGCCACATAATCCATGTGGTGATGGGAAAAGTTACACTGGAAGATCTGCGGGCTGCATGGCTCAATCGTTTTGTACATTAGTCAAGTCTTCGAAGCAAAGTGATATCCCTCGTGCCGCTCTCCAAGCGAGGACAGGGAACTTTGTCCTGATTAGGTGGCTGGTGCATGCAGGCAGTACTCGATGAACACTCCGGCCCAACTTGCTGTGAACCCACCAGTAAACTGCCTATAGACAGCCCACCTGAGCAACCTGAAATAAACGTGTTCAGATAAATATACATATGACATTGTAAATAAGATGAAAATTAATCAATGATCCTTTTAATTTAGAATATATCATTAAAGACACACCCCATTTCAAACATGTGGTCCTTTTTAAGAAAAACAAAAATAAATGTGTGGCAGTATTATAGCATATTGCATCTAATGTTGACAATATGCAGTTTGTGTGCCATTAGAAACCATTGAGGATCTATTTCTATAATTTGGAATAAAATGAATTAGGGTATTGCCAGTAAGTTCAAGAAATGTTTATTTATTTGATTGAACCATTCTGAAAGTTGTCAAACATAAACATCTTGTCTAAAACCTTTAATGACAACTCCAGTCCCTGCATTCACATACTTGGATTGTCATCTCATAATGGATAACCAGAGAAAATGTCAATTAGATTAGTATCGTTAAAAGACTACGCACTATAATTTACTCTATGATCCATTCTATACTGTGGGCAGTAGTAGGAACTATGCACTATGTTCACAAATATACCTGCCATTTTCACTACATAAAAATTATAATGGTTCCATGTGTTGTATCTATAAGTAATGATATCTATTATTTATTTATTTATAGTGTTACTTTGTTTGATGTTGTATTGTTGCTTCTTATTTGATGCATTAACGTTTATTGCAACATAATTATATAAAATGTATGCACAGTATACTTACTTGTTTGTTGATGGATCTAGTTGCCAGTTATCTATCTGTATATGGTTGTCACCGCATCAAATTCAAGATCAACAAATTGGTTCGGCACCGCCACCAGTTTTGTCTGCTAGTTTAGTTTTTTGTACTTTCAGCTTCCCGTGTCTTTCTTTTCGTTGTCACTCGCCTCTAGTGTATCTTCCAATACGTGCCTTTGTCTTTGCGGCTGGAATCTAATATCCAGATACTTCTGCATCCGTTAAATGATCCGATTTAGATAATCCATAACAAACACGCCTTTTTTTTCTCTGCGCACAGCGCCTCCAGACGGATTTATGAATAACTAATCTGTGGAGAGGCCTAAGCTTACTGACGTCATTCTTCGTCGACAATGGCGTAGCTCATAATATTTCGATGGCTGGGTGTTCAAAAATATTTTTCAGGTAAACCGCTGGCGTTAAAAAATTGAGTATATGTGGAAATTGTTACTTTATATTAACTCTATTAGGTGTACGCCACGAAACCGTTGCCTTTTTTTGCCCTTTCGAAGTATCGCTCAAAACGGACTGGACGTGAGAATCACTTGCCCGCCCGCCCTCTACGACAGGTGTGGTTACAAAGTGGCCAGTGGAAGACCTATCCAACAAAGGAGTCTTACGGTCTAAGGAAATGTACTCGTACTGACGAAATCGATTACTCAGATAATTTCCAACGACACCGTGGGCAACAATTGCGACTTGGAAGGGATGAAACTGTAAAATCATTGCAGTGTCACAATGGGTGTTTATTTTGTTTTTGTCATCACGTTGACTGTGATGAGTCAAAACTGAAGCAATGAAAGTGTTTTTTTCATTTTACATGAATTTGCTGGATTTCCAGATGGATTACTGAAGTCTGCATATTGGTAAATCCGTCTGGGTTCCCTGACTTGCTTGCTGCTTTAGCCTGAGTTAATGACACAATATGTGCAATGTAATCGCAAGATATTTCAAAAGTACTTTATTGTAGTTGTAAGTAAACATGTTTAACGAGTACGAGCGGGGATACTATAATATATGCAAATAAACTGACAAGTAACGAGTACTTTCTGATAAATCAGTGCTCGAGTACCAATGACTACGAGTAACAACTGCTTGAGGCTCCAACCTTTCAAGAATATAAAGTATTTTTACGAAATAATTCAAAGTGTGATAACGTCGCAAACGAATATCGTCGAATATAGAAAATTTCAGTTGAGCTGCATTGCTACTTGTATTGCTGCACAATGATAATGTAAATGTAACAGATATCCAAGCAATAAAACCATTTATTCCAACATTTTATAACACACTGTGTATATGTGATGAAAACCTCTAGTTCCATTACATTTACACTTCACTTTCACTTGACGTTGAGTAACAAAATGGCGTCGTCTGTTTCAGACGCCGCCCAACGCGCACCTGGTGAACATCTGCGTAACGAACCTGAGCCTGTGCGTCAGCATGCTGCTGTCGATCGCCTCACTCCTGTGTCAGTCGCCAGGCGTCGAGCGCGTGCTCGGTGACCTTCAACTATTCGTGTGCGTCGCGTGCTTCCTGCAGTACTGGAGCATCTTCGCCGACATCGGCTTCTATCGCTGCAAGACGATCAAGCGGCCTTCGATGCCGCTACGCCGCCGACGACGAATGATCGTGCGCTCCATCATCGTCGGCTGGGTTGGGGCCATAGTGCTGGGCGTTGTCGTCACGGTAGTGTTCGCTGACGGTCACTCGACCGTGTCGTGGAACCCGTTCAGGCGACACATCACGATGACGGGAGAGGACTGGTACAAGGCACCAGGCATCCGGCAGACGGTGGCGTTGTACGCTGTCCTGCTAGCTATCGCCGGCTGCGTCGTCATGCTGGCCAAGTCGTACTACTGCATCTTTAAGACACTCTACCGGGCCCGGCCTCTCTGGCGGACGCGAGTGGCGCCGTGGACACGGACGGGGAGTTTGAGCTCGGACGGAGGCGAGTGGCCCCGGCCGAACAGACGAGCGTATCGGCCCGAGGAGCACGCCATCAACAGGTCAGTGTTCACGATCTCCGGTGGCGGAGATTCAAACGCCGCCGACAATTTCGTCGTGCACTTCCAGAAGCCGAATCACAGTCTCACCCTCGACGAGATCTTCGCGCTCGAGACGCCGCTCAACGCGCATGTGCAGATCATCCGCAGCGCGCACCGCCACCTGCAGCCGACGCTGAGCAACTCGAGTCTTCCAACCAGGCGGCGCTGTCTGGAGTTCAGCGACATCTCGCCCGGCGCTGAACTCGTCCGGTTCCAGCGCATCAAGAACAGCTGCGCGATGCGCACGCAATCGCTGCGCAGCGATCGCGGGAGTCTAGGTGGCGCCACGCGCAATAGCCTTATCATGATCGCCATCTTCCTGTTGTGTTCAGCACCGTTCTGCGTGTGCGCAGTGCCGGGAGTTCTCGTGACGTCATCGGTGGGGGCTGTGACGACAACACTCCTGTTTTGCCGACTCACGTTCTACGTGAATGCCCCGCTCTACCCTATATGGTACCTCATGTTCAGTAAGCGCGTCAGAAAGTGTCTCCACAAACTCTACGAGACTATACTCGTACGAATGAATATAAGACAATGACTATTCGTAAACACACGTCGTAACTCACTCCGGTGTCCGCCTAGAGGTGCCTTTCTCGTACATCCGCGGCTATCCGCTAGGTGCTGAAACCCTGGAATGATTCGCCAGGTGACCCGACCAACCACGGACATGTCGTGGTGCGGTATACCGAAGCTTGTGGTGTAATGGACTGTTACCACAAAACGTATGCCTTAGTGAAGATATTAACATTATCACGACCGGGTCTTGAATTTGCCTTACGTTAGCTAGTGGGTGCTTTGCATGTGACTGCCAGAGCCGTAATTAATTCTACTTTGTATCCGTGAGCTGCTTTTACAATTTCATATCGACGTAAGTGCAGTATTACAATCACAACCCACGAACCCACTGCTTCGCACAACGTGCATAGGTGAAATTGAACGACAGATTTAATTTAAAGAACATTACAATTATTTAATTTTTGTGTGGGGAATGTTTACCGTAAGTTTTCATGTTTTATTCTTATTTTACCACTTAACAGAACGTTGACATTGATTTATTTTATGCGTCAACAAAACATATTTTGTAAAGAGACTACGCATTTTAAATTGTTACAAGCGCACGCATGTATGTTCAGCGTTCACTATATGACGTCTGATCGTTTGTACCAAACTCATGTTATATTGTATAAATCTATTTTATGCTAACATACTGAGTATGTGTGTCTTAATGAAACACACCAATTTCACCATTTGCTTTGCATTATATCCATTGATGTTATCCCGCAAGTGTCGTCCGCCCTCATCCAGGCCAAATAACACTTGCCATACTTAGGGCGCGCGAAGGCGATAATAGAGCGTGTAAGTCTTGCGCGCGAAAACAAGGCTGGGGGCAGTTGGGGGCAGGAAGTCCATATTCTCCATGTCAACAACATATGGGACTTTGTTTTGTTTTTATTGTAATAATCGAACCGTTCCCAAATAGCGTGTTTCAGTTATACTGTCAGATATAAGTGCTTATCGAAACCACAACGTTCAGCAATGTAAAATGCAAATCCCGTAAAAGACACATACGGCCTAAAATCGTGTTTATTACCTGCACTACGTAAATCGCTATATATCTATGATAGTGTGGTAAACGTAATATTAAATCGGACATTTAAGATAAGAAAGGTATAACACAATATATTAAAGACTTGATTTTCCTAGTATTCATCAGTCGGAAGCTACAACTGTCATCCATCGTTAGAATATTATTCTTGTGTCCAGTCCCCAATCAGCTCCAGTCGCGCGGAGTCTCGCCATGTATCGTGACCCACTTACATGCCCTACCACCTGTACCATGTAAGTGTTGATTTTAATTATAGGATTGTTGGCAGCGTAACGCAAATATAATCGATGTCCCAGTAATAGGCCTAACAGATATATGTACAAACGTTCAATTATCCCCATCATTTTATTCTCGCCGTGTTCCATTACTCACGAATAACGCGATAAATGTTTCATATAAAATGGAAATCATCCGTCGGGTCACACACGGCATCTGAAAAAAATGATCTGTTGCAGCTGAACTTGTGGCGCTACCTGGTGATTAGACCGCCAGGTGGTAAATGAGTAAAAGGATGTAGGAATAGCCAGTGGCCCTCGACCCGTATGATGAGATACACTGACAATGCCTCGAGTTTTATTTCACTTCTGTTTTTCTGACAGATAATAATATGCGCGCAGTCTCAGATAAACGGTCATCATCTTGACGCACTTGTCAACAGGTAACAGCAGTGACATCTAGCGGATACCACTCAAGTATGTGTTCTGCTATTTCTGCTCTTGTATGTGCGTTATGTACATTTATGTATAGAATATATCTGCTAACTTTGCTACACCAACATTTAGGAGCAGGTTGACACATTATGTACACCTCTAGTTGCACCCCACGAGCCCAGCTGCTCAGAAAGAACTAAACTTGATTTGACGCTCTTCAACCCGTCAAACTGAACCGCCGCATCAGACAACAAATCGGGTCGAGGGCGAGATTGCACAACACATTTGAGACTCTGGAAAAATGCTGACTGCTGACTGCTGACCGATCCAACGAACGTTGACTGCCCCAGGCGTCGGACTAAGGCGTTTGTTTGTGTGAACGTGCGTGTGCGTGTGTGTGTGCGCGCGCGAGCATATGAACGTGAGCACCAAGCTGCGAAAATAGCGTTTCTTTTGGACCCGAAAGGGATTTTTCATGTCCCAAATTATTGTAAAAAGAGGTTTTTTAAACGTTAATCTCTTCGCAATGTACACAGTCATGTTGGTATAGCTGTTTCATGTAATTCTATGGATTTATTTCATTAGAATTGTTTTATTAATCACTAACAAGCATGCCATATACGGATAATATAGGTGAGAAACTAGAAACTAGAAACTAGACACTAGACACTAGACACTAGACACTAGAAACTAGACACTAGACACTAGACACTAGACACTAGACACCAGACACCAGACACCAGACACCAGACACCAGACACCAGACACCAGACACCAGACACCAGACACCAGACACCAGACACCAGACACCAGACACCAGACACCAGACACCAGAAACCAGACACCAGACACCAGACACCAGACACCAGACACCAGACACCAGACACCAGACACCAGACACCAGACACCAGACACCAGAAACCAGAAACCAGAAACCAGAAACCAGAAACCAGAAACCAGAAACCAGAAACCAGAAACCAGACACTAGACACTAGAAACTAGAAACTAGAAACTAGAAACTAGACACTAGAAACTAGAAACTAGACACTAGACACTAGAAACTAGACACTAGACACTAGAAACTAGAAACTAGACACTAGACACCAGACACCAGACACTAGAAACTAGAAACTAGAAACTAGAAACTAGACACTAGACACTAGAAACTAGAAACTAGAAACTAGACACTAGAAACTAGAAACTAGACACTAGAAACTAGAAACTAGACACTAGACACTAGAAACTAGACACTAGAAACTAGACACTAGACACTAGAAACTAGAAACTAGAAACTAGACACTAGAAACTAGAAACTAGACACTAGAAACTAGAAACTAGACACTAGAAACTAGAAACTAGAAACTAGACACTAGACACCAGACACCAGACACCAGACACTAGAAACTAGAAACTAGAAACTAGACACTAGAAACTAGAAACTAGACACTAGAAACTAGACACTAGACACTAGACACTAGAAACTAGACACTAGAAACTAGAAACTAGACACTAGAAACTAGACACTAGAAACTAGAAACTAGAAACTAGACACTAGAAACTAGACACTAGACACTAGAAACTAGACACTAGAAACTAGACACTAGAAACTAGACACTAGAAACTAGACACTAGAAACTAGAAACTAGAAACTAGACACTAGACACTAGAAACTAGAAACTAGAAACTAGACACTAGAAACTAGAAACTAGAAACTAGACACTAGACACTAGACACTAGACACTAGACACTAGACACTAGAAACTAGAAACTAGACACTAGACACTAGACACTAGACACTAGACACTAGACACTAGACACTAGACACTAGACACTAGAAACTAGACACTAGACACTAGACACTAGACACTAGACACTAGACACTAGACACTAGACACTAGACACTAGAAACTAGAAACTAGACACTAGACACTAGACACTAGACACTAGACACTAGAAACTAGAAACTAGACACTAGACACTAGAAACTAGAAACTAGACACTAGACACTAGACACTAGACACTAGACACTAGACACTAGACACTAGACACTAGACACTAGACACTAGACACCAGACACCAGACACCAGACACCAGACACCAGACACCAGACACCAGACACCAGACACCAGACACCAGACACAGACACAGAAACCAGACACCAGACACCAGACACCAGACACCAGACACCAGACACCAGAAACCAGACACCAGACACCAGACACCAGACACCAGACACCAGACACCAGACACCAGACACTAGACACTAGACACTAGACACTAGAAACTAGACACTAGAAACTAGACACTAGACACTAGACACTAGACACTAGACACTAGACACTAGACACTAGAAACTAGACACTAGACACTAGACACTAGACACTAGAAACTAGACACTAGACACTAGACACTAGACACTAGACACTAGAAACTAGACACTAGACACTAGACACTAGACACTAGACACTAGACACTAGACACTAGACACTAGACACTAGACACTAGACACTAGACACTAGACACTAGAAACTAGACACTAGACACTAGACACTAGACACTAGAAACTAGAAACTAGACACTAGACACTAGACACTAGACACTAGAAACTAGACACTAGACACTAGACACTAGACACTAGACACTAGAAACTAGACACTAGAAACTAGACACTAGACACTAGACACTAGACACTAGAAACTAGAAACTAGACACTAGAAACTAGACACTAGACACTAGACACTAGACACTAGACACTAGAAACTAGACACTAGACACTAGAAACTAGAAACTAGACACTAGACACTAGACACTAGACACTAGAAACTAGAAACTAGACACTAGACACTAGAAACTAGAAACTAGACACTAGACACTAGACACTAGACACTAGAAACTAGACACTAGAAACTAGACACTAGACACTAGACACTAGACACTAGAAACTGAAACTAGACACTAGACACTAGACACTAGAAACTAGACACTAGACACTAGACACTAGAAACTAGACACTAGACACTAGAAAACTAGAAACTAGACACTAGACACTAGAAACTAGACACTAGACACTAGACACTAGACACTAGAAACTAGACACTAGACACTAGACACTAGAAACTAGACACTAGACACTAGACACTAGACACTAGACACTAGACACTAGACACTAGACACTAGACACTAGACACTAGACACTAGACACTAGACACTAGACACTAGACACTAGACACTAGACACTAGACACTAGACACTAGACACTAGACACTAGACACTAGACACTAGACACTAGACACTAGACACTAGACACTAGACACTAGAAACTAGACACTAGACACTAGACACTAGACACTAGACACTAGACACTAGACACTAGACACTAGACACTAGACACTAGACACTAGACACTAGACACTAGACACTAGACACTAGACACTAGACACTAGACACTAGACACTCCGCGTACGCGAAGTTGTTTGGAACACAAAAGGGAGTCTTTGTTTTCAGGGTCATTAGTGATTAGTAAAACATCATTCTAATGACATGATGTACAAAGATGTAGGGTTACATGAAATAGTTTTCTTAATTAAAAATGGTGTGCATCACAAAGAGTTATATATTCTCGAAGAAAGTTTTTAAATTTGTTGTCATTGGTCATTAGAATTCGA
>JAODUO010000047.1:450000-472500 GCA_025642075.2 Ridgeia piscesae
AACATCGGATTCGTCTATCTGAAGAACCACGGCGTGGCGACTGAGAAGGTAGGGAACTGAATGCCCATATTTGTAGCAACTCGCTGGTCACGCTACGCATCCACGACGCCATCACGTGTTGGCGTCCGACGTCTGACTTCCAGAATCACGTGCACAACTCACTAGAGCATGCACTTCGTTGCTTTGCATTGGCTCCCATGCTAGTCAGTGTGTCTTAATCCTGCACTTCGTAACCTTACTGTTTCTTAAATCAACACATGTGTTGATTGTCCTTCTTCGTGTACATCACAAATTGATTCTACCCTTCCCAAAACATTCATTGTAAAATAAAGCCACCTTACTTATGTTATTTAACGTTACTTAGCTTTACCTAACTTTACTTTACTTTACTTAACTTTACTTCAAGGCAACTCAGTTAGTCGACAAAACATGTTATGCTACAAACGCCAGTATGTAGGATGTAAGTTCATCCAAGTGTGTTTATACTTTTACAAAATACTTTGTTTGTGTATTACAATTAATATTTTGCATTTTACACTTTAACCGTATATCATGTATATGTTTCAAAATAGTAACTAAACTTGACTTTATATTTAGCTAACAATCTAAAACTTAGTAACACACATAAATAGCAACACCAGCCAATGCTCCAACGTTCCCGTCCGTACCCCGTTATTACATTAATTCAGTGAGTTTACAGCGTGTTGCTGTCTCTCTCATTCAGCTGGACAAACTCTTGTCGGAGGCGAAAACGTTCTTCGAGTTGCCGGACGACGTGAAACAGAAATACGCGCGTCGGTCTGCGGAGGAGAACCTAGGCTGGTCGTGTTTTAAAAGGGAAAGGTGATTATATAGATGATTTTCCATTATACAAAAAACCGCCGACAAAACAAATAAAATACCGTCGCAAAGTGGTTGCACAAAAGAACAGCATTTTGAGGAAACATACTCGTGACATCGCAACGAGTGACTCCCTGTGTGTGTGTGTGTGTGTGTGTGTGTGTGTGTGTGTGTGTGTGTGTGTGTGTGTGTGTGTGTGTGTGTGTGTGTGTGTGTGTGTGTGTGTGTGTGTGTGTGTGTGTGTGTGTGTGTGTGTGTGTGTGTGTGTGTGTGTGTGTGTGTGTGTGTGTGTGTGTGTGTGTGTGTGTGTGTGTGTGTGTGTGTGTGTGTGTGTGTGTGTGTGTGTGTGTGTGTGTGTGTGTGTGTGTGTGTGTGTGTGTGTGTGTGTGTGTGTGTGTGTGTGTGTGTGTGTGTGTGTGTGTGTGTGTGTGTGTGTTGTGTGTGTGTGTGTGTGTGTGTGTGTGTGTGTGTGTGTGTGTGTGTGTGTGTGTGTGTGTGTGTGTGTGTGTGTGTGTGTGTGTGTGTGTGTGTGTGTGTGTGTGTGTGTGTGTGTGTGTGTGTGTGTGTGTGTGTGTGTGTGTGTGTGTGTGTGTGTGTGTGTGTGTGTGTGTGTGTGTGTGTGTGTGTGTGTGTGTGAAGTCACGCAGCCGATTCGGGTGTCTTCGTCCATTATTGTAAATGTAAAGCGAGAAAGACTGCGTATTGTAATTGCTATCGCCAATTCTATTCATCTACATTTACTAGCGTTATGTTGCAGACTGTCTCATGATCGTCCGCACGGCTTGAAAGAATCGTTTGACTTCGAAACGAAACCGGAAAACGTGAGTACTTAGATCTAAATCGAATGTTTCCAAAGCAGACAAGATTAATGTCACAGGAACACAACTTAATTAATAAACATTTCACAAAATCTGTGTCCATTGATTTATGGATTACTTGACGCGTCCTTCGCAAAATGAATGCAAAATAAACCAGTCATGTATTATTCAGTAAATCATCGGCGGTCTTCTTTTTTGTTTGCAGGTGCGCCATTTCCCAGAAGTTCCGGGATTCCGAGAAGCGGTCAACGACTTTTCGTTGTCGTGTTATCATTTGTCAGAACGACTGCTTACGCTTATTGCTATTGGCCTTGGTCTGGACGTACGTAATATTTAAACACACCTCTTCTTCCTCGTCTTCTTTTCTGCAGTTCTATATACCGTCATGTTGTTATTTTTGGTTTTCGGTCAAAACTTTTTTCTAAATCAATCCCCGTCATCATCGTTGTCGTTTTGTGTATAACATCCTCTGCTGCTTTACCATCAATCTCGTTTCAGGTTTCCTTATAGTTATAATGATTTCATAAGTGCATTAATAGTGTACCTTGCCATACGCACTTTAACACAACCCTGAGACCAATCACCTAGCAATTAAGCTAACTCTATCGACGAATACTTGATACGTATGGTAGCCATCTAGAAAAATTCAAATGAAATATTATATATTGAATGTTTTTAGTATAAAGTAAGTTCTTAAATAATACGGTGTCCAGCCTTCGGGACAGCCTAAATCGCTTTACACTTTAATCCATGGCAAATCTATACAATCGAACACCAACTCAACATTCTTGGCATGCATCCAGTCACGTTGTAGTTACTATACACAATACATTCGTCCATATAAACCACTGTCTAATGCTCGGTATTCACCGAGTCAACGAAAGAACTGGAGCAGTGAACGAACTTGCCCAGAAGTTTATATTATGTTCGTATTTATACCAATAAGAGGATCTTGCATATTTTGTTTACGCTTCGCCACGGCGCTTCACAGTATTGACACACGTTTCATTCACGCTTAAAGGGATACTGCAATCAGTGAGAGAGTCACACAATTTACTTACATTTGTATAATATATTGGTTGTGCATAGTAACTGTGCATAAAGATCGTTAATAAACAATTAATTATAGTTTAATTGTACCAGAAACACTCCATATTGGATTCAGGGCGCTGCCATCTTGAGACTTATGCGCCACTTACGTCACTGGCGCATGCACGTTCGAACATCCTATGTCTGTCCAGTGGTATTTGATGTATCCAGTACGTCGCGGATTGCTTACGTCACAATCACAATTATTAGCGAAGATTCCGCCAATCCTTGCCTTTTTCAACAATGCGCCAGTGACGTAAACGATTTGGCTTACGTCAATGGCGCATGTTTCAAGATGGCAGCGCCCTGAATCTAAGATAGCAGTTTTGATACCTTTAAACTACAACTAATTGTTTATTAACGATCCTTCTGCATAGTTACTAGGCACAACCAATATAGTATACATATGTAAGTTAATACTGTGATCCTTTCACTGACTGGAGTATCCCTTTAAGGAAAGCGGAAGAGCTAACATCAAGCTACGACAATTGTTGGTTTCTCTGTACGCCAAAAGCCTCCTTCTCTACTAGCCATTGCGTTCAGGTACATATAAACTGTTGTTGACTCACACAAACTGTGTGATTGTGTTCGCAGGACCCAACAACATTTACACGACAGCACAATATTCTGACTGCGGAAAACGGCTCTACCCTACGCTGCCTCTATTACCCGCCCATCACACCCGACATGGGTAACTACCCTTCTTAATGATACCCATTTAGTTGCCGCTAGGCGGCAGTAATGTTGTAGTTATCCGTCGTATGGCGCGGCGCGTTTGTTGATAATGTTAATTGAACGGATTAAAAAACGATGTTTTAAACCGTTCACTGTCGATGTGTGTAAATATAATCTGGCAACGTCGGAACTATTCACCGGCAAGTCCCTTGATCGATACTTCGATTATTAATACAAATATGAAAGGTATTTAAATTTGTTTATGCGCGAAACACATGTTACTACCGTTTGTAAGAACTTATATGTATAAAGTGAACAACGTTTACTTATTTACTGATATTTTATACCACTGTACCGTACATGTTACCTTGGCATTTAATTTAATTGATAAATTACCGCTCGTCATATCAGAACAACGATATTAAAAAACATAAGGCAAGCGGTTAATTAAAAGATGAACTCTCAGAGAACTTAACATTAACATACGCGATAAAGCTATTACTCGCTGAGGTACGTGATGCGTGTCAAATCAATCAACCGTGGAGCAAGCATTAACTTGTCTTAACATCCTTTGTATCTCTGGATCAGCGATGCAGCCGAATCAAATCCGGTGTGCGGAGCATTCCGACTATGGATCCATCACGCTCCTTTTCCAGGACAACATTGGTGGGTTGGAGGTAAGCTGGCTTTATTCCAAGTAAAACCCCCAATTTACAAATACTCTATCAAAATATGTTGTAAACATCGGAATACAAAAAAAGTCTAAGACGTCTTGCCAGGAACTCTGTACATTTGACCACCAACAACCAGAGTAATATACTAATACATCGGTTATTGAACATGTTATCGCCCACCACAATGACTGGCGAGTTTACAATTAGCCACTATTATCCAGGCTCCGTAAGGTGGCAGCTCTTCTCGGCGAAGTTACGCAGCCGGCCGACAGGCTGTCGGTCGGCTGCGTAACTACGCCGAAAAGACAGCCTGGTGTTTAAAGCACTTCAGAATGTTATCCGTTAAAGGCAGCACTGGTATACTCATGAAGTCAATATTATAAATTCTTAAAAAATAAAATTTTATTATTTCTAAGCAATTAATTGTGTCGATATAACCAACATTTAAAGCACACTCGAAAACAATATCGCGTTATACACAATTATTCGTATTTATTCTTTTTATTTTTATATTCGCGTGACAGCCAGTCGGCATGTCTAATGCCAGTTTAATAAACAATTGCAAATATGTATTTCCGTTTATTTTTGTGTAAATATAAGTTCAGTGTTGAATACTTTTCATAGGATATAATTATATTGTCAAAGTATATCGTTATTTTTATTTTATTTCATAGTTGGCCTGAGAGCCAATCAGCGTCTCTACCCTAATCTGGGGTAAGGCCGCCCTATCGGTTACATCGGCAGGCCATTATAATTCTAGGCGGAGTTGAGGGGCTGAAAGGTGCTGCCACATCACGGATTCTGGTTAATCGATGTTAGTTTACAATAAACTTATACATTAGTCATTGAACATATTATCGCCCACCACAATGACTGGCGCTTTTACGTTCTTTATTTTGTCACGGCAGCTTCGAACGCGAAGCGGAGAATACGTACCGGCCAAACCCGTCCCTGACACGGTGCTGGTCAACATTGCTGACCTTATGCAGCGGTGGACCTCCGACACACTGGTGTCCACGGTGAGTGAGAGTTTCATTTAAGTAAACCATAACCTATAGCCATCATCTTTTGGCCGACTCATTTAGCGAACTATTGAATCTATACAGGATACTATTATACATTATAATACGCCAGCCCAGATGCGCAAAGCTGTTAATTATCCTTAAAAACAAACCCAACGATACCACACTTTCGTAATTTCGTCTAGATTATTCTCTGTCGCTGGATATCCGAATTTATGACCACAGTTAATAGTTATTGTTGTCTATATCTTTAAAACTATACATTATTTTGTTAATCCGCATATATTTATCACTTAGACATACAATTCGAGCACAGCCGTCAGGCGGCTGTACCTGTATTGCAATTGATAATTTTGCAAAACCATCACTTACTGAATAACATATCAAATATCAAATCGACACATATGGTAACAAGTACGATCAAATAGGAAAATGTAGTTTGTTTTGTACTACGGTTTCTTCACGAGAGTTAAATGCTTTAAGTCTGAATGCAACTTCAAAATTGTCTCATACCGCTTCCTTCCTGTCTTCGTCGTCGTAGAAACACCGTGTCGTCGTGCCGAAGGGAGCCGAATACTCCCGAGATGCCCGGATGTCGGTTGCCTATTTCGTCCACTCAGATTCCCACTGCGTTGTCAGTAGTATCGACGGAAAAAACAAGTATCCGCCGATCAAAACACTCGACTACAGCACCGTCCGGTTTCTCGATACCTTCGATTACTAATTTCCAGTAGTTCGATGCGTGCAAATACTGACATCCGGTACATCGACCTTTAGAATACTAACTTCCGGTACATCGATATTTTCGTGTACGTGTTTCCGCCACTTCCGAATACTAGCTACCGGAATATCAATACCTTAGAATTCTAGCTGCCGGTGTGTGAAACTTTCAGACCCTAGCTGCCGGTATATTATTCACATTTAGATTCTAGCTCATGCATTTTAACTTCCGTTTTATTGACATCTTCGTATTTTGAGTTCCGTTGTATTGACACCTTCATATTTTGACTTCCGTTGTATTAACACCTTTGCATTTTGATTTATATTGTATTGACACCTTCTTATTTGACAGCCGTTGTATTGAAAACCTTCGTATTCTATTGTTGGTAATGGATATTTTGACTGACATCGTCCGATCGGAGTTAAAAAACCTCTGAAATCCATACGCTCATTGGTCAATTCATTTGATATGTAAATAATAAATAGTTATAGTTTTCCACAAACTTATGTTACATACGACAATCTGTTTATTATAAGGTGTTATTAATACACCATTTATTGTAATTATGACTGTTTACTGATGTATTTTTTATAACAATTAAAACTACTCTGTGGAAACAGGAACCTTTCGCCAAATATAGTTGCCCACACCCAGCTGGGATCTGTTAACTTTGGCTACTGAGCCGATTTGCGGGAAATTGACTGCCCCACCGGGCAAAGACCAGTTTGGATTTCGGATTCCGGGGCTTTAAATGACGCATTTGTAGCGATTTAATCAATAAAACCATTTATCTAACACAGTTGTCATACATATCAGCCTACAGCGTATTGTAAAACACATAAGCCTACCAGGTACAACATGTTGTCATCATTGCTACCATCTTAGTTGTACTAGCCTCGATTACCCAGGCTCCGTGAGGTGGCAGCACTTTTCAGCCCCTCAACATCGTGCAGTAGTTATGCAGCCGACCGACAGTCGGTTGGTTAGGCAAAACTATAGTTGTAGATGCTAAATTGTAATTTTAAATTTTAGAGACGATTTTCCAAACGCTGTAAGGTGGCGCCACTATTGTTGCTGTTACAATTTGACGTAACATACATAGATATGATTGTACATTTTTATAGATCACGTGCATAATTGTAACGAACTGGATAGATCCACTGATGTATCCACGTTGCTTAGCAAATTCGGTCAAGCGGAAAAAATGCCTGCCTGAACATTTTCTTTTCGTCGTATATTTTGTTGAAATTCCGTTTTCAGAAGATTACTCTATGCAAAATCCGTATGGGAAAGTTGTTAAATTGTGAAATGTATACAGTAATATTTGCACTAGGAGTAGACATTATGTCCTAGTAGTCTCCATCTCCTTGATAAAACATTATTGCATACCTTTTTCACTTTAACAACTTTCCGTAATATTTTGTCATAAAGAAATCCTTTTGAAACTAGAATTTCAACAAAACACACGACATAATGCACACAGACGTGCGACGTTATACTGGTCACGTGATTGATAAATCAATTGCTGGATCCGGTGTACCGGTGTTTGCTTACGTCACAATTACAAGTATGCGGGCGACTTTCGTGAAGCTATACATTACCAAAGGTGTTGATGATTAGAGCGACCTAACGTTTGCTATATCAAAAAGTTCCAAAACAATATATATATATATATATATATATATATATATATATATATATATATATATATATATATATATAAAGAAACTGTCTATTTTATTTATAGCAGTAGTGTCTAGCAATGTTACAGTAAGGGGTAACTTAATTTAATAAACCTCCTTTTGTTTAATAATGTATAGGCAAGCACATGCATTTGATGTTTTTTTGCAACCTGTGTATTATTCTATTAGTCGTACTTATAATCATAATCAAGTCCTGTTTAAGAGGGAAGTAATCTGAAGATTTGTATTGCGAGAACATATGAAACATTTAAATGTGTCTATTGTAAAATTATAGCGACCACTCTAATGTGTTCGAACAAAGCAACAACAACTTTATAATCCAACGTTTACGAAAATCCCCGAGCTGTCAATCAAATCCGTGAATAGCTAGATCAGATAAGTCCAATGAAGCAGAGAACGGTGACAACTTCATTTGGCATGACCTAATTCGTCATGTCCTCGATGTATCGCCCTGAACTCTGGGTTCTGGCGATTGTGCAAGAACGTGCGCATTCGTACTTTTCAGTACAATAAATATAAAAGCTGCATTCCCGTGATTTTAATAACCGGTCCACACCACCGCCTTCACACAAACGTCTCCTGCAGAATGTAATGAAACTATTTACGTTGAGCGCCTCTCGGCAACTGTGACCATGCGATTTACAAACAGCTAACATTACAGCCATTATACAGTGCGTCATCGTAAGGACACATGTGGATAGTTTTGACGTATTATGCAAATCAGTGTCCACGCAGGTAAGTTGGCACTGTGCTTACTCGAGTAAGCGCGTAATATAAGGAAGAAAGTAAACACTCACCGGTTCTTCTGGACTAGGTGGCTCTTCTTTCTTCACCTGAAAGAGCAGATAATAAAGATCAGCAATATCAAAGATCCTTATAATCACATCACTGGAATGTTTATGGAGACAACTGGTGCATATTGGTGCTGTTGATGTTATTTATGAATACATACTTCCCCTGTTATTACGGGAAATGGTTCCGCCAAGAAGAAAAGTGTAAAGCGACTTGAGCAATCCTGAGGGTTGGACATTGCGCTGTATAAGAACTTACCTTTATATGTAATTATGTATACAGTTTATTTTTCAATGGTATACAACAAATATGCGACCACCCAATATATAAATTTGTGTTTGTTATTTCAGACATAAAGCAAAACTTTATGTTATGTCCGCACATGAATATTTGTGAGCAATTTAGGAATATGTCAAGTATGAATAACAGTGACACAAGTAGAGACTTCAGAGTCTATTAATTTGTGTGAAAGTAATGTTGAGTGGTTTATGTCTATAGGGCAAAGTCACTCATTAGTGTTTTCAACACACTTTGGAAATGCTTGAGTCAGAGTAAACCAACTTCAAGAATATGTCAAATGTCACACCGTTATCACTTGCGCAATTGACAACCATAAGACGCTTGTTTCAAAAGGTCACGCAGTAGAACAGTTGACATAAAATGTGAATATTTATTGGTAATTTATTAACATTACAGTCGTGTCTCTGCAGGTCGCTAAAAGGCATGTTATATATAACCGCCAAATCTACATCATTTGAAAGACCAAACGAGAATAACTCGCTTTGTAGGCACGAGCGTATTATTCTATAACAATCTGCTGTGTTATGAATATGAATAAAAAGAAAGAAAATAATGTAAACAGTATCGATATATCCCAATCTCATAAGCAGTGTTAGTAACATATGAACATATAATACATTCGTTTTAATGTCTTCGGTAGGTCTATATAGTTGTACTGCTCGCTGTGTTGCTAGTAAAAGCATTACATGCTTTATTTTATGATGGTACTCATGTCACGTGGTATGTCGTGATATATATATATATATATATATATATATATATATATATGTATAATATATATATATATATGTATATATATATATATTATACATATATACGTATATATACGTATATATATATATATATATATATATACGTATATATATATATATAACACACACACACACACACACACACACACACACACACACACACACACACACACACACACACACACACACACACACACACACACACACACACACACACACACACACACACACACACACACACACACACACACACACACACACACACACACACACACCCCCCCCCCCCCCCCCCACACACACACACACACACACACACACACACACACACACACACATACAATAAAGCTGACTGAGGCTACACGTGCCAATAGTGTATGTGGGTATCCATTGTGAACCGATGTCGGTAGAACGGAGACGTAATAGGATTACAATTTACGTTCGGATTTGTACGACACGGCGGTTGTTACACAGCAACACACGTGCACTTAGATGGCCTTTAGAGACACGCGTACCGGCCTCATGTATAGCCCACACTGGTCACGCTTCAGTAGTTTTCCGCATGACCGACTCTCTGGTTGACTGATCGCGCCGAGTTCACACATAATCAAGATTAGGCCCGCATTAGCGGGCCCGTCCTACTTGTGTACAATGTACCCCTGGTCCCATGCGTTATTTCTTACGATACCATGACCTGAATCCAGGACATGTCTTAACTTAGTTTGTATAATGATTAACAAACCTGCAAGTCACAGTGTACTCAAAATTATACCACGTTTATGCAGCTAAACATTTCGCGACAACGTTGGTTTGTGTATAAATTGTAGTAGTAGTTTTAACTGTTATTGTTTAAAACAGATGTCACCAAAGAACTGATATCGAAAATATATGCAGTACATATTTAGAGAGTCGATTTGATCGTTGCCCAGCTAAACACGTCAAAAAATAAAAGTTTTTTGCGCTTTATTCGGGCTTTAGAACCACACAAATCGGTTTTCACTTACGTTCTGGCAGACCAATTCATTCGTACATATTTGGGGAGGATCAAAATAGAGACAGTTGACGTGTGTTGTCGTTAGACCCAATCTATATGAATAGTACTCACAAGAAATTAAATACGTGACGCTTACCTCGACTAGTATCCCAATTTGATATTGGTCCATCATTTTGTTCGCATAGGCTGAATGGCCGACGAAATCATATGCCTTCGTTGCCTCTGTACCTATGAAAACATAGTGTAAAAATCACGCTTTATTAAGCATCATGATGCAGCCTGTCTTGTGCCAGGTGGTGCCATTCCAGTACTCGTCTGGGTCGTCTATATTAGTAAAGGTAGTAAACTATGCGAAGACCCACAATGAACCTAATCTGCCGTAAGTATTACCACTATGAACACCTCGGGCTAAACGGTTTAGTATTAGTCAGTCTGAACGTCCAAGAACGCACTGAACGTATGACATGACCTGGATCAAGACAGATCGTCCCTGTATTTCTGCAACACGTGAAAGTAGATAAAGCCGTCTACATGTCGTCTAAATCGCATTAGGTTGAACTATCTTACAATGAACGTTTCTGTGCTGATACCGTATATAAGTTACCGGGACAATTGCAATATACTTCGTCGAGGTGTTTGAATATGTTTGATGACGCAAGCACACACGTTGGGTGGTAGCCATTAGTCAGTTCTGAGAACCGTAGACATCTTATTAATGTTTAGTGATTCACAATGCCATGGCTCCAACAGTTGTAACGTTTCGTGGTACTGTACAAAAGCAGCGATGACAGTAGCGATAACATAACTATGATAGAAAACCCGGTAAAAGAAACTCCTCAAACAGGAATTACTAACTCAAGTGTATGCTACCTTAATGATACATGGTCCTGTCGTTTGAAGCCATAATACAGACTTGCTATATAGCATAAACTGTGTCTAATACGCTAATCGGTCACATGAGTATTACAATAATTTTATTATTGTCTGTTAACAAACGTTAATTTTCCGGCCGACCCATGCCGACAAATGAAGCAGCTTACAATTATGATGATGATGATTATTATTAGCACATAAAGAATTCCAAAAATTATTTGAATGCGTGATCAGCACCAGGGCATGAAGAAAGTTAACGTATCAAGTGGAACTTTACGGTCACCGCGCCCTACAGGCAAGTGGCAACAAAGCTAAGTGTCAAGTCCGGCAGTTCTCAACAAGAGACAAGTATCATTAAACAAAGCTACTACGTATTTTGCAGACACACATCGACTGACATGTCTTTCGAAGCACATCGACCCAGGTCACAGAAAAGTGTCGCTGTGACATGCAGAATTGCCACATGAAACAATACCACTGAACTCGTTTTTGTGGATACACAAACATCCATACACTTAAACACACACGCACGCACGCACGCACGCACGCACACACACGCACGTACGCACACGTACGCTCATATGGGCACGCCGAAACACACGCACCGAGAGAGAGGGGGCGAAACAGACAGCCAGCCAGCTGGCCAGCCAGCCAGCCAGCCAGCCAGCCAGCCAGCCACCCAGCCACCCAGCCAGCCACCCAGCCACCCAGCCACCCAGCCAGCCAGCCTGACTGACTGACTGACTGACTGACTGACTGACTGACTGACTGACTGACTGACTGACTGACTGACTGACTGACTGACTGACTGACTGACTGACTGACTGACTGACTGACTGACTGACTGACTGACTGACTGAGTGACTGACTGACTGACTGACTGACTGACTGACTGACTGACTGACTGACTGACTGACTGACTGACTGACTGACTGACTGACTGACTGACTGACTGACTGACTGACTGACTGACTGACTGACTGACTGAACGAGAAGATGAAAAAAGACCACCGCTAAGATAGAACAATGTGGAACAGCTTTGATGTGAACAGGTAAAGTAGGAGCTGGAGATGAATCAACCAGCCGCTGACGGACGTAAACGCCGCATAACGACAACCAATAGACGACGTCCATACAACGTGGTCTGTTATATGGAATGACATTGAAAAATAATTTGTCTAACCAGTATTTGATATAATAAGTGATATTTTGTTAAAGTATATAATGGATAATACTTATACGAATGAAATGGTGAATTCTGTATGGTGAACCTACGTGATTTTATTTTTATTTTATAGTGTCATCTTTTCTAAACGAAACATTCGTCACAGTTAACGTCAAATTTCCGCCTACGCCACACCACACCTTGTGGTTGCGCCGAGTCGTACTTCTGAAGGCTTACTTTAGCAGTACACATAACGCTCTTGTTAATATTTACCGGTTGTCATTGGCCTATTGACAATATAAACACAGTCTATAGTTGCGATCTGTTATCGCCTTAAGGCGTGGTGTACGGAGACTTCATTGTATGTTACAAGACTACCGTGACTAGTTGTCCTGGGACATCGCAGTGATGCTTGACACGTCCCAGTATTACTCCTACGGCTGAGCGATGATGATTGTTTAAGCAGGGTGTGACCCGGGAAAGACTGAATGCGATATATGTGATGTGATGTGATGTGATGTGATGTGATGTGATGTGATGTGATGCGATGTGATGTGATGTGATGTGATGCGATGCGATGCGATGCGATGCGATGCGATGCGATGCGACGCGACGCGACGCGACGCGACGCGACGCGACGCGACGCGACGCGACGCGACGCGACGCGACGTGACGTGATCCCTGGTGTTTTCTGACGTTACACTTTTGTTTGCTTCAATTCACAATCCCAATATTAAGCCACTGTTCATTTTTTTCATGCACGCGCGCACAAACACATGCACAGTAGAAACGGCTGACTAACCTGCTTCGGCTTCGATACTCTCATTTCCGCCAGGATGCTACAAACACAAAACCACAGGCTCACTTTAATTCTTGTAATCGATGTTGTTTTACTCATAGGTTATAATACGTGACAACATAACATGCATGCAAAACATTACAGGTCAATTCTCTATTTCAACACATTCAATCATTACCATTACTAATGTTTATTCACCACAAAAGTAGGTCACTTGTTTTCAATAAATGTATAGACCCGTAACGGTACTGTGGACAATAAACACACCTCACCTGCATGTCATGTCTATAATCGGTCGGCTCTATGTGCCTTATTGTTATACCTGTACGTGAGCTGCCTGTCTGTCCGTCTGCCCGCCTGCCCACCTGCCCGTCTCCCCTCCTCCTTCCCTCCCTCCCTCAATCTCTCCACCCACTCCCTCCCTCCCTCCCTCCCTCCTCCCCTCCCTCCCTCCTCCTCCTCCTCCCTCCCTCCTCCTCCCTCCCTCTCCTCCCTCCCTCTCCTCTCTCTTCCTATTAATTGTATATATATATATTATATCTATATATATATATATATATATATATATATATATATATATATATATATATATATATATTGTGTAAAATGCCTCTACCGCTCTCCCTCCACCGCCCTTCCCTCCGCCCGCTGCCTGTAGACAGAAATTCGACCCTACTCACTATATCGATGTAGTCTGACAGGTCGTACACCTTGCCGTCCACAGCCACCCAGCAGTCCTCGGCCGTCGTGTGTTCCTTCACTTCGGCCAGCGTGATCTCCCGTGTCTTGCCGTCCGTCATGGCAGTGGTCTAAGTAACTGGCCCTAGTTCTCTTCACGCTACACGAGAGGCACACACAGTTCTGATCGTCGGTTGTCGCTGGTACAATCTTCGACCAACTTACTGTTACTGGGACATCGTCACGGTAATTCGCTGCGTCACCGTGTATACACAAACGTGATCTAAATGCATGCGATGTCAACACGTACGCACGCCCTGTAGCCCGCTGGCCGCTCGGAGAGATATTATCAGACTAACCGGATACCAACTATTGTACGAGTCTATATAGGCTACGCCAATACTCTCATCTGCAGTTTTCCACGCCCCTCGCCTCTCTCCACCGCGATCCTACTTTCGCAACTAAAGCGTTGCGAGTGAGTGGTCTTCAATACCAATTGACGGCGCGCCATTCAAAGTAGGTATTCGCAGGTCAAAGGCAGTGCGTAGTTACTTACACATGATATTATGACCTAATTGCCAAAGAAGCCTCACAACTGCGTGTCAGCCCAGGTCACAATTCCCGGTCAGTCGAAGCTTGTGAATTAATATAAGCTTGATGCCACAGCTGGGTTCAGGTCACGTCTCGGATAGCTGTTGCCTGGCCGTGAACTCAGTTGAACTCTCCGCTATTAGGCGCACTCTCGCTGGCCACTTGAGTTGACGGCCCGCGTCACACTCGCCAGGCGGTGAATTATATTAATAATAAATAATAATAATAACACAAGTTTTATTAGCAACTCAACTGAGTTGGATTGACATTACAATAGGTTACAATTAACTCATCAAAACATCATACAAATACAATATAAATACATTTGATACCGCAAATCATACCATAATTAATAGCCTTTTTACTGACAGTTGTATAAAGCCCACGGTATAAAGGAGTTACGGAATCTATTCGTTCTAGTAACTGGTAACGGGTACACATTTTGTTGTCTAACATTATATTTGATATGTCTTTTGTCAGGCAGCAGATAATTTAATCTGTGTGTGCCGACTTTAATTTTATCAAAATATTTTTGACAAATGCTGTCCCGTCTTACATTCAACGTATCCAGGTTAACACGTCTAAGTATTTCCGCGTAACCCAATCCAGGAAAAATACATTTTAGTGCCCTTTTTTGTATAACTTCAATATTGTCAGAAAAATATTGGGGCAAGTTAGTGTGCCATACAGGACATGCATATTCTAGAACTGGTCTCACCACACTAACATATACACTGACCAGATCTTTCTGGGTAATCCCTGCACGCTTTAACTGATATAACATGTACAAGCGTTTACCAGCCTTTTTCACAATATTACCCACGTATTTGTTCCATGTCAGATCCTGAGAAATGGTCACACCTAATAGTTTGGCATGGCAAACTTGTGCTATATCCCTCCCATCAATCTTTATATTCGGGATAGTGCTTCTGAAATTGCCATCTTGTGCAAAACTAATGATTATTTCTTTTGATTTTTCCGAATTAATGTTCATGTCATTCTGTTCTGTCCATCTAGCAGCAATATCAACCGACTCTTGTATAACAGATACATCATTTCTGTCGCATATTTCAAATAACGTACTGTCGTCTACATACTTATATAATGGAACAGTCGTTCTTAAATCATTTATATAAACAAGGAAACATTTAGGTCCAGACAATGTCCCTTGCGGTACTCCCCCATATTACAATTGCGACATGCCATTACCTAGAGCAAACATCACTGCACACATTTGACATTTTAACAACTTTCCATTGGCTTTTTGTCGGAAAGAAATTCTTCATTGAAACTAGAATAACAACAAAATATACGTCGAAAAGCACGCGTTCAGGCAGCCATTTTTTGATCGCTAGACGGCGGTAAAAGGAATTATTAGTAAATATCTTTACATGTCACGGCTTGAGCAGTTCATCATGAGTTATCTAAATGGGAATCCAGTGCGAAATATAACAGTGACCAGACACGCATTGGGGAGAGGGAGGGGGAGGGAGGAATGGGGTAGGGAGGAAGGGGAGGGAGAGAGGGAGGGGAAGAAGGGAAGAGGGAGGAGGAGGGGGGGGGAGGGGGAGGGGGAGGAGAGGAGGGGAGGGAGGAAGGAAAGGGGGGAAGGAGGGAGGAATGGGAGGAGGGAGGAATGGAGGGGAGGGGGGAGGGAGAGAGGGAAGGGGGGAGGGGAGGTAAAGGGAAGGAGGAGAATGGAGGAAGGAGGAGGGGATGGAGGGAGGGAGGGAGGGATGGAGGGAGGAGGGAGGGAGGGTTGGAGGGATGGAGGGAGAGGGTGGGATGGAGGGATGGAGGGAGGGAGGAGGGGAGGGAGGGAGGGATGGGAGGGAGAGGAGGGAGGGAGGGAGGGGAGGGAGGGAGGGAGGGAGGAGGAGAGAGGAGGGAGGAGGAGGGAGGGGAAGGAAGGAGAGGGAAAAGGAGGGAGGGAGGGGGAAGGGAGGGAGGGAGGGAGGGATGGGAGGGAGGGAGGGAGGGAGGGAGGGAGGGAAGGGAGGGAGGAGAGGAGGGAGGGAGGGAGGAGGAGGGAGGGGGGAGGAGAGAGGGAGGGAGAGGAGGGAGGGAGGGAGGGAGGGGGAGGGAGGGAGGGAGGGAGGAGGGAGGGAGGGAGGGAGGGAGGGAGGGAGGAGGAGAGGAGGGAGGGAGGGAGGGAGGGAGGGAGGGAGGGAGGGGAGGGAGGGAGGGAGGGGAGGAGGGAGGGAGGGAGGGAGGGAGGGAGGGAGGGAGGGAGGGAGGGAGAGAGAAGACAAATAATCCGTATAGAAGCGAGATGGTAGCATATTGCACCATTTATTTAGGAGTTGTTCGTCATCCAGAGATATCTGCCTTCCCTTCCACTTTGCCCTCCGCACGTAGATGTCACCTACACTCATCTACACTGTAACGTTCCTCTCCGGTCACCTTGCTGCTGAGTCTGATGACGCGACTCAGAATATACTGATTGGTGACAATCAATCTTGCTATGCAACAGGCCGCCTGACGGATAAGTCAATTGTCGACGTATTCTGGCCACGCCTGTCGATCTAAGAAGGGAGACCGTACAACTATAAAAACAAACACTCAATCATTTTGGTTTTTTGCTACTCGCGTTTCAGAGTTTTAAAAGAAAGCATCCACTGTTAAATGTTTGTTCATTAGTAATACGACCACATGTCACCACAGGATAGTTCCTCATTATTGCTTACAAAACACAGAATTTAGTTTCACTAACACATTCATATAATACACTCACCTCGCTACTCCGGTAACATCCACCCAGCCCCGAAGGTGAACTTAATAGCAATGTTTCGACGAACAACTTCGTTTTGATTAAATTAACAGACAGACAATATAATTATATTCTGCAAGGTCTAACAAAATATAGACATAAACGTATTCGAAGTAACTTGAGAATGGAATTCTCGTGTACTAGTGACGTGTTCGGGAATATGCTGGGAAATCTACATTTGACTCCACCTTTCGGCCAGCATATTGTATTGACATCTCCCCAAGTTTTGTAACATTGAAGGCTCACCGTTTTTTTTTTATCAGTAATACCCCCTTCTATATCTAACATTTGAACACTCTTTTTTGGCGGAAAATAATAAGAAAATATCATCAAATGTATTTTTACTCAAGTATTTTCTTTAACCGAATTCCATCGGATGTGAAATTGTTGATCCCCGTTTCCTCACCACGACTTTCTTGTGCTGTATGAACCACAACATTGTATGAATCCCTGCTCAATGGACCGTATCCGAAACGGCACGTGTCTAATTGCTAAATGGCAGCTACGTCGGACGTCGACGGGTTACTGGTTACATCCATTCTGGTTGTCTGTTTCCTTTGATAATACAGAATACATGACAATTACTGTTTACCACTAATCCACCTATTGGGTTATCTATAGGTTCACAACGGTGGCTATTGTGCGTGTTGACACACCTCATTTGTAATGCGGATTATCAGTGTACAAAAGGTACGGCCAACGTAGGCTCGAACCAGATTACACAAACTTTATCTTACGTTGATTAGCCCCTTCTATTGAGCCTCCCGCCATTCGATTCCGATTAATCGGATCCCGACTTGTATTCAACTACTGATCTAGAGTAGATTCGTAATGAATGTAACGCCTCCTCGAGGTGGTGTCCGGCGAACAATAGCGCCTGTATGCGTATGACTATAGAGAGCTAATCGGACATAACGGACAATGTCCGCTAATTCGTCTGGTATCAACTGAGAGCTACGTTATACAGAGTAAAACGAACTAAGTGCAACCGCGGCCCCGTCAGAAACCACACGAGTCGCCGCAGTCTGACTGACACGAGTGATTTCACAGCGACGCACTGGGCCTATGCCGTCGCCATTCGTACGGTAAATTAAAGTTGTCCCCCACTCTCGATATGATGAAACTCACCTCCAATCTGGATGTGGATGAAGTGGGCAAACCCTTGGAGACACAGGACATACCAGAGAACAATGCTATTCAAACCCGATAGTCTACTAGAAATCGCCGGCCCCAACGAATATTTTAAGTGACTACTCTACATGAGAAGGAGAAACGGGGCTTACTGAAAATAGGTGCCCATATGGATTAAGACCGCATTTGCGTTTTCCATAGGCGGCCATTACAACGTTTCATTCATTTCCTATCAAATTTAAATGAACCTGTTATCGAACATTTCACAGCATATTTATACTCCACTGGTAGACATGCCGTGGAAAATTCGTGAAATTCTAATACCTCAGAGTCCCACAAACGACGTGTAAACATGACACCCCTTCATTCCTGCTAGAATCAGACAATGACCTATCGTTTTTACATCACCAATCTAAATAACACATGTATCAATACGCATACAAACACTGACTGTTATCTGCCGTAATTTTATAGCTCTGATGCCATGCTGTACAAAAACAAAATGTCTAGTCACTCCGCACTACATAATTTTTATGTCCTCACAGAAATTCAGACAACCTGTATAATGCTTTGGTCGGGTAATTGCGGATTATGTGTATGACTGTTGATAGCTGCACAGCTGTTATACGGGCGTAAGCCCCTATCCTCAGTAAAATTAATCGTTCTATTCTCGACATTGGTTGCATAGAGCTTCAGTGTTACCGTTGACCAGACTGACGTAAGGTTTAACTTTGATAGAAAAATCAGTGAAATGTTAATAACTTTGCGGATCAATGACGCTTTGGATTTCTCCGTAAAATGACGGAGGCAAGGTCTTGGAAAAAGTTAGTTAGCTGACAATCTTGTAAAATTTATTTCTTCTGGTCTGGACGGTAATTCCCTGCCCTCTAGGAAAGTGTCTAATCCGACAAATTAAAAATAATTATTTTTACAGGCGATGAAGATCATGCAGTCTTACAAAAGGCGACAGTGTATCAGACGTAGACCAAGATAAATGCCAAGGATTCTTTCCCAAACACGGCGAGTTATCGCAACGGCTTATATAATATGCTTGTTTCGACGACAAGTGGGTGAATTTGCCGAGTGAGTTCTTTTGAAGTCCATCAAGAATGAACACCGACCAGGAACATGCCAGAACAGTCAGGTTCACGTGCCACCAGACGTGACTGTGCATACAGTCAAGGTTTTATAAGCTCCGTTACTATCAGGTTTGGTGGAAGATATCATGTGACACCCTTTGTTTGGTCACTAAGAACATGTGGGCTTACAGCCTGTTTTATGTGCAGTAGTTTCTGGTATTTTATATGATGTCATTACAATGCTAGCTCGTACATTGTAGCCTCTTGTGGCGTCGCTTATATACGACGACACAAGAAGGATACTTATGAAACCAACAACACATCTCGATTTCCATCTAACAGACACTCAATAAGAGACGGTACAAACGGTTTTGCATCAGATCCTCCCATATTGTTAACCCGGCTCAGGTAATTAGTAGCCACATTTGTTGCGTCTTCTTTCGTTGCTTGTATGCAGTTAAAGGCAATAATGTTTGAATGGTTATGCTCATGCTTCGTTCAATAAACGCTAATACCACACGTCTCGAATTCCGTCATAAGAAACCTAACAAAGGACGGCACAAAAGGTTTTGCACCATGTTTCGTTTCGGGTAGTCACGACTATCCATACTAATGAATCGACTACGTGACTGGACTCGCTGTATTTAAATTACTACCTAGCGTCTCCAGCAGGCAACCATGTGCTTCTGACGCGTCATCTCCAACTGACAACTCTATTTTATAGTTGCGCTACCATTCGCTAGATGGCCGCATGTCTTGGACATAGTCACGTAACACACCAGACCCTCCCATATTGTTAATCCGACTCAGCTAATTTGTATTCATACTTGTTGCATGTTGTTGTAGCTGTTATCTTGACATCACAGACGGATTACATAGAGATTGTAAGTGTTTATATTATCTAAGGGAACAAAAATTAAACTGCTTTGTGTTCTGAACGCAAACAAATCATATGAACTAACTATTTGCAATTATCACCCATATTTTCACGTTAGTGGTTTTCTCATAATTCCACTAGCATGTCGAAAACTGTTGGAGATATTATCACATTAAGACAAGTTTGTATTTTAACTGACAAGTCGACGACATTAGATGCCGTTTAGACTGTTTTGCACAAACATGTTATTTTACCAAAGATGGCTAATATCATGGCTAGTTGCTATGCACGTTTCCAAACCCGGGTTAGGAAAAATGTAGGCCTCCCTATAGCAGACGCGTGCGGGGATCACTGGGACATGTGATTTCCGTTTCATGTACACATAAAATATATACTAATAATTTAATGAATTTACAACTAGTTGTTTTATTAAACTCATTCGACATTTCATACTGTATAAATGTATCAATTCCTAATTTGCTTCCATATCTTGGTTTAATTTAAAAATGTATACGTCTTACGTAGATCTGTATATATGTAATATATCCATCGTCCAAAATCGTGTAAAGTATACCAACCTATTACCCAATGGAAGCGTTATAAATCACCTTCAAAGCTGAAGATGTCTTGGCCTAGTTTTTGTATTGGCGTACACTCATTTACCTAGTTCACATTTGGTGTACGTACTAGGCCTATACCACAAATGGTTATCCAGGCAGGTCACAATAAGTTTACTAGGTCACATATAATTATATATGTCATGCTCGGTTATCTAGGTCACAGTAATTCAATGATCTAGGTCACATTATTAAATCATTTCGCCATAGAGGTTTCACAATACATGGTTTATCTCTGCTGATTACTGATCTTGCACCAACCAGTACTAGCCCTAAATTATGTTGTGGCAACGCAGTAAGTAACATCCCAGATAGCATGCAAACGTTACATTAACGTTTGCATTGGGAAAAGAAACATTTGAATTTTTCCCCATTAAATTTCTAACGTTCCCAAAACGTTAGTTTGTTGTTGTTTTTGTTTGGTTACAATGTAAACGTAGATCTACGTTAAATAAACGAGCAAAATAACACCAAAAAAACGTTCGCATTTAAACGTTAAACCAATGTTTCTGCTAACGTTAAATGAACGTCAGAGTAACGTTTCCATGCTATCTGGGATTCTGTCATAAATAATAACTACACGTGTTGGTTTATTGATCTGCCGCCCATCTGTGGGGTAATAGGTAATACCAGTCCTGTTCAATCACGCCGTTGTTACACCTCTACTAAGGAACCCCCACGTTGTGCCTGATCTCTGATGCAATGAATACATATTACTACAAGTTTTTAGCTTCTTATTCGCTTTAAACAATATTATGTGTAGAGCATGTGGAAATGGTCTTAAATTGCAATGTTTGTTGAATATTGTTTGAATGAAATTGTCATTGAATTGAATTGAATTGAAATGAAAACAAACTACCGGCATATAGTTAAATTATGAGTTAAAATATAGTTTTAATTGTTTTTTCTCACAAGAAAGTGTAGTCATAACACGACCGCTGTGTTTGTATTTGGCCGTGTTGGCCCTACTTACTGCCATGTATGTCACTTAGCGACTGATATGTTATTAAGCATATTGTGGATTTCCTTCTCACCAGACACCACACAGGTAAGTCAATTGATGTATTTATAGTCGACAGGTGGCAGCATTATATGTCTGATTTGGCCAACGTAATAACATCGTATTAAAGCGACGACAGACGTTGTTAATTACAGGGTTATTGTCATGTTTCTGATATTTAATAGGAATCTGTCATATTATTATTGATATAATATTATACATTAACACAACCACTATGGGTTACGTCAAAGGTGCACTGGATTGAATAAGACTATAAGTACGTGAATTAAACCGTAATATATCGGGTCGGCCTTAGTCATGTGGATACTTCGCACTTTGCTCAACAAACTACAAAAATACGTATCAATCCACAGATGCCATCCGGCCTTTTTGTTCAGTTGACATTTAATGTACCCGCTATTGAGAATCATCACTAGTCAGAAAGTGTATTTTCTGTTTACAATATATAGCAGCCGTAATTAGTTCTAATATCACATTTTAATCGGACACATCTCATTCAGAGGACACCATTTCGAATCCCAC
>JAODUO010000047.1:477500-497500 GCA_025642075.2 Ridgeia piscesae
TATATATATATATATATATATATATATATATATATATATATATATATATATATATATATATATATATATATATATATATATATATATATATATATATAATATTACTTAATACTTAAATAGTAACTGTTCTAATTTAATAAAGATATTCGTATATAACTGATTAGTGTAGCCCCGTGGCAAATTGACCGGTCCAATCTCACCGGCCAGGCGGTACGACATTCAATAGCCTACTGGTTCGGCAGCTGTGTCGAAATTGGGGCAATTTAGTTCAACCCGCATTGCCTGCATCTTTCAGCAGGAGATATACTATAAACCAATGATCAAGTTTTAACTGTCGAAGATATGAAAATAACATGCAGAGAAATTGGAAAACATCATGGACGCACTGAGTTTGGATATCGTTATCTAAACTCCAGTGATATAGGGCCTAATAATCCACAAAATAAAATACCGAATGAAAGACTGACCAGCTCCTAAATACGCTACTAAATAGTGTATCTTTCGAAAAATACAGGCATTATAGGGTGATTTGCCAAGCTTCGAAGCGGTAATGAGATGCTTGGCGCTCGTCCACCGCTGCCCAGATTTTGTTACACGCCGACCATCGTCCAGCAAGTAATTGATAGTGGTGCCTCCTTGCGATTACAATGGAAAGTTGTAATTGGCGCCACATCACTGCATTCTCTGCGCAGGACCGGAAAGAATCGCAAGAAGCCGAAATCAAAACACAGTGGTGTTGATTTCCAAGCAGCGCCAACGCGCAATGGAGCAGACGACACGGGTTGCATTATGTACTGTGGTAAGTGACACATTGACAATACTTGTAGTAGCGCGAATGGCACGAATCGCTAATGCATTCACGGCGTGCACCCTGCCAGTTGGTAAGACTTCTCTGGCCGCCGCCCGAGGCTGCGGACGTAACTCGCAAGGCAGTCGATATTACTAGTGGCAGTGCCTCGCGGAAGTTCCGCGTCGCGGACACTTGTTGTTGTTCATCACGACCAGTGACAGTAGTGGGGCATTCACTGTCCTGAAGCCGGATGAGTAACGACATCGTGTAAACCACGTGCAAGAGACCAGGTCGGTAAAATCAGGTGTATTATTGCTAAAAAAAATTACTTTATTTTAAGACTTATAATATTAAGTTGCATGTTTGACTTCCTAGTTACAGCTATGTCAGTGCTGATTCGTCCGTTTTTGTGCAACCAGCAAGACTAAGCTACCAAAACTAGACTCGACCGCTGCTGTTAATTCAGCTGAAAATTAAGTCTGGCAAAATCTAACTTTTTTAGATACAATTTAAAATATTATATATTTAGTGTGAGAAAAAACATTGACATTGTCATTAACTGCATCCTACAATCAACTCTTGATTGGAGTGCAGTAGCTGGATCATCAAATATCAAACTATCATTCAAGAGAACCCGAGTTCAAATTCTATACTGATTTGTTGAACCTTGGAGGGTTGGTGTTGTTTTGTTCACTCCTGTCTATGTGTGGCTTCAGCTCACTCGGCTGTAGACCAATGGTGAGCTACAGCGAGGACTTGTAATAATAGTCGCTGTTATTTCCAGGCAAGTTTCAAAGGGATTATGTGTTTGCCTAGTTTAGCTGATGATTTATTGTAATCATGACTGATGAGAGATCAGTGCCAGGATATGCGAGCAGCAGGTTAGGGATCAGTTATTGCTGAGGTCATGCCAGCGACATGCAAAGATGAAACCTGTTTCTTGCTGTAAGTTTTAGTGCTTAGATAATTAATCAATCATCAGTTAATCAATACACTCCATTCTGCTTTTTAGATGTGTACCAGTCATATTATTTAACATTGAAATTTCACTTTCAGTATGTCATCTCACCAAGCAACTAGGGTTTACGTCTGTATATAATTTGACCACATTGTAAAGTAGTTGAAATATTACAAAATTAACCAAAATATAATAAATTTTATACATTAAAGAATAAGTCATGTTATTTTTAAATTCTTGTGGAAGTTTTGTTATGCTCGCAGAGAGTACTGTAAAAATGTATGCATGTAAGGTGATTAAACATGATTTACAAGAAGGTTTGGTTATTTGACATATAACACCAAAGCTTCATCTATGATTTATCATACTTAAATTGCATATTTACTGTTATATGATATGAACATTTTATGGGAAACTCCAACGCATGGATGTCATAGAGTACTTCTGAACATCAGCTGGCTGGCTGACTGACTGTTAATTGACCGACTGACTGAACTAAATCATTCCAATAAGGCTAAAACGACACCACCTAAATGTATGGGAACATGCAGACAAATTGACATTTAAATAGTCTTTCTGCTAGCTTTATTATTATTATTTACCAGGCAGATTCCAGGGACAGCTGAAGGTGTTTGGAGTGTTTAAAAGACTACTACATGTATTCATGTAATAGTACTTACTACATTACATGTACCAGGGAATCCTATTTTTCCCAGGAGTGAACACACCCAGACTGTTTTATGTGTATGCCTGGTTGTGGGCACTGCTAGAATTTGATGTTCGTAGAAGGTACCATCCATTGAACTCCATTGAGAACATTATTGCTGTATACTGCCATTTCCCAAGCTGTCTTTTCTGTGCTGGCGGCCTGGCACCAAGGGTGGTCATTGTCAGGGCGGGTGTTGTCCTCTATCGCTTTTTAATGTCCCCATTTAATGAGACAGGATTCCTATTAACATGATCATACACATCACGACAGACACATATAAAGTTCACAGTATTGAGAGTCAGGTCTTTACAGCTAACACCATGCCTGGTGAATATGCATTGAGTAATGGAAATTGTCACATATATTTATTTTGACCATGTGATGATTTTTTCGAGTACAAGCAATTTGTATTTATTTAAAGTGTAAAGGTCAAGAAGACGTCATTATGACATAGAATGTTGCAAACATGAGAGGGACTTTTTAACAAAATTAATATTTATTTCCTCAGGCTGTCAAATCTAATTGCAATTTATGTAATAAATAAGTAAATATCTGCATCAGAGGCAAGCAAATGAAGAAGTGGTATGTTCTTAAAAGATCTTAAAACTTATGTATAACATGAATGTAAAAAAAATTACCCTCTCAGTTAATAATTATTTAGATGGTAAACATTTTTGGAGTGTTGATAAACCAAAGGCTTTATAGACCACATATCATCTGATCTGTTGCATGCAGCTTTTGATGGCAGTGTTGTTAAATCTTCATTATCTTGTATAACTTATTGTAGTGCGGGACTTATCTCTCACAGTCACTTTGTGCCCAAAGCTGTGTGATGTGTTTTTATAATAGTGCTACTGAGATACAAGTTTGGATTTAAATACATATTTATATTTGAATACATAAATACCAAATACAATCAAATACACATACAAATTATCAACAAAAGGTAAAGCATTGCCTGATATAAACTGGCTCAGAAGTCAAGACAGAATGTTTTTCACACCTGTGGTCAACAGTGGGCAGGCAGCACTGAGAAAATTGGCCTACAGTGAAGCTGGTCAACCAACAGACACTAGGAGTCATTAGGAGAAATCGAAATAAATGCCCAACCCACACTAAGTCTATAGCCTACACAACCCTTGTCCGCCCAACACTTGAATATGCGTCAGCATCGTGGGATCCACACTGCCTAAAAATATTAAAACCATTGAAAGAACCCAAAGACAAGCTGTCCGCTACATGACAGTCAATTCTTACAAATTAGACACTGCAAACATATTTGGAAACAGCTTCTTCCAAACCACAATTACAGAATGGAATTCTCTACCCCCAAGCACTATTTCAAGCAAATCACTAAACTAATTTCAAAATAATTTAATCCAACATTTGAGCAATTAAGTCAGACGACCCACCATGTGCACTGGTGTGATGTGTTGACAGGACGTTTTGTCAGTTAACAATACAGAAACATTAGCTTTAATGAATGAATGTGAACCCAGGTTTCCTTCAGTGCAGGGGAAGAGCTACCCAGCAGTTGGTCCAGATAAGGACAGTCTAGTAAACCTGCCTGCCAATTAGTCCACATCAGTCAATCAAGCCAAAGTCAAAATTACACCTACTATGATACACTTGAACTATAATTGAAACATGGCTCACGCATTTTAATCATATTTTAATCAAATTAAAAAAAACAGCAATGGACTTGAAGCATATTTGAATAAAAAATGGTAGTGTATTTGTACTTGAATCAGATATTTGTATTTGACTTGAAATCTGGAAAAGCAATGTATTTGGATTTGATTTGGCTGAATTGTATTTGATCCCAAAATGTGTATTTGGACCCAAACCTGCTGAGATGATAGTGTTTTAAACTACGTTGCAGCTGGTGTATTTTCACTGCTTATCATCACAATAACCTCTGCCATCTAGTTAAAAATAATCTGTACAGTCACCCTGGTACGTGTATCGTATGCCAACATTCATCAAGCATTAATGCATAATATTCTTCATAGCAACGAACATGTTATTTGGTTTAAAAACACTCAGATGAAAGGAAACAGCTCTGATCTAATTAGCTGCAAAACATAGCCACTACACTACATTATACTGGCTACAAAACGTAGCCAGTGCAAATATACAAGTCTAGTTTCCAGACTTGTGTATTTGGCATTGTGTACATCCAGGTGCCAGTAGTTACCACGCTACTGCGTCCCTGGCATTTAGCCTACAGTTATTGTCACAATGTGTTCATGTCAATAGTCCACAGAAACGCGCATCAATAATTGAGTACTGTCATTGTGTAACGTGTCACTGTTTTAATGAATGTCATATGAACTATTTGAGATAATTTGTATGTCCCAGATGTTTTGTTGTTGTTTAAAACGTTGACCAAGTTCATTCTCTCTAAATATAGCATTTGATACTCCAGTTCACTCAGCTGTATGAATGACTCAAAAAGAGTAACTTGCTATAGACACTGGTGGAGATATATATGAACACATGGTGTTTGCAGTAATTGTAGCATGTCTGAATACTTCCAAGAGAAGTAAAGATCACTAGTGTCTGATTGAATATGTCTACCAAGGAGTGAAGGGTGAAGTACCTTGACTTTGAGAAGATCTAAGGACTAGACGTCATGCTAAGAACGTACCATTACTTGAACTGGGAAATTATGCCTTTTTTGTCTAGTGTCCTGTAATCCAACAAATCCAATATTCTCATGGTCACCACTCTTTGGTATAAGCAAATGATGTCACCATGTGGTCATTCTGTAGTGGTCTTGTCTGTCCAGAGACATCTACTGTTGGGACCTTAACGACTAACTCCATTACCTAAACAATTCCTCTCTGACAGCAGCTAATGTGAGGCCCCTGCAGCTTCAGTAGATCAAAACCGATGGCTCTTTGAGTCTGCAACAGCCATTTCCCTGAGCGGGATCTGTTATATCCACTACCATTCATGGGATGACAAACCAAGTTAATTAAGTGACAACGTCCCGGTGGCGCCACGTGGTGTTGAGAGTTTTCAGGTAACCAAGATCACTGTTTAGGACTGAAATTGATTTTAAAGGGTAAAATCAGGTATAAGAGCTCCTAATAGTGTTAGAGAAATGGTCCCTGGTGTTCATCCGTGCTATTTGGTTGGGGTTCTGTGGATTTTAAAAAGTTGTAGTAAAGTGTACTATACCTGGTGATTAATAGAAGACAGCTGTAATAAACACACAAAGTGATCAGTACGACTACAAGGGTAGCTGTGGTACATGTGCAGCAAGCCTCGTAGTCCGTGGAAAGGAATCAGGGGATATTCTGGGGACGTTTGCTGCTATTTGCACCCTCCTGTCAGCGGGGTCTAGGGGAGTGAATGAATTGTTACTTTTAGAGACTATCTTTGTTTTGTTCTTAGCTGTTTGTAGACAAGTTAGGTTATGGAAATGTGAAAACTACCAATGTGAGCTACAACACACTACCACTCAGAAATACTAACACCAACAGACAGTTTTATTTCAATGTTTTATTTCTGTTCACTGTAATTTTTAGTAGCTCCACACCTGTGTCAGGCAA
The DNA here is from genome assembly GCA_025642075.2 of Ridgeia piscesae. Taxonomy (NCBI): domain Eukaryota; kingdom Metazoa; phylum Annelida; class Polychaeta; order Sabellida; family Siboglinidae; genus Ridgeia; species Ridgeia piscesae. The sequence continues at coordinate 483,518 of JAODUO010000047.1, forward strand.
TTCTCATGGAACTAATCAGTTGAAATGCGCAATGGAAACTCGTGAGCACATTGCAGAGGGGTAGAACAGCTCTACAGGGTATGTTTTGATGAGGATTCATAGCTATTAGTAATTGATGTTGCAGCCTGTTTGTAAACTAGAGGCTTTTTTGTAGTACTTACGAATGTACGAGCAGCTGGCAGAAAGAACGTTTGCGTCCAGGTAGTCATTGACATTTACAGACACAGTGTTTCTTTCTAGATTCTAGGTAAACAAAGTGCAATGACCGGGTTCATTACACAGTCAGCGGTGCCAAGTCTACCACCTTTGTCCTAGAGGTAGTTCTTCACTTTGGGAAGAGCCTGATGGCCTTCCACATTCGTATGACATGACAGTGACAATCTATTGCCTTCAGGAATGTTATTTCACTGTAAAAATAAATGTAGAATTACTCATCATTAATTTAACTACCATGGGGAATACTGCCTAGCAATGTTTCAGTGTAGAAAAAGGCATAGTTATAAATATACATTACAATAAAACACCCAGGTATGGAACTATACATTGAGACTTTTCCTTACCATACCCCCCCCCCATACACCTAATGAACGCAGCATGAGGCTGGTGGTGTCAGAGTCTCACTCACTTCATCACATCATCATCAACAGTAGTAAACCTATCACTAGAACAGTACAGGGTATGTATGTGTATATGTATATAGAGTGCAATGGGCCCAAATGTGGTAGAGCAATGGACTCATAACTAAGAGGATCCAGGTTCGAATCCTATACTACGGTGATATACCTTGGGCAAGTGTTCTCACTTTACCTTGCTTCAGTTCACTCAGCTATATAAATGAGTAGCTGGCTACAGACAGTGGTGGATATTTGTACGAGCAGCCTTTACGCATTAATTGCAGCATGGCTGGATGCTTCCCAGAGAAGCTCAGGTGGTGTTTGATTGAACAAGTCTACCAGGGAGTAAAGTGTAAAGCGCTTTGAGCAGTTCCGAAGACTAAATACTGCGCTATATAAGAACTAACCTGTTGTATATTCAGATAAAGACGAGTCATGAATGTGAGTTCTCAGTATCACATCTCACTGCGTTTGTTCCACGTCTGAACAACTTGTTTCTTATTGCTTATCACAAAAACAGTGAGCACGGTTGTTTTGTCGTAGGCGTGGTGGCCTTGTGGGGAAATAAATCACAAAGTTACTCAGCCGTAAGATGTATTATTCACATAATACACCTTATACTGTTATATACGTGATACGTCTTATTCAAACTGTAGATCGTTTGCAGCCAGTCGGTCCGTCAGATCTAGGAGCTGGGTGGTCCATATCGCAATGTCCCACGAATGACCATACAGTTGTACTATTTATAGTATCCAACGCAGAACACATCTGCAACATAAGTTTACACAAAAGCTAGGTTTTCTCTTCTGTTATCCAGTAATTACAGTGTGCATCAAGAAATGTTCTATGTCTGACTTAGGGGCATGGGAACCATCAAACTTAAAGGGTATTTGCAGGTAAGCACGTTACAATGTCAACATCTGCAATCAGGGTGTAGAATGAAGGGTGGGGTAAGTGCAGTATCCAGACTTCAGGACTGCTCAAAGCACTTTAAATACCCTTTACTTCACTGACAGACCTAGTCAATCAAGCACCATCTCAACTTCTCTGGGAAGCATACAGCCATACTGTAATTATTGCACGAAGCCTGCTCATACAAATATCCACCATTGCGTATAGCCAGGTACTCATTCATACAGTTGAGTGAACTGTAGCAATGTAGAATGAAAACAATAATTACCCTCTTGCACTAGTTATAGCCCTTGGCTATTACCCAGTTAAAATTATTTTGTGAGAAAGCTGATAAGATACTGAAGTACCACTCCTTGTTAGTGATCAGTTGATAGAGAGATACATTCCAATACAGGCAGTTTCGTTTTGCACATTGAAAGAATCTCATTACATCACGGTCTCAAGTAAGCACCAATATTAAATGCAGCAAAAACTCACCCGGACATGTTCAGTCTCACAGTTGTGAACTGATGACATGTTAGCCTTTTGCACTTGAGAGCGTCTGTTGTATGCACACCTCCTCAGGTAATGTTAAGAAATGAAGTACAATGTGATGTAAAGGATTAACAGGTACACATTGTCACTGTGAGAATAATACACTGACTCATTGAGAACAGCTCTATGATACATGTACCGGTAGGAGTCATGTAGTGAATACTAAGGCCTAAGAGCATAGTTTATCTATAAGGCTTTACACTGTGCTTCTTTCACCGTCTCTACAGGTATAATCCAGCTTCTTCTCCCTCACTACGAGGGTGTTATGAGTTAATGAACATTCCTAGTTGAGCTGTGATTTTGCTCTTTAAAATTGGGTTTGCTCCTTAACAGAGGTCTAGGTACTGTTGACATCAGGATGTGTGACCAGGACACTGTCCGCGGTATGCCATGGAAATGCTGTTCTCAATGATAACAGCAGTGCTTTTTATAATTTTTAAAAAGGTCCTTAAATTTTACGAGTATTCTTTTTAAAGATGGATTTCCTTAAGAGCTCATTATCCCAGTGACAGGATGCCCCAGGCTGACAACTCAGTCTAGTTACGCAATTAACCTGCAGCTATGTTGACATTTCCCGTCTAAAGTGATGTTCCTAATTATGACATTTTCAAAATTCAGAGTCTGTTTCTTGACAAAAGTCTATTTTTGTTGTCGTTTACAACAAAACTGACTTAACATTTGAATCAAATATTCTCAGCTAAAATATAAGCAAATCAGAAATGTTTGTACTTTTCCGCAGCATTTTGTTGAGTAATATCAGAATTCGTAATGACGAATTACACTGAGAATTACACCTTTGATATTGTCTAAAGGTTGTCTTGGCACATGCGATTTATCTTCTCCCTCCCTCTCTTCCCCCCTCCCTCCCTCCCTTCCTCCCTCATTCTCCATGCAGTAGTAGGCATAGCAAGTAGAAGATTAGTCTGCATCATTGTTTTATTTAGACACCGACCTACATGTCGTTTAAATTGTACAAATCCATGCAATACATCAGTTGGTTTGACGTTTTTCGGGATGCCAATAACACTCTTTTTATAAGCATCTATAAACACAGATTTTTCATGTCTTGTCTAATTAAAATATTTTGCCCACAGATAACTGTATACAATTACATCTTGGTCCACATCTGAAACAGTTTGCGAAACCCTGTCCTAGAGTGATGAGTGGTTGCTGTTCTTGAAGTGTCTTTGGCTGGTCACCTGCTGTTGAGTTCTCTCGTCTGACACACAAAGGCAGCTGCTGAGACTGCTTTTGTCTGCATAGAACACTAGAACTACCCAGATTGAAAACAGAAACTTTATATCTGTACTGCAATATGGTAAACAAAGTGTGATGTTTTGGCATTCAGTATACTTTACAATATCTATTTTTATATAATACCAATGACTCTCAATGTACTTAATATGTAGAACGTTAATTTTTAAGAAAGTGTAAAGTGAATTTGCACCTTTAAATTGCTACCCATAATGATATCCTCATTGCATGCACGGATGATTAATTTGTAATTGACACTACACACCAGTGCACTATGTAAATGGTCTTTTCAGCTGGTGATTCATTCATCTATGCCAGAAACCTTGGATGTGCGTGACACAAAACAACAGTATCACCAACACATATGAGACAGCTGTTAAATTGTTTTGCATCTTCGCTTACAAATGCATTAGTCTTCTCCCATGTCATAGCAGTGGTACCGCACCAACTCTGCTTACTTCACTTCCTGTCAGTGTTAAATTAGAAGGAAATGTAGTTTCATTCCGTTGGTGTCTATAAACCTATCTTTTTAATATTGCCTATCCTCCTTAGCTTCATAGCATTTTTATCCATCTATTGCTAAGTCGCACATTGTATGTGATAATAAGACTGCTTAATCACTTTCAGTCGACTGTCTGCTTAGAGCTTATTATTCCTCACCATGGCACGCTATGATTGGACGTTCTTTCTCAGTGCTAGAAATAATAGAAAAAAATTGGTAGTCTGCAGGACTATCTCGCTGAGAAATTTGGTACTCCTCAGAGATATCTGGTACTCATGATGTGGCCAAGATTCTAAGCAAAATATGCATAAATTACAAAGGAAATTATTTGTCGTTGGGTAACCTATCGTTGCCTGAGCATTCACCATCTTTGTAGTCGCGCATTGTATGTGATAATAAGACTGCTTAATCAATTTCAGTCGACTGTCTGCTTAGAGCTTATTATTCCTCAACATGGCACGCTATGATTGGACGTTCTTTCTCAGTGCTAGAAATAATAGAAACAAATTGGTAGTCTGCAGGACTATCTCGCTGAGAAATTTGGTACTCCTCAGAGATATCTGGTACTCATGAAGTGGCCAAGATTTAAGCAAAATAACATGATAAATACAAATGTTAAAAATATTTGTTGTTGTGGTAGTCCATCGGTCTCCTACTGTCACCGTCTTTGATAGTCCGACTGAATTCCGGGTAGTCCGGCTGAATTTACGTGTAGTCCTTGGACTACCAGACTATCACTATTTCCACCCCTGTTTCTCTGTGACCGACACACGAGAAAGCACGTTTGTTGATTTTAGTGCAGAAAGCAGATGAACACGTCTATAAAGCACACAGATAGAGTATTTAGAGTAATACGGAGAAATAAGATGTGAATCCGCAATCAGTTGTTGATGTGGACGATATAATTGTTTGCCTTCCGTTTATAGCGAAACTGGATTAGACGGAGGTAATCCAATTATTACACTAATGTATGCTGTCGGGAAATTTGGGTCATCCACTTCGCTAAACGTTACCGCACTCTGCGTTTCTGATTGCTTTCCTGTAGCTACAACGCTGGGGGAGGGGCGTTGAATTAGGGAGCAGCGTGTGGGGAATAGAAGTCAGGCGATGCTGACGGGTGGGAGTTTTAGGGAAGGGAATAAGGAGGGACAGGAAGGAGGATTAAAGCTAGATGGGAGTATGATCTGATCCTTTGTGTTTAACATGTGATCATGTTTAATTAAACTGTACACCAGAATCTGTTTTGTTTTTTAGCGAATTTACAGCTGAAATACATTTGATTGCTGAATTTTTTATTGCAGTTGGTCCATTGTGTTTTTAGTTTTATTTTAAAGAATTTAGGCACAATAGAAGTTTTCTTCTTAAGATATTACAATATTAATATGCACTTTTTACAACCTATATAGTATTTAGCTTTTATGATGTTTGTTACCATATATATTTAATATGATATTCAATTAATTAATTAAGCTTTATTGGAATTACCATGGTATCACCTGATATAATACATGTACTGAACATTTGGCATCGTTTGGATATACCCGGTAATTGTTTGTCTTTTGTGCCTGTTTATTTTAAAATTGTATATTATGAGAACAGAAATATATATGGAGTTGAGGAAAATGATATGGTGTTGGGATGCTGATGCACTGGGAAATTAGAGGAATTCAGGAGGCAACGTTAAAATACCGAATGCAGTGCAACATCTTGGCAAAAACTTGTTACATGTGAAACATCAAAAGCAACTCAACCCATGTGAATTTCACAAAGATGTTTGCGGTATTCGCCACATGATGATCAAACGCATGCTATTTCGAGGTGGTTCTATCCAGTTGTATGATAACAATATTTAAACAAAATCGATTGTTATGTTAAATAAAAAAAAAACTCACAAATATCCATTGCAGATTTACTAAGGACATTATTTCCATGACACACCAGTGACAATGTCCCGCTGATGCGTCATGGTGTTGAGAATTTTCAGGTATTCAAGATGACTGTTAAGGATCAAAATTGATCTTAAAGTGCAAAATTGTCTTTAACTTTAAGAGCTCTTAGCAAAGCTGGTGAAATAGTTCTGTCTCACGATTCCACAGTTGTACAAAGGACGTCCACTTACAGTCTGCCACTACGCTTAGTGAACAGATGAGTAACAGTCACGACTTGACATTTGCCTAGCATTACCGTTTACATGCTGACATTTACAGATATCGCTGTGGGTTTGCCGGAATGGCCAAAAGCACCCCCTAGAGTGTGGAAGGTCAAGGTCGTTGGGTGCCTGTGGGGTGTGGAGGCCATTAATCAGATTGTCATATCGAGGTGAAACGGCCTTTCATCTTGTCCAACCATATTGACAAGTGCACCACTGCATTAGAAGTTCAGAACGCATATTTGTGAACTTTGGCCCGCAATTTGTGGAAGAGGATTCATCAAAACGTTTGATGGGGTATCTGGTAGAAATTAAGTGAAAACATAAAAAGTCCTTATGTGGCATTCACAGATATATTTTTCATTCACATATTATACAACGTAATAATTGATGATGTCATGTCTTGCGATTTTAGCAAAATTTTCACAATGTTCGCTAATGATTACCACCCAAGGCTGATCCTTGAGACAAACTGCTAATGATTACCACTCAAGGCTGATCCTGAAGACTTCCTGCCAATGATTACAATTCAAGGCTGATCCTGGAGACTTCCTGTTAATGATTACCACTCAAGGCTGATCCTGAAGACTTCCTGCTAATGATTACCACTCAAGGCTGATCCTGGAGGCTTCCTGTTAATGAATACAACACAATGCTGATCCTGGGTGGCATTACAGATGACCTTGCAATAAAGAGATTGAGTAGGGACTTGTAGATTTGTCTTGTGCATGTAGTAAGAAGCACTGGGACAAATTACCGGTTCACCACTTGGGAAATCATTGCGACATGTTATGGACTAAAGTCTGTGTCAGTTTGTTCAGTCATCTTCAATGAAATAACTTGGCTTTGTGCCGATACAACGCAGCAATCAACGGAGGCACCTCGGGTGCATCTTGTAGGCTTTGTTTCGGTGCGTGAGAGCATCTGTAATCATTTACGAAGGAGCCACCAACATTGATTTCCAAGCTGCGTCTGACAGCTATATCAGGTGCTACACTATAGATCTGTGAATGTTGCCACTAGCATAATAGCCGTTGTCGAATACCGGCTATCGAATGGGAGATTGCCATACTGGCATTGGTCAGCCATTAGGGGAATTCATTCATATAAAATGCATTGGACAATGCTGAAACAATGCTTACTCGAAGCGGACTCTGACGTAGTCTACGTTGAATTGAGATGTGAGTGAAGGGGTTGTTTGTCAGTTATGTGCTGGATTAATGCTCCCAGCTGGGTCTTGGCCGGAATATTGAAGTAGTGGTGGAGTAGCCTGGCTGCAGTTAAGTGTGACAGGTGTGTGTGCAGTTACTGGACCAGTGAATGCATGTGTAGACCGTAGACTAGACACTGTGGTGGGTATCAGCGAACAGCTTGGGACTTGTACAAGTCAACAGATTAAGTTCACTGTGTCCCCAGTTAAATGCAGTCTAACTAGAATTGAGCTAGTTTGTGTTAATGTCTTCCTTGGGGACAGTTTGTGTCACGAGTGCCAAACTTTCAGGGCTTATGCTATGTCTCCATATAGGAAAAGTGACACCTGTACTTTTTGGAAATTCCCAGCGTCGTTGGGATTGGCATCGATTTTAGGGTAAATCAGTTGTTCGCAACATAAAATGTAATAAGCACTGGTTGTAGAAAATATGTGTATGTGACCAAATTGAACAAGAAACGTATCCGTTGCACGGCCATTTCAAATCTGATACATGTTTGTTTATTCTACATTATTCCAGTCCGCTCTGCTGTATCACTCAAAACGAGTATCTGGCTGTAGACAATGGTGGATATTTGAGTGTGGATTATTTTTGCACAATAATAGCATGAGGTGTAAATATATTTGATCAGGCCTAAGAATTGCATACTGCGATTTATTATTACATAGGCCTGAATCCTGATATACTTACACTCAATACACTGATCCAGACGTTAGTTTATTAACATATAACTAACTTGTAGCATGGCTGAAAACTCAGCAGTATTTTAAGGTGATTTTTTAATGGACACATTTGCCAGGATAACTTATGCAGTCAGTACCTTTGAAGAAGTGTGTCTCTGATAATATTAACCGGCATACAACAGTGACCAGATGTGGACACACTACAGACTGGCCCAGATGTCTTCATTTTGAAAATGTAAGTAGGTTTATTTAGTACGATGCAAAACATGTAAATTGGTAATATTTATTCAGTTGGATGCAAAATTAGCGCCATCTAAAGATGCCTGGTTGACATGAGAGTGTCACTTTGTCACCGACGCCATCATTTTCAGTGGGTCGGTCCAATTATGCGATTGACAAATTAGCAAAAGAAAGACAGGCCAGTAACTGGCGTGGTAAGTGGGGAGACATTGTCGCAGAAGAAATGGTGTAGTTATTCTGAAGCGGTGATGCATGGAAAAGATGGATTGGAGAGCACAGCTGTCCACAAGGGATTCATTTATCTGGAAATTGGAGACAACTACAAAGAGTAGTGGAGGACATTATGGAATGCACTTATCTAGGTGATGTAAGTAGGGATGCAACAGAATAGGAAGGACAGGTGATGTGTTCTGGCAAGTGACGGTGTGAGTATGTGTTCAAATGCACTCAGTGGTGGTGATGCAGAACGTTGGCCATCAGGTTGCGGAGGTTGACAACATGTGAACATAAAGAAGATTGAGGCATGACTAAGACAGATCAAAATGCCAGCACAGCACAGTATCCAGGCCTTCGGATTGCTCAAAGAGCTATTTGTACACAAGTATCACCACTGCCTAAATGGGTAGGTGCAATGGGCAACTTGTTTACACAGCTGGGTGAACTGGAGATGTTATAAAGTGAAACAATTTGCTCATGGTTTGGATTACGCACTTTCAGGTATGAATTATAATGTATAAGAAGATAAAGAAGGTGTGTCATGCCACTGTCACAGTGGGTGCCTTTAATAAACACATTACATGATATGCTAACTTAGGGGACAGAGTAATAACATCTCCTCCCAGACACGGTGGTCCATTCGGTTCTTTCTATCATCTGCATTCATTCGAATTCTTGAACAATTGGCATCTGACGATCCCATCTACTAATTTGTGATTAAACAATAGCCAAGTATTTATTTGCATTTATTGACTTGATACAGGTTTGCTGTTGATATGAGCATATTTGTCACTGTGACATTATGTTTGGTTAACCAGAAAATAGTTTGCAAATTTATTTATAAAGTGTTTGCTTTATGGCCTTAAGCATTTATTCGTGAATTAACATTAGTTGTAAAAATAGTTGACAATTTGCTTTGCTCAGCAATCTTGGTTCATATACTTCATCATCTGAAAAATGGCACAAGTTCATAACTCAACTTTAAAAAAATTATATAACACCACAGAATAGTTATTCCCAAAACAACAAGGTGAATCTAATTAAGATCATAGCACAAGTCTGCATTCTTGGCACAGACCAAAGGTAAATTATGTAATGCTTCAGTAGACTTTGATTTACTACTTAACATGCTGAGTAGCCTTCTGTTTACCTGGGTATTCCCATATATTGCCATATTTACAAAAACATCACGTTATAGAATTTGTAAATCTTTGAAGAATATTAGTGCCACAGGTTTTGGTGTATGTAACTAATTGTTAGATGTGTGTGGTTTGGGCAGTACAGTGGTCTTGGTGTTAGGAATGCGGTCCATGTCCAAGCAGCACTTTGGTGTCGGTCACGGTTGAATAGCCATGGTCACCTGGGTCAACTCCCGAAATAACTCACCACACCTGTGAAGCCATGATACCTGTAGGAGACCACACTGTGTCCACATGTTTACCTCTACTGACCAGTAGACATACATAGACTCAAACCTCAGTCCTCTAAGGCAAGGGTTCTCAAACTCTCTGATCAATGCCTTCAAATATTTTCACATTGTTAAACCCTGGAGCGTTACATTTGACAGGTAATGTGCCAATCTAACCCCCACAGCTGTGTGTGGTTCTGGCGTCTGTTTAGCTATAGTAACATTTAACTAAAACTCTTAGCAGTTGATCAGATTAATGACACAACACGACAGTCCAGTGCCTCGAGGCTTTGACACTAATAATATCGTACACAAGAGAATTTCTCATACCACACAGTAGATTAATTAACAATCAAGTAGAATGTATATAATATTATTATATACTTGTAAGATAACCACAGGTCTCTGTCTTGCAGTTTCTACCATTCCCATGATGCTTCAGTGCTTATATTTGACATTACCCTGGCTGCTATTAATGTCACAATTAGTCAAATCCTGAAAATGACCTTAATGACTTGATAGCCAGGTTTGACTGTAGTACCCTGGAGTGGGGACTGCAACTAAGGTTTGCGACACAGACATCAACATTACAAGCTGTCATATCTAGGCAGTCACAACAGTGTCTGTTTCCAAGGCCCCATGCTGTTGCAGTGCATGAGGGCAGTTTGTTTTCGGATAAGGTATTGATCAGCATTGGTATTTACATCACAGTAATTCGAATCAATTAGGCACAGCCAGTGGGATCAGTAGTTTAGGGATGCCTGTTTCATGGATCTCCAGAGGAGAGTAAATTATCATAGTATGTGTAGTAGAAATGGCACAGAGAGGGAGATGTAGAGAGGCCAGTAATGACTTACTTTGGTGGGCACGTAATTGATAGTTTACAAGTCCTTGCCAGGTGTCTGGCTGGCATGGATGAAACCAATCCTCAGCTGACTGCATGATAATTATAGAATCGTTAGGACATCAAAGACATACTCAGCTAGCAGTTCTAGCAGTGTCTTGCTTAAACTGTGCACTCTGTAAGATTGCAGGGAGTTGTACAACCTGAGTCACAATGTCTCTTGTCACAATGTCTCTCGTCACCATGTCTCTCCTCAAAATGTCTCTCTTCACAATGTCTCTCGTCATCAATTCTCTTCTCACAATGTCTTTCGTCATCATGTCTCTCCTCACAATGCCTCTTGTCATCATGTCTCTCCTCACAATGTCTCTCGTCATCATGTCTCTCCTTACAATGTCTCTTGTCACCATGTCTCTCCTTACAATGTCTCTCCTCAAAATGTCTCTCTTCACAATGTCTCTCGTCATCAATTCTCCTCACAATGTCTTTCGTCATCATGTCTCTCCTCACAATGTCTCTTGTCATCATGTCTCTCCTTACAATGTCTCTTATCACCATGTCTCTCCTTACAATGTCTCTTGTCACCATGTCTCTCCTTACAATGTCTCGTGTCACCATGTCTCTCCTCACAATGTCTTTCGTCATCATGTCTCTCCTTACAATGTCTCTTGTCACCATGTCTCTCCTCACAATGTCTCTTGTCACCATGTCTCTCCTCATAATGTCTTTCGTCATCATGTCTCTCCTTACAATGTCTCTCGTCACCATGTCTCTCCTTACAATGTCTCTTGTCACCATGTCTCTCCTTACAATGTCTCTTGTCACCATGTCTCTCCTCACAATGTCTTTCGTCATCATGTCTCTCCTCATAATGTCTTTCGTCATCATGTCTCTCCTTACAATGTCTCTTGTCATCATGTCTCTCCTTACAATGTCTCTTGTCACCATGTCTCTCCTCACAATGTCTTTCGTCATCATGTCTCTCCTTACAATGTCTCTTGTCACCATGTCTCTCCTTACAATCTCTCTTGTCACCATGTCTCTCCTCACAATGTCTCTCACTCATCATGTCTCTCCTTACAATGTCTCTTGTCACCATGTCTCTCCTCACAATGTCTCTTGTCACCATGTCTCTCCTCACAATGTCTCTCATCATCATGTCTCTCCTCACAATGTCTCTCATCATCATGTCTCTCCTCACAATGTCTCTCATCATCATGTCTCTCCTTACAATGTCTCTCAGTCACCATGTCTCTCCTTACAATGTCTCTCATCACCATGTCTCTCCTCACAATGTCTCTCATCATCATGTCTCTCCTCACAATGTCTCTCATCACCATGTCTCTCCTTACAATGTCTCTCATCACCATGTCTCTCCTCACAATGTCTCTCATCATCATGTCTCTCCTTACAATGTCTCTTGTCACCATGTCTCTCCTTACAATGTCTCTCCTCAAATGTCTCTCTCACAATGTCTCTCTCATCAATTCTCCTCACAATGTCTCTCATCATCATGTCTCTCCTCACAATGTCTCTCTCATCATGTCTCTCCTTACAATGTCTCTATCACCATGTCTCTCCTTACAATGTCTCTCATCACCATGTCTCTCCTTACAATGTCTCTATCACCATGTCTCTCCTCACAATGTCTCTCATCATCATGTCTCTCCTACAATGTCTCTCATCACCATGTCTCTCCTCACAATGTCTCTCATCATCATGTCTCTCCTTACAATGTCTTCGTCATCATGTCTCTCCTTACAATGTCTCTCGTCACCATGTCTCTCCTTACAATGTCTCTTGTCACCATGTCTCTCCTTACAATGTCTCTCATCACCATGTCTCTCCTTACAATGTCTCTTCGTCATCATGTCTCTCCTCATAATGTCTTTCTCATCATGTCTCTCCTTACAATGTCTCTCATCATCATGTCTCTCCTTACAATGTCTCTTGTCACCATGTCTCTCCTCACAATGTCTTTCGTCATCATGTCTCTCCTTACAATGTCTCTTGTCACCATGTCTCTCCTCACAATGTCTCTCATCATCATGTCTCTCCTCACAATGTCTCTCACATCATGTCTCTCCTACAATGTCTCTGTCACCATGTCTCTCCTCACAATGTCTCTTCGTCACCATGTCTCTCCTCACAATGTCTCTCATCATCATGTCTCTCCTTACAATGTCTCTCATCATCATGTCTCTCCTCACAATGTCTCTCATCATCATGTCTCTCCTTACAATGTCTCTCATCACATGTCTCTCCTACAATGTCTCTCATCACATGTCTCTCCTCACAATGTCTCTCATCATCATGTCTCTCCTCACAATGTCTCTCATCACCATGTCTCTCCTTACAATGACACTGTCCTCTCATCCATCACATGTCTCTCCTTCACAATGTCTCTCATCATCATGTCTCTCCTTACAATGTCTCTCATCACCATGTCTCTCCTCACAATGTCTTCTCATCATGTCTCTCCTTACAATGTCTCTTTCACCATGTCTCTCCTCACAATGTCTCTCATCATCATGTCTCTCCTTACAATGTCTCTTGTCACCATGTCTCTCCTCATAATGTCTTTCGTCATCATGTCTCTCCTTACAATGTCTCTCATCACCATGTCTCTCCTTACAATGTCTCTCATCACCATGTCTCTCGTCACAATGTCTCTCATCATCATGTCTCTCTTTACAATGTCTCGTCACCATGTCTCTCCTTACAATGTCTCTCATCATCATGTCTCTCTTTACAATGTCTTCGTACACATGTCTCTCCTTACAATGTCTCTCCTCACAATGTCTCTCATCATCATGTCTCTCCTCACAATGTCTCTCATCATCATGTCTCTCCTCACAATGTCTCTCATCATCATGTCTCTCCTCACAATGTCTCTCATCATCATGTCTCTCCTCACAATGTCTCTCATCATCATGTCTCTCCTCACAATGTCTCTCATCATCATGTCTCTCCTTACAATGTCTCTCATCACCATGTCTCTCCTTACAATGTCTCTCATCATCATGTCTCTCCTCACAATGTCTCTCATCATCATGTCTCTCCTTACAATGTCTCTTGTCATCATGTCTCTCCTCACAATGTCTCTCATCATCATGTCTCTCCTTACAATGTCTCTCATCACCATGTCTCTCCTCACAATGTCTCTCATCATCATGTCTCTCCTTACAATGTCTCTCATCACCATGTCTCTCCTCACAATGTCTCTCATCATCATGTCTCTCCTCACAATGTCTCTCATCACCATGTCTCTCCTCACAATGTCTCTCATCACCATGTCTCTCCTTACAATGTCTCTCATCACCATGTCTCTCCTCACAATGTCTCTCATCATCATGTCTCTCCTTACAATGTCTCTCATCACCATGTCTCTCCTTACAATGTCTCTCATCACCATG
>JAODUO010000047.1:500000-572500 GCA_025642075.2 Ridgeia piscesae
TTAAATTTGATCGTTTTTTTCAAAATGTCAATATCACTTGTCGTATATATTTGAGTCATATAACAGTGTTAGCAGGACTTCACACCTCATTCCTAGGCATACTAGAATATAGCAGGTTATTATTTTCTGCTAATATATATGAGATGGTGTATGATTGCTCGTCCGTCTGTATAGCAAGTAGGAAATAGGAAGTTATTAATTTTAAGATTATTATATGTCGAAAGCATAAGCATCATATATTTTGAGCAGTACAATTAATGATGTGTGGTATTTATTTAAGCAATGTTTTAATCAGTCCCAGCTGTAGTCTTGGCAATTTTGTATATATTTTACCTGTGTGTGAAAGAAAGGTTCAATGGCCAAGTCGGCCATCTTTAAATGTGACTTCTTCACCTCTTATCAGGCACAATAAAAATGTTAACGTTCCATCTGCCTGGTATCTATGCCCAAAGAAATAAAAATGAACATTATTGTAAGGCATAAATGTGTTGTAACCTGCAGTGGATTCTGTCTAAACAATGACAGGAGCATCATTGAAGCAGCTATGTCAAAACTCTCCCGTGATTTTGCATGAAAACACAACAGTTGGGTTCTGTTCTGTTAATTTACTAGAGGATGACCGAACGTTCCCATGGATATGTTAGTGCTATGACTGGTCTGTTAATTAGTAATGCAAAACAGGGATGTAAAACATGTCCTTGTCAGTTACCCAAGTCTCAGCTTCTTTGCAATTCACCTCCTCGACATATTATCGATTTTGCAATATCTATTCATTCCCAAACATGAAAGCTTTTAATTCAGTGTGATGTTCCTGTGGGTGTCGTAGAGCAATTCCCTCGTTTGTTAATCTAACACAATACCGTGACGTGCCTGCGTCTCTTCAACAGCAATTGGCCAAAGGGAAAACTGTGAATGTCATCTATCTCGTAGATGTATAAATTTTTCAATATCTATTCACCCACAGACACCAAATTGTTTAGAAAAAATAATGATGTAATGCGACAACCATGTTCCCTACTTCCACTGTCTGTCTCTATTGTATCCTGGCAGATAACAACTGTTAGAGTTACAACCAGCCAAGTAAATTATTGAGTAAATGCGTGTTTGTAGTTTCCCTAGTAAGAGGCTGAATGTGGAAGAATTAGATAATTAGTGGGCCACAAAGTGCTGGTGATCGACTGAGTCGTCTGTGATGTCTCGTCTAGCCTGGATTGACCACTCTGATGTAAGTGGGTTAATTAGTGCTGCTGTGAAGTTGTATGAGGTCAGTACAGACTATCACTGGTGTTGTTGGCAGTGTTCGGGGCTGTAGGCCTGTTGCCGTGTAAACAACACAGATGTTTGCTGGTCTATGTATGGATATAATGCATACAGTCAGTCTATACACAGGTGAGTGGTAGTTTGTTTTGTGACTCTTTCTGGCGCTCCGCCCTATATGTGGTCAGTAAAATTGGGGTGTATAGGGAGATGGTTAAAGTCCTTGATCAAAAGCCTGCTCACAACTAAAGCTATTGGTCAAAACGTCATCCGGTCAGATAGCCCTGGTTAAAATACCCCCTTGCAGTACAAATGTGTACTTTTTGTAAATGTAGTGAAGTACTCATAAAGTACATAAAATTTTGCAAATGTCCTAAAAGTTCTGCGAATTATCTGCACCAGAAGCATGGCAATGTTTGCCGTTAGCATAGATTTATTTATAAATATCAGCTCGAACGTACAACAGACAGACATGTTAAGGCTCCTGGACTGGCTGTATTTCTACATCAGTTGAACAAAGGATTTGCTTTGTCACCTGAAGAAGCCAGTGAGATAATTGCAATATGGAGTCTGGCGCTGAAGCCACTGCACCTGAACTGTGTGTCACAACTGCAGTGCAAGACTTCCTTACAGTGCTGCTAAGACAACAATGCTGATGAATGACATTGTCCCTGTTATTTAAAGCCTTGCATTGACTAGACATGAAAAACAGCTGCTTTACTTGTCTTCTTGTGTCTTGCGTATTGTTGACAGTTTATTAGCTTTAGATGGTCACTGTGAACTGCACATGCTGTAGATATTGAATGGTCCCCGTTATCGCCCACCGCGAACCTGCCAGTCTTGTGGAACTATGCCTCTATAATCTCTATCTATTTTAATATAGATCAGTGTGTGTAACTGTTTAATTTAACTAAAGTATTTAATAAATGTTACAATTAGTAATTATTACAAATGATGACATATTTTAAGACACGTTATTATAACCATTCATCTAGACCGAATGCTTCCTAATCGTAATCGTGAAATTTGTATAACACTTCCAACAAGTAACACATGATAAAATTCATCACTATAACCAACGATTATAATAAATATTTTAAGAAAGATATAATACTCCCATAACAATGTGAGTTACTACTAGTTCAACTTATGAATATGATGGTTGTGTGTGCCTATTATTAAAGCATTCTCTATTTACAGCTTGTATGCCTAGTTGGCCTACACAGTGTTGTTTGCTGTGTTAAATATATATGTTTATGCATAGAACAACAAAAATAGCAAAACAATTATACCTGCTTGATGTACACACTAAATTATAATTGTGAATGTTTTAGTTTTTCGCTCTCTCAACCCCCATCTCTCGCCCCCTTTCTTTTTCCTCCTCCCTCTCTGTTCCTCCGTCTGTCTTTCCATTCACCCATCCCTCCCTACGTCTCTTGGCACCACTAGTAACTATGCAGGGCAGGGTAGCAGTTTTTAGGCAATCGTTCCATTTGTATAACCTTTGCCATCCTGGTAACTGAATGTGAACAGTCTGTGATAGTGATAGACCCATGAAGCATGACATTGGTTACCACAAGTCAATGTAAATCTAACTCTCATGTAGGATGACCTGAGATATAATGACAAGATTCCACCTAGGGTCATATATCAATGTCTTTTCATCATCTTTTAGCATAGCTCTGACCTTTTCAGCCCAAACTTGAATCGACATATCCCAAGACTGACGCCGCTGCCTAAATTACAGTTTTGAACTCAGTAAAGCCTTTCCATTGCAACCACTGTATGTATGTAATGTAGGCCACAGTGTGAATGAACTGTATACTGTGTATATGACTCGTAGGAGATAACTTTACATCTGAGGCGGCCATTGTAATAAGCTTGTCAGATCTGGTTGCTAGGCAAAAAGTCAGATAATGGGTCTGTCGATTGATCCAGGTTATTTTCAGTATGCAGTGAATCTTTGGGTGAAATGGTTTGATAATACGACAATGAAACAGACAGAGATGAACTGATTGATTTTAATGCTGGTTACAGACTTAACAGTGTAAACAGAATAACAACAGTGTCGAAGTAGATGCATAATTAATAAATTGGTTAATTATTGTGAGGGGTATATATATAATATATATATACATACATATATATATATAATAGTTTGAAGCACATTAATAGATCCATCCTAATTTAGGCCACATTGTAGCACAGGTTTCGTTAATATTGAGGTCTTACTGGTATTTTTCATTATAGTTTTATAACGTTCTTAATACATACACTGTACATAAAAATGTTGACAATATATCCCAAATTACCTTTTATACATGTAAAATGTTGCCATTTGAATGTTTCATTCACAAGATGTTGAAACTGCAAGCAGAACATTCCGTAATTAATTAAATAATTGGCCACTTCCAGAGTAAAATGGAGCTAACCACAAAGTCCTTTTATGTTTAATGCAATGGCAGTGTACCGCCACATTGATGACAGCAGTATACCGCCACATTGATGACAGCAGTATACCGCCACATTGATGACAGCAGTGTACCGCCACATTGATGACAGCAGTGTACCGCCACATTAATGACAGCAGTATACCGCCACATTGATGACAGCAGTGTACCACCACATTGATGACGGCAGTATACCGCCACATTGATGACAGCAGTTACCGCCACATAATGACAGCATGTGTATTACCGCCACATTGATGACAGCAGTGTACCGCCACATTGATGACAGCAGTGTACCGCCACATTGATGACAGCAGTGTACCACCACATTGATGACAGCAGTGTACCGCCACATTGATGACAGCAGTGTACCGCCACATTGATGACGGCAGTGTACCGCCACACTGATGACAGCAGTGTACAGCCACAATGATGACGGCAGTGTACCACCACACTGATGACAGCAGTGTACCGCCACATTGATGACAGCAGTGTACCGCCACATTGATGACAGCAGTATACCGCCACATTGATGACGGCAGTATACCGCCACATTGATGACGGCAGTGTACCGCCACATTGATGACGGCAGTATACCACCACATTGATGACAGCAGTATACCACCACATTGATGACAGCAGTATACCACCACATTGATGACAGCAGTGTACCGCCACATTGATGACAGCAGTATACCACCACATTGATGACAGCAGTATACCACCACATTGATGACAGCAGTATACCACCACATTGATGACAGCAGTATACCACCACATTGATGACAGCAGTGTACCGCCACATTGATGACAGCAGTGTACCGCCACATTGATGACGGCAGTATACCACCACATTGATGACAGCAGTATACCACCACATTGATGACAGCAGTATACCACCACATTGATGACAGCAGTGTACCGCCACATTGATGACAGCAGTGTACCGCCACATTGATGACAGCAGTGTACCACCACATTGATGACAGCAGTATACCGCCACATTGATGACAGCAGTGTACTGCCACATTGATGACAGCAGTGTACCGCCACATTGATGACAGCAGTATACCACCACATTGATGACAGCAGTATACCACCACATTGATGACAGCAGTATACCACCACATTGATGACAGCAGTGTACCGCCACATTGATGACGGCAGTATACCGCCACATTGATGACAGCAGTGTACCGCAATATTGATGACAGCAGTATACTGCCACATTGATGACAGCAGTGTACCGCAACATTGATGACAGCAGTATACCGCCACATTGATGACAGCAGTATACCGCCACATTGATGACAGCAGTATACCACCACATTGATGACAGCAGTGTACCGCCACATTGATGACGGCAGTGTACCGCCACATTGATGACGGCAGTATACCGCCACATTGATGACAGCAGTGTACCGCCACATTGATGACAGCAGTATACCGCCACATTGATGACAGCAGTATACCGCCACATTGATGACGGCAGTATACCGCCACATTGATGACGGCAGTATACCGCCACATTGATGACGGCAGTATACCGCCACATTGATGACGGCAGTATACCGCCACATTGATGACAGCAGTATACCACCACATTGATGACGGCAGTATACCACCACATTGATGACAGCAGTATACCACCACATTGATGACAGCAGTGTACCGCCACATTGATGACAGCAGTGTACCGCCACATTGATGACAGCAGTATACCACCACATTGATGACAGCAGTATACCACCACATTGATGACAGCAGTGTACCACCACATTGATGACGAGCAGTGTACCACCACATTGATGACAGCAGTATACCACCACATTGATGACAGCAGTATACCGCCACATTGATGACAGCAGTGTACCACCACATTGATGACAGCAGTGTACAGCCACAGATGACGGCAGTGTACATGCAATCCCACATTGATGACAGCAGTATACCCCACATTGATGATCAGCAGATGCGCAGGTACCGCCACATTGATGACGCAGTGTACCCCACATTGATGACGCAGTGTACCGCCACATTGATGACAGCAGTATACCGCCACATTGATGACAGCAGTATACCGCCACATTGATGACAGCAGTGTACCGCCACATTGATGACAGCAGTGTACCGCCACATTGATGACAGCAGTGTACCACCACATTGATGACGGCAGTTACCACCACATTGATGACAGCAGTGTACCACCACATTGATGACAGCAGTATACCACCACATTGATGACGATGCGCATTGATGACATACGCCACATTACCATTGAATGATGACAGCAGTTACGCCACATTGATGACAGCAGTGTACCCACATTGATGACGCAGTTACCCCACATTGATGACAGCAGTATACCGCCACATTGATGACGGCAGTGTACCACCACATTGATGACAGCAGTGTACCGCCACATTGATGACAGCAGTGTACCACCAC
This sequence comes from Ridgeia piscesae, assembly GCA_025642075.2. Classification (NCBI taxonomy): domain Eukaryota; kingdom Metazoa; phylum Annelida; class Polychaeta; order Sabellida; family Siboglinidae; genus Ridgeia; species Ridgeia piscesae. The sequence goes on from JAODUO010000047.1 coordinate 506,156, forward strand.
ATTGATGACAGCAGTATACCGCCACATTGATGACAGCAGTGTACCGCCACATTGATGACAGCAGTGTACCGCCACATTGATGACAGCAGTGTACCGCCACATTGATGACAGCAGTGTACCACCACATTGATGACAGCAGTGTACCGCCACATTGATGACAGCAGTGTACCACCACATTGATGACAGCAGTGATACCACCACATTGATGACGGCAGTGTACCACCACATTGATGACAGCAGTATACCACCACATTGATGACGCAGTGTACCACCACATTGATGACAGCAGTGTACCGCCACATTGATGACAGCAGTATACCACCACATTGATGACGGCAGTATACCGCCACATTGATGACAGCAGTATACCGCCACATTGATGACAGCAGTGTACCACCACATTGATGACAGCAGTGTACCGCCACATTGATGACAGCAGTATACCACCACATTGATGACGGCAGTGTACCGCCACATTGATGACAGCAGTATACCACCACATTGATGACAGCAGTATACCACCACATTGATGACAGCAGTGTACCACCACATTGATGACAGCAGTGTACCACCACATTGATGACGGCAGTGTACCACCACATTGATGACGGCAGTATACCACCACATTGATGACGGCAGTGTACCGCCACATTGATGGCAACAGATAAGATAGATTTCCTACATTTCCACGTTGAACATTTCAAGGCTGGATCCCATAATTAATAATGTGGAATTGATCTCATCATCTGAATTATTCTTATTGTTAGATTTGTATATACTATAATTATACTACTGTTTACAGACAGATAACCTTATAACATGACAGGCAAACAAGATATACATAGAATGTACACATCTGTTACACAGCTTACTGACACACTAAACACTTAAAACAATCTGAGTAAATAGAAACACACAAATGTCAATATGCTCTATAACAGGTGTTTAAACTTGAATTTTTCTATAATACCTGAAAACTGCTCTTGCTGAGCAGTGTGAAGGGTTGGCGTGGTGTGTAAAGAGTTAACCAGAAGTCGTCTGAGTTGAGTGTGTTTCTCAGTGTTTATGCGATTGCTAGTTCCTGCATGCTGGTTACCATGACAACTCGATGTTTGTTAGATCCTTCTGGGAGACATAAATGTCCAATACTTCCTGGTTTATCCGGATCATGTGACAGGTGACCAGTATGTCAACCTGAAGTAGCTGTGCTCCTGTAATCCCTTCCCGGAACTGTCTTAGGGGATCGGCCATCCCAGCATCCTGGTGGGATCAACAAAAAGAGGACGTGAATAATCAGTGCGCTATATATCCATGCAGGACTGACATAGTTTACCTTTGCTTTGAAGACTGTCACGAGTTCGAACGTGGGCAGAATTTAAATGGTTGCTTTTACAAAATAACAGTTTGATAAAAAAGTTTCACAGCTGTATAGTTAAGTAATTGTTTACAGTTTGCTGACTATGGTCACATTTTGGCTGTTGTCTTGTTTTCTGGGATTTGGTAGAGAGAGGGGGGTGGGTGTGTGTGTTGGTTGTGTGTGTTGTAATGTGTTTTTGTGTATGTTAACATTTTTGGATGTGTTGTGTGTGTTTGTGTGTGGTATGTGTGTTGTGTGTGTGTGGTGTGTGTGTGTGTGTGTGTGTGTGTTGTGTGTGTGTGTGTGTGTGTGTGTGTGTGTGTGTGTGTGTGTGTGTGTGTGTGTGTGTGTGTGTGTGTGTGTGTGTGTGTGTGTGTGTGTGTGTGTGTGTGTGTGTGTGTGTGTGTGTGTGTGTGTGTGTGTGTGTGTGTGTGTGTGTGTGTGTGTGTGTGTGTGCAGTGTGTGTGTGTGTGTGTGTGTGTGTGTGTGTGTGTGTGTGTGTGTGTGGTGTGTGTGTGTGTGTGTTGTGTGTGGTGGGATTGTGTCATGTGTGTGTGTGAGTGACAGAGTTGTGTTTGTTGTGTGTGTTGTGTCTGTTGTGTTTAGGTGTGGAGTGAGGACAGTTGTGTTTGTTGTGTGTAAATACAGATTTCCCTGGTGTGTGTATGCGCTGGTGGTAATATGTATGTAGTATAGCTGAGCTTCAGAACAGAAGTTTATCAAATTGGCTACCAGCAATAGTTACCTGACTGTTTGTTTCAGGTGTGACGAGTGAGGACACAACAGTTGTGTTTGTTGTGATGTAAACACTGACTGTCCATGTTGTGTTTCAGGTGTGATGAGTGAGGACACGACAGTTGTGTTTGTCGTGATGTAAATACTGACTGTCCATGTTGTGTTTCAGGTGTGACGAGTGAGGACACAACAGTTGTGTTTGTTGTGATGTAAATACTGACTGTCCATGTTTTGTTTCAGGTGTGACGAGTGAGGACACGACAGTTGTGTTTGTCGTGATGTAAATACTGACTGTCCATGCTGTGTTTCAGGTGTGACGAGTGAGGACACGACAGTTGTGTTTGTCGTGATGTAAATACTGACTGTCCATGCTGTGTTTCAGGTGTGACGAGTGAGGACACGACAGTTGTGTTTGTCGTGATGTAAATACTGACTGTCCATGCTGTGTTTCAGGTGTGTTGAGTGAGGACACGACAGTTGTGTTTGTCGTGATGTAAATACTGACTGTCCATGCTGTGTTTCAGGTGTGTAGAGTGAGGACACGACAGTTGTGTTTGTTGTGATGTAAACACTGACTGTCCATGTTGTGTTTCAGGTGTGAAGTGAGGACACGACAGTTGTGTTTGTTGTGATGTAAACACTGACTGTCCATGTTGTGTTTCAGGTGTGACGAGTGAGGAGGAGGCAGACAATGGAAGGATGTGGAGCTTTGTGCTCTACATCTCGGCCGTCCTCATTGGCATCCTGCTCTACTGCGGCTACGAGCCGAGAGGCGACGAAAAAGAAATCGACGGAGCTCGACCGAAACGCCGCAGGAAATCCTTCTCGTTCTGCTTCAATACTCTCTTCGCAATGCTCGGCCTCAGCGTCGAGGAGTTGACCAACTTCCGTGCGTTCTCGGAACGTTTCCGTAGTTTCGCCGAAGTGAGCGCGGCATGTAAGAGCATTGGACTTAGTGGACTTAACATGATTGTCGCGGTTGACTTCACGGCAAGCAATGAATGGCAAGGGAGGAAAACCTTCAGTAAGACGTCGCTCCACCGAACAGGATCGTCACAGAAGAACCAGAATCCATACCAGAGAGTCATCTGCATGTTAGGCAAAGCACTGAAGCCATTCACCGCTGATAGTCGTATTCTGGCGTATGGATTCGGCGACAGAGCCACAAACGATCAGTCGGTGTTTGCATTCCACGATTCTCAGTTTCCGTGCGAAAGCTTCCAGGAAGTGTTAAGTTGTTACAGCGATATGGCAAAACGTGTGACGCTGGGCGGACCAACAAGTTTTGCACCCGTCATTCGCAGAGCCATCGAGATAGTGAAGGCATCAAAGAAATACCACATGCTCGTGATTGTCACAGACGGTCAGGTGACCGAGGAAAAACCGACAATTAACGCCGTCGTTGATGCATCCAATTACCCACTCAGCATCATTGTCGTTGGAGTTGGCGATGGCCCGTGGGACGATATGGATGAATTAGACAACCGTCTGCCAAAACGAAAGTTCGATAACTTTCATTTTATTTGCTTTCACAAGGTGACGTTTAAAGCGAAGAATCCCGACGCAGCATTAGCACTGCATGTCCTGATGGAGATTCCAGATCAGTATAAAGCAATGCAGCACCTTGGTTATCTGGACACACCTCGGGTAGGTTCAAGGGACACTGTGAAGCCAGTGACGATAGACAATGGGGGAGATGGGGTGGTTAGACCCAAGAGGTGAAGCTGGGTATAGACTAGTTAATGTTATATTCACCAATGAGACACTTGTTCATGTGATAGTGTCTTTGTGTCAAGACTGATATCTCGTCCATTCCACTTGCTCAGTGAACCGTGTCCGCAACATAAACTGATTTACCCCTACGGGAAGTAGTGCACACAGTGACCCCTGGTGGTGTTAGTGGCTGTGTGCAGTGCATGATGGGCCAGTTCTTTGGTCTAGTGTAATGGTTTGCAATGAAACTGTATCTCTTGACAACAGCAGAGTTACTAAGACTGCTTAATGTGTGACTCTGTTTCATGTTTGATGTATGCTTCGGATGTCAGGTAAGTTCAGAGAATGGCAAAATACTGTGGAAATATATGACCTCCCACAGCAAACTGGGGTATTAAGTTGCAAAATTAAGAAATTAAATTTTACGCTTCTTGATTCCACAAATCATAAGTTTTAAAATGATACCTGGTTTGTTGAAATGTCTTCAGCTTTTTATTGCCCCCAAAAAAGCAGGTATCTTTATAAAGCGACTTTTGATAAAAAAATTATAAAGAATGGGCACTGAAAAACCATTGCCCACATCATAGCATAGGTTTTGAAGTACTTTTAATCAGTTTAGTAATTACCCTACACAGGAGTACACACACAAAACTAAATAGAAGATACACATTTCTGGAAAAATCACCAAACTGGTGGGATGTGACGTAGACAACTATTTTTGTCTTGTGTACAAAATAGGCTTATGCAACTTTATACCTGGTTCACTGTGACGATTCACACATCAGTGACAGCTGTTTGACTCTCCATATGAAGATCCAAAATGATGGACGTGGGTGGGTTTTTCCCCCATGTTGTCATCATTGAGATACCAGAACAGCATGTGATCAGAGGTTTCAGGGCCATAAAACTGTATGTGACTTGAAGTCATAATTATTGTATGCGACACATGGTTTCAAGGGTATAATTGCTCAGATCACAAATGACTCATGTCTCCAAGGTCACAACTGCCCTATTTGACATATATGTGCAGAGTCACACAATTGTCATATGTCATAAATGACTTGCATGACTCTGTTTCAACAGAAATTTGAATTGAAACAGCCCAATATCCTGTTGATTACTATTAAATATAGAATGTTGGAAATGTCTACGGGGAAAGGTGATATCAACATTAGAACAGTGGTGATGTACATTCATTCTCTGTCTAGGCTATTTTAATGGAGGGCGGAAATAATATCAGTGGAAAAGGTGATCGAAATAAAGTCACTGTTGTACGTAGGAAAAAGTCACAGGAAAAAATTAAAACAAGACCTTTTATTAAAAATAGATATTCTAGATTTTCTTTTTTAATTGAACACATTACAGTTTGGTGAAATAATGCACTATATGAGGTGAATACTAAGAAGAAACTGACATAATCTTGTGTATATTTTCATTGATAATAAGTTAGATGTGAGATTTTATCAAAGTTGTACACACCATGTTTTTTGTGTTGTCATTAATTTAAATGATTAATGTTCCATGCAAATTTATGCAACATTTAAACTAACTTTTATTGTAAATTATTAAGTAAATACATGCACAAAAACTATAATTATCTTATATCTAAAATTATTTTTTCCTTTATTTCCTGTGACTTTTTCAATATATTTTCTGGGGACTTATTTCAGGGCAATAAATATATAGAGGATGAAAATCTTAAACATAATTTCCATGTGGCGCAGGTGAAGTCAAAAACGTTGTATAATTTGCGATGCAATATACATAGTTTGTACATAGTTGGAAGAAACATTTCATGGGATGGTGTATTATTAATTTTAACAAATGAGTTATATTGTGAACAGCAATCAATGCCATTTACGCACTTATTGATTTGTTGTACTCGGGTCAAAGTCAGTTAGGTGAAACATTTGCAGTATACATAAGTAGTGTAACTTGCAATGTTTTGAGTACTGGGTACGTATATATATATATATATATATATATATATATACTATATATATATATACTATAATAAGCAATTATGTCATTTGCAGAATATTTTTGTGTTGAAATCATATGATGCCCCATCAAGTACAAGCTAAGTTTCCTATTTTTTGTATCACTTTCTTAACACTAGAATATATATATATATATATATATATATATATATATATATATACAGTGTATATTTACAGTATATATTGAAAGTTTACAGCTGGCCAACTTGTGTTAAAATAAAACAGACAATCGGATTCATTTTACTTTCTACTACTAAATTACCACACGAGGCCGATTCTAAATTGCAAAACAGACAATCTGGCCTTAAGTACTGTTTTGGAAAACTCCCAAAAGACGTTACATATATCTTGTTTTAGTGAAGGCTGTTGCGTTTACCACCAAATCAGTAACAAATGCAGTGAGGTTGGGGCTGCAACTGAAGTGTCGACTATGATTTCAACATTGTGATACTCTGTGCTTTATATTTGGTAATGTTCATAAGTATTCTGGTCACCAGTTTGTTTTGTCTGGTCGGTGCTCATACATTCCACTGTATTTTCCTGTATTATTTATGTGATGTGATAATTGTTAACAAACTAATGTGTGTATATATGATTGCTACTAATGACTGAGGTTTTGTTTACTTTTGGAACAACTTCTCAGATTACATATACCACCGTTAACAAGTTATATTCAAGAGTTGTGGATGATATTTTTTGTCTTCTTTGTGGTCTTTCCAGGGGATTCTTTGACCCCAACATGTTTGCGGGCATATTTCGACATTTTGAAAACCTTTATTCGCTTGCCTTTGTTATAGAATTAACATCAATTGATTGAATTAACACTACTGTTGTTATTGTTGACTTTTTAGTTTCCATGGTGATAGTTTTCATATTTATTCTGATGTAAAGCGTGTATGTGGAATTTTTGATAATGATGACCAATGTTAAAGATGGACTCTTGAAAGAGTGTTATGCATCTAAGTATAGACTCATGAGTTTGAAAATGAAATGGGGATTGACTCACACAAGTCTGTTCTGCACAAGAGCCAAAAATAGCCATTAAAAGTCAAGTTCCATGATTTTTAATTTTGCATGCATTTTGATCTCATCTTTCAAAGTCTATTTTATTTTCATTGTCAAACAATCCCAAACTAATGAAACGCATACATCTATGAACCCATGTTTGTTCAAATACAAGAGACAACATAGGCTAATGCAAACTGAGACGACCAGATAAGAATTGTATCAATGCATCATTTAAGAAAGAAATTATGGACAGGTAAACAATGTAGGCTTTTTTATTGTCACTGCAGTGTCATGCTTGAGGGTTTTTTATGGCACAACTGGCAACTGCAAACTACAGGGACTGGCAACATTTGTGGGCCTTTGATGCTGGCGATGTCACGACTGGCAAAAATATTGTACTTCGTAAGTTACTGGTAGTTTGCTTACAATTTACCAATAAAACAAAAAAGTACTGCAGATATTTTAACAAATAACATACTATCTTAACGCCCAGGATCAGTGGAATAACAGATACAGACTCCAAGTCACAATTTTGCGACTTCATTATGGTAGATCACATGCATTTTTTTCAATACAAATTTTGTCTATTTGGATTAACATGTTTCACTAGCTAAGTGGTGCCAGTGTAGCAGTTTTTTCACATTGTGATAGCTGAACCACTCCCATAGTTAATATATTCTGGGACATAGCAAACTTATATGACAATGTCTAACAGTAATAGATAACATGTTTACCAGGGCAATGTGTAAGCTCAACATTCATACATGTGACACCAATGCACTGTGTATTGTTCTGTGCATTGTTTTAATCTTTTTCTGTTGTCCTATTTTTTGGGCACATGTAATGAACTTTTTATTTACATTGCATGTTTCCAGAAAAAATGTTGCAAGGAGGTAAACATTGATATTCCTTTTTTTTACTAATTAGTGCATGGATTAAGAATTGGATTAGCTATTCACATATTGGTAGCATTCCTTGTAGATTTTAGTATTCAATTTTTCTAAACCAAATAAAAAATCTAATCTATGAAGGGTGTCATGAAATAAAAAAATAAATGCCAATCCAGGTGACATTTCTGAGTGGAGGAAAATGGAGAGTTAAATTCTACAACAAAGACTTCAACCGATGTTACTAATTTGATTTTAATTCTTGAGATATTCCAGAACTTTCTTATACATATAATGTTAGACACACACACACACACACACACACACACACACACACACACACACACACACACACACACACACACACCACACACACACACACACACACACACACACACACACACACACACACACACACACACACACACACACACACACACACTCATTACAAAGCTGGCTGAATAGATGGTACATAATTTTATTATACCCTTAAGTGAAGGAACAGCACCATAATTAGCAAGACACCATTAATTTGACCCAGTATATAACTGCACCAAACGATTTATAAAAAAATCCATAGGACACCAAATCAGATAATAAAGTTGTATTATTGCTTGGTATTAATGATGTTGCAATAATTTAATAAGTTTCTTTGAATTGGGTAGATACTGAAGCAAGACAACATGCATTAGTTTGTAATTACCCTGGTGCACTAGTCTCCAAAGGAAGACAACTCCTTATTGACTTTAAGTATGTCGTTTGAACAAGTAGCTAGTTAGACACTTCCTCTGAATACCAATATATGGTAATTGAACTTCCCTCGTCCTTACTTCCTATGCTTTTTTATGCATTTTGTTTAAATAAATCTGTTCAACACATTTTGCTTCCCCTCGTTTCTGTGCTTGCTGCCAGGTGAAACAATGTAATCAACAACAACAATGGTTTTATGGAGCAACTCACAATATAACAACAGTCATTATGGAGCAGCTCACAATGTAACAACAACGGTCATTATGGAGCAATTCAGAATGTAACAACAACAGTCTTCCTGGAGCAATTCACAATGTAACAACAACAGTCATTATGGAGCAATTCAGAATGTAACAACAACAGATTTCCTGAAGCAATTCACAATGTAACAACAACAGTCTTCATGGAGCAATTCACAATGTAACAACAACAGTCTTCAATTCACAATGTAACAACAACAGTCTTCATGGAGCAATTCACAATGTAACAACAACAGTCTTCATGGAGTATCTCACAATGTAACAACAACAGTCCTGTGTAATTATGGAGCAACTTACAATGTAACAACAAGTCTTTATGGAACGACTCACAATGTAACAACAACAGTTTTCATGTAACAACTCACAATATAACAACAACAGTTTTCATGGACCAACTCAATGTAACAACCACAGTGCTCATGTAACAATTCAGAATTTAACAACAACAGTGTTCATGTAACAACTCACAATGTAACAACAACCGTCTTCATGGACCAACTCATAATGTAACAGTGACAGTTTTCAAGGAATGACTCGCAACGTAACAATGACAGTTTTCAAGGAATGACTCGCAATGTAACAATGACAGTTTTCAAGGAATGTTTCACAATGTAACAGTGACAGTTTTCATGGAATGACTCACAATGTAACAATGACAGTTTTCAAGGAATGACTCGCAATGTAACAATGACAGTTTTCAAGGAATGTTTCACAATGTAACAGTGACAGTTTTCATGGAATGACTCACAATGTAACAATGACAGTTTTCAAGGAATGACTCACAATGTAACAATGACAGTTTTCAAGGAATGTTTCACAATGTAACAGTGACAGTTTTCATGGAATGACTCACAATGTAACAATGACAGTTTTCAAGGAATGATTCACAATGTAACAATGACAGTTTTCAAGGAATGATTCGCAATGTAACAGTGACAGTTTTCAAGGAATGACTCACTATGTAACAGTGACAGTTTTCAAGGAATGACTCACAATGTAACAATGACAGTTTTCAAGGAATGATTCACAATGTAACAGTGACAGTTTTCATGGAATGACTCGCAATGTAACAATGAAAATTTTCAAGAAATGACTCACAATGTAAAAATGACAATTTTCAAGGAATGACTCACAATGTAACAATGACAGTTTGCATGGAATGACTCCCAATGTAACAATGACAATTTTCAAGGAATGACTCGCAATGTAACAAGACAGTTTTTAAGGAATGACTCGCAATGTAACAGTGACAGTTTTCAAGGAATGACTCACAATGTAACAGTGACAGTTTTCATGGAATGACTCACAATGTAACAATGACAGTTTTCATGGAATGACTCACAATGTAACAATGACAGTTTTCATGGAATGACTCACAATGTAACAACAACAGTTTCATGGAGCAACTCACAATAATGTAGCAACAATGGTTTTCATGGAGCAACTCACAATCAACAGTTTTTTCAATGTAATAAAAACAATATTTATGGAGCAGCTCACGATGTAACAACAACTGTCATTATGGAGCAACTCGCAATCTCACAACAACTGTCATGGAGTAATTCACAATATAACAACAACAGTCAATTTGGTGCAACTCACAATATAACAACAAATCATGATTTATGGAGCACCAGTGAATCTTGTGTTAGTGCATGTGTAACTCGTAGGCGTAACTCGTAATGCAATAACAACAATCATACTTTATGACATTACGTCATTTAGCAACTCACAGCAACAGTCATAAATTGATGGAGCAGCTCACAGTGTAACAAGAGTCATTATTCACATTTCACAATGTAACGACAACAGTAACTCAAATATCATCAGCAGCGGTCCCTCGAAACGAGGATGACGTCATCCAGTGGTCGGTCAAGGTCGGTTTGTTTTTCAACAATGTGTATTGTATGCACTGTATACCGGCAGTGCTGTAACAAGTACTCCAGAAAAGTAACTAAGTACAAGTAACCTTCCAAAAAACTACTTAAGCAAAAGTACCCCCGAAATAAACTACTTAAATAAACGTACCGCTCCACAAAACTACGAAAAGTATTCGGTCAGTGCCAATATGTATATATATCTATTTTTTCATCATCATCGTATATATATATATATATATATATATATATATATATATATATATATATATAGCGCTGCGGGTGCTACGCTTAAGCCTAAATAAAAGGATAGACCACTGTAAGGCAAGTTTAAAATATAAAATGCGTTTATTACAGTTTAACTACTAAAATAATTAAAAAAATTCTTACTAAATCTTGGTCTCACTTCGTGACCACAATACCAAATACAATCGTCTTTAAACCCATACAAATCCACATACAAGTTACTCCTGTACGACTACAAGATAACAATACACTTATACCGTCAATTATTACAAAATAGATTTAACAACTAAGCAGACCAAAACATCGTAAACAAACGACTACACCGACGACTGTAGATTACACGAATGACTACATCGACGAATGACTACGCCGACGAATGACTACACCGACAACCGGCCACAACCATGAATTCATCAGGATTGGTCACTTGTCCATGCCACTAAGGGCTCGTTGACTGTAAACACTACATAATGAAGCATGATGAAGCTCAGAGGAATGATCCAAGCTCCAAAATGTTCCTCCTTTTATAATAACAATTGGTGGCCGGCGTTGGGGCAATAGCTTCCTGCTATGTCATGGGTTTCTAAGAAGCACGAATAGGATGTGGGGGGGGGGGCCTGTGTTGTTTTGGGGTGACGGTGTGAATCTTCCCAGAAGTGATACCAGAATATGATGGCCTGTGTGTCATGTCCTAGGATCAGGATGTGGAAAAGGATTGCAGACGGTTGACTCACCAATTACCCAAACCTCAGATACAATTATACAACAATATCAATATGAAGTTAACATGATGTTCAAACTACTACAAATGTTCAGTGACCATGTCACATTCACCCCCTTTTGCTAACATTCCCCAATGTTAAGCAAATACAAGTCACTTTGTTTAATCCCGGACGGACCGTGGCTCTCTGAAGAGGTTTCGGTGCTGTCCCGCTGTCTGCCGCGAGGATCGATCGCCATACGACAGCAATGTTCACGTGTGACTCGACTTCAACGGAAGCGTGTCATATTGTCACTCACTTCTTCGGCCGCATTGTCGTCATCATCACTGCTCGCTTGTTCGACTGCACTGTCATTGTCATCGTTGTCACCATCACTACCGCTGATAGTGCGTTCAGCCAGCAAGACAGCACCCTGTGTTGTCTTCGTGACATACCTCCACTGTAACCGTTTCGGTGTCATCTTCGGACGATTCTTCAAGTATACGCTCCGGTAGTTGGTCGACAGCTCGAATGTATACGCTTCCTATAGTACAATCTTTCTATTATGACAGAAGATCACGCGCCTTGCGATCGTAATATGTCTTCTTCGTCTTTCCATCAGCTTCAGGTCTCCTCGTGCCATGGGAAGCAAGCTCTGACAATCCATCTGCATTTGCATTACTTCGACCAGGGCGATACCTTATTTCGAAGTTGAATGGTGCCAGAAATGCCGCCATCGTTGCTCAAACCATTCATGATCCTAACGTATAAATATGATCCTTTGATAAACGTATTTACTACTACCAGATTTGCTGGCCATTATGTCACCAATGGTTCGACTATCTTGTACCCTTGCTATCATGACCTCTCGCTCTGACTTCAACCTATGAATAGGCCGGACCAGGATTGGGCAATAGCCGCAATCCTAGTGAAACTGATGTAATCTTCTGTTGACATGCGTGGCCCAGTGTCCATGCTCGTTAAGCAGGTGTTCCAACACTGACACCTGCTTAAGAACATTTGTTCCTAGAAGACCGTTCACTTTCTGGCTTGCCAATTCAGTAGTGTCTTTTACAATCAACACGCCTCTCGATCTTTGATACTGCAATGCCACAAACTTCCAATCTCGACATACCTCGTGTGTGGCTCATCAACCCCAAATTCCTCCCATTTTCGCTTTTTATTAAATAATTCTACATCTCCTCCACTACCCGGCCCTCGGTAGTGGAGCTATTTAGATTGACGACTGTCGTCCGCGTCTCGCCTTGCTGTCGCCCTCTTCATGGGATATCAGGTAATCGGCCGCTTCTTTTTCTGCCAGCCACTGTACGCTGATCATGGCATGCGCATCCTCGACCCAATCGCTCACAGGATCGACTCCAGTCCCATAAAGTTCCTTAGCTTTCTTTCTCCCTGAACCACAACCGTCACTGGTCCAGCGGCAGCAGCTTCTTGTTTCTCCAACAAATCTTTCATTTGCTGCCGCATCGTCTCCAGCTCTTCCCGCATATCTTCTACGTTAACGTCCTCCATACTCATTTCAACAGTGGCCAGTCGTCGTATCAATTACAATTTAAATTTTGTTGATAATTTTTAGAGTTAATGTGGTATATCCCACTTCTGACACCAAAATGTAGGCGCAGCAGGTGCTACGCTTAAGCCTAAATAAAAGGATAGACCACTGTAAGGCAAGTTTAAAATATAAAATGCGTTTATTACAGTTTAACTATTAAAATAATACAAAATGTTTCTTAATAAATCTTAGTCTCACTTCGTGACCACAATCGTCATTAAATCCATACAAATCCATATACAAGTTACTCCTGTACGACTACAAGATAACAATACACTTATATAGTCAATTATTACAATATAGATTTAACAACTAAGCAGACCAAAACATCGTAAACAAACGACTACACCGACGACTGTAGATTACACGAATGATTATACCGACAACCGGCCACAACCATGAATAGATCAGGATTGGTCACTTGTCCATGCCACTAAGGGCTCGTTGACTGTAAAACACTACATAACGGCATCCATGATGAAGCTCAGAGGAATCATCCAAGCTCCAACATATTCCTCCTTTTATAATAACAATTGGTGGCCGGCGTTAGGGCAGTAGCTTCCTGCTATGTCATTGGTTTTTAAGAAGCATGAATAGGATGTGGGGGCCTGTGTTGTTTAGGGGTGACGGTGTGAATCTTCCCAGAAGTGATACCAGAATATGATGGCCTGTGTGTCGATCATGTTCTAGGATCAGGATGTGGAAAGGATTGCAGACGGTTGACTCACCAATTACCCAAACCTCAGATACAATTATACAACAATATCAATATGATGTTAACATGATGTTCAAATTACTACAAATGTTCAGTGACCATGTGATATTCACCCCCTTTTGCCAATATTCCCCAATGTTAAGCAAATACAAGTCACTTTGTTTAATCCCGGACGGACCGTGGCTCTCTGAAGAGGTTTCGGTGTCTGCCGCGAGGATCGATCGCCATACGACAGGAATGTTCACGTGTGACTCGACTTCAACGGAAGTGTGTGATATTGTCACTCATTTCTTCGGCCGCATTGTGGTCATCTTCACTGCTCGCTTGTTCGACTGCACTGTCATTGTCATCGTTGTCACCTGCAAGACAGCATCCAGATGTTGTCTTCGTGACATACCTCCACTGTAACCGTTTCGGTGTCATCTTCGGACGATTCTTCGATGTAGTTGGTCGACAGCTTGAAAGTATACGCTTCCTATAATACAATCTTTCTACATATGACAGAAGATCACGCGCCTTGCAATCGTAATATATCTTCTTCGTCTTTCCGTCAGCTTCAGGTCTCCTCATGCCATGGGAAGCAAGCTCTGACAATCCATCTGCATTTTCATTACTTCGATCAGGGCGATACCTTATTTCGAAGTTGAATGGTGCCAGAAATGCCGCCCATCGTTGCTCAAACCATTCATGATCCTAACGTATAAATATGATCCTTTGATAAACGTATTTACTACTACCAAATTTGCTGGCCATGGTGTCACCAATGGTTCGACTATCTTGTACCCTTGCTATCATGACCTCTCGCTCTGACTTCAACCTATGAATTGGCCGGACCAGGATTGGGCAATAGCCGCAATCCTAGTGAAACTGATGTAATCTTCTGTTGACATGCGTGGTCCAGTGTCCATGCTAGTTAAGCATGTGTTCCAACACTGACACCTGCATAAGAACATTTGTTCCTAGAAGACCGTTCACTTTCTGGCTTGCCAATTCAGTAATGTCTTTTCCGATCAACACGCCTCTCGATCTTTGATACTGCAATGCCACAAACTTCCAATCTCGACATACCTCGTGTGTGGCTCCTCAATCCCAAATTCCTCCCGTTTTCGCTTTCAATGTTGGCGCAATTCCAACCAAGCGACGTTCAAGTTTTAATGTCCGGTTTTATAAAATAGAATATGATGGCCTGTGTGTCATGCCTCCGGGTTCTAGGATCTGGATGTGGAAAAGGAGTTGTAGGGGTAGTGTACCCCATGCGCAGACCGTTGACCCACCAATTATCCAAACCTCAAATACAATTATACAACAATATCAATATGATGTTAACATGATGTTCAAACTACTACAAATGTTCAGTGACCATGTCACATTTATACATACATATATAAACTTATATAAGATCTTCTGATGCCACCAGTTCAATTATGCTGTTGATGTTTGTCTTTTAGATTACCAAAATATTGTTATATGTATTTCAGATCATGTGTGTGTGTGTGTGTGTGTGTGTGTGTGTGTGTGTGTGTGTGTGTGTGTGTGTGTGTGTGTGTGTGTGTGTGTGTGTGTGTGTGTGTGTGTGTGTGTGTGTGTGTGTGTGTGTGTGTGTGTGTGTGTGTGTGTGTGTGTGTGTGTGTGTGTGTGTGTGTGTGTGTGTGTGTGTGTGTGTGTGTGTGTGTGTGTGTGTGTGTGTGTGTGTGTGTGTGTGTGTAACATATTATAATATATATATATATATATATTATATTATTTAAATATGATATACATACATACGTACATACGTACATACGTACATACATACATAGAAATTGCATGTATATGTATATATAAATAATAAATTGGTCCCCCGTCCCCCCACTTTTAAAACCGGATCGACGCCCCTGGCCCTGGTCGACCGCGCAGTCTATGCGATGTTCAGAAAACATTGCTACACAGTGTTGAATGTTGAACTAAATAAAATTCAAAATTTTTTACAGTTTTGAAATAAATTATGCCCCAACAGACCACGATGTATTGAAATGAACGATAATATGAAATATAAAATAATAACCTGACACTCAGTCGCTGAACACGCATAAAGGTTCAAAACTAAAATAAATACGTTCATCATTGGCACAACTTCCTTCGTCTTTCAGTTGTCGTTAAAATACCGATTTATAACTCGCATTTACCACGCCAAAACGACTACGACTCCCCATTTTATAGGCGGTTAATGAATTCATAAGTTTATGCATCAGTAGCATGTTTTGCGTGGCGAAGTGTTACGCCTAATATTTGCGACGCAATTCATCGTGACATTTCAGCCTAGCGTTATACTGATCTTTTCTAATGAGATGCAACCTATTTATCTGATTTCTAACCAAGAAGTATCAATGAATCTCGATTGCAATTTTCAAGCCATTGACTCGCGGCAGCCGGTCTTACTCTTAGGCCCTATACTGAAACACCGATGTGCGAAGCCAGGAATGGCAGCAGGGAAATGCGACTGATCATTGATGTCTGCACAATGCAAGCAATGCCTCATTTACTCTTTAATTGACCTTCATCAAACAAACTCTTCATAGGTTTTAACACACGCTGGGACGTCTCGGAAATCAAGCACCAGTTATATAGTAGATCAGCGTGAAATATTATTGATGCCATGATGTCGGCCCGAGCGCAAAGCAAACAACGATTACACAATCAGAGATCGAGGGTAATTTAAAAAATGGTGCTAGACTATAGTAACGCAAAATTTAGAAGTAAAAAAGTACTTCGTTACAAGTAAAAGTAATTCCCAAAAATGTACTTCGTTACTAGTAGATTTCAAAATAAACTACTTAAGTAATATAACGAAGTAAAATTCCTGTAGGCCTAGGGCTAGGCATACTTCGTCATATCCCACCACTGTTGTATAAGTGGTGTATGTTGTTGAAATCAATTTAAAAAAAACATATCCCGTACTTAGGGAGTCATCTATCGCAGAAGGCCACCATTTATGCATAAATTCAACACCGTATATCATATGCTGTGGCCTGTGCCAGCACATCCTTCAGCGAACTTGAAACTGCGCAATCGAGTCTTCGATAAGCACAACCCCAAGCCCAGGAAAGATTACTCGTCGATGTCATCTGAAGACCCTGGCGAAATTCCATCAACGTTGCCTCAGAAAGATACCAACACAACTAGTATTGATCATGATGCAATGGTGACGCAGAACGTACTCCGGTGGTCTGGTCACTGTATCAGAATGTCGGAACAACTCAATTGTAACCAGGTAACAACAACAATCTACCATAACGACAAACAGTGGCGCCACGCCACGGAGAGTAGACTTTAAAATCACAAATTTATGTATCTGTATTGTTATTGTCTGCCATTCACACCGCTACTTTCGGATTGAAATGTTTGAATCAACATAGTAATCACCCGCAGTTGTGCAGTAGTTATATATACGCACACACAAAACAAAGCATAACTATTTATTGCCGATATATTTCTACTCTGGTGATTCGCGAAATTCCGCTAGATGCCGACATATACTTATCAACGCGAAATTGAGGCTGCTCGCCAAGTGTCTGCTACGTCGTGAGATATTGTTGTGTTCGTGGGGTTGGGGTTTGCCGGGAACGTGGAACAACCAGCGACCGTAGCGGGCTTGCATATTTACGTGATGCCAGAGTAACAATTTAGTAAGAATTTTTACAACTGAAAAAATGGCATCCACACAAATAACGAAAATAATCGGCACCAGAACACTGTCGGTTTGTAATCGCTCGCTCGCAACATCCTTTTTCACCCGGAACCAGAGGTTTCACACTTCTGCTAGGTCTCAGCTACCGGACGGTCCAATCCCACGAAAACATGAAAGGCTTCTCGGTGATGTGCATTCTAGGGGTATTGGAGTACTGCGAGACCCAAGATTCAATAAGGTAGGCGAAGGTGGACAGCAACGGCCATGCCACGTTTTCTTTATAAAAAAATATTTTAAATTTAACATGATTGTCATGACCATGTCTCAAGCTTAGCCTTAGGCTTAGTGCTTTCTAGCCTGTCAAGTGTCAGGCCTACACATTACAGTGTCTGTATCATTCATAAATAATATCTTTTAAGTCAGACTAAGAGTGTTTTGAAATTGGAAATGTATCAGACTACCAGGAATTGGGATATCTATACACTGTACATCAATTGTCAAGCATATAGTTATTTTCCTTGCAATATATAATAAATAATAGTACTAGCAAATGCCAATGGCTAATGCCCGTCAGTATTGCTGATTGAAATTTCATTTGATGTATGGCAAATATTACCAACCCTTTTAGTGGAAATAATTAATTTCTGTGTCCATCATAAAGTGCATTGACATGTTTTCTATAATTGTATTTTATATTACGTTTTCCTAAATGGGAACTGATAGCTGCAAAAAGGGCTGCAGAAGGCCTGGATTTTGCATCATGTTCAACAGTTGCTAGCAAATCTCCAAAATAATTCCAATAATTACTTTTATTCTCATTGACAAATGTATTATTTCTCATCTACTTAATGGTCATTAAATGTTATAATATAAAAATAATGTTATAAATTTAAATGAAGTTACTATTTTTTGCATCCCCTTTTTACAGGGCATGGCATTCACTCTGGAAGAACGCCAGATATTGGGAATCCATGGCCTGTTGCCTCCTGCTGTGTTCTCCATGGAGGAACAAGTACGTCGAACTGTTGAGAATGTACGCAAGTTAGCCAATCCAATCAACCAGTATGTCTACATGTTGAGTTTACTGCAACGAAACGAGAAGCTTTTCTTCAAGGTTGTCACGGAAAATGTTGAAGAGATGTCCCCGATTCTGTACACACCAACTGTTGGATTGGCCTGTCAGACGCTTGGCCATGTCTACCAGAGGCCCAGGTAATCTATTAAAATATAATAATTACTAGTGTTATCAAATTCGCATGTGTAATATATACATCCTCATGTGCCAGGGGTCAATGCAGCTGATTATGTCAGTACCAGCTCTTCTCTACCCCTGGCACATCCCTTTCAAAAACTCATCTTTTAATGTCAGCAAGTAAAATCACCCACGAGGAGCCATGTGGTAATTTTGGGTAATTTCAGCCACACTGTTGGTGTTACATACAAATCTTAGGACGTTGATGGGCCATTATATTGCGATTCTCACCAGTCGTGTATCTGTTTTCAAATTGGAGCGGGTGTTTTCATTGTTCCTACTGCTGATGCAGTAGTGAGTGGCAAAGTCAATTGCTGTAATTGTATAGTACGAGTCTGCACACTTCCCAGCTTTACAGAGACAATCAGCCAGGGGTAGTTTTGACCCCTGGCTTGCGAGGATGTGTATATGTATATGTGATATGTGAAGCTGTGGGTGTGGTAAGGTACTTTCTACTATGAACAAACTGTATGTTGCTCTGATGTAGCCTGATTTTGTTGACACCCCCCTAAGTTTTGCACACAAAATTCAGTGTTTCAAATAGTGTGTGCAAGTGGAAAGTGTTGCCCTAGTGACTAATGATGGTACCACATGGATGCCTCAAATGTGACACATGTCATGATGCAATTGTCTTTGACAGTTCTTTTGGGAGAGATGGTGATTTACCATAAGTGGCCAAAGATACTATCTACGTAGTGAAATTTAAGTTTAATGGCGTTAGCTATGATTATTTGTGTTGTGCGCCGATGGAAAACTGAAACCGTATTTTCTATGTTTGTATACTATCCTATAGGGTCCCTCAGAAGAAAAGTAATGTTTTTTTTTTTGTAATTGGTGTTATTACAGGAGTATGGGTTTGTATCGGATAACAGATGGATATTAGACAAGTGTTCACAACATGACGCATGTTTTCTCTGATTGTTCTGAGCTATTTCAGCCAACCTCTGATCATGTTTGAAGTAACTTCTAACACTTGTATACACATTATTTGTGCCAAATGTCTGGCACCATCCTTGCAAGATAAAGGTGGTGACTACATTCACTACCCCTGGCACATTTGCTATGTACACATTGCTTGGGAGCTCTGAATTATACCCGCAACTAACTTCACAAGTTTGGACTGAAGACAGCGTGCACACAACCCATACTCCAATTCATAGACAAAGCCCTCAACTACCAAGAATCCCAGTATAATTCACCATTCCCCCATCTTCATGAAATTAAAGGGAGGGTGTCACCTCATCTCTCCTCTGCCCAGAATTGGCAGAGCAGTAATTTGTAATGGGAACCTTGCTGTCTAGAACATGGGAAAGTTAAACGGTTAACTCTGCTCACCTTGGCTTTATTGTCAATCGATTTTGTTTTACAAACTGGATGTTTTGTTTACCATTTGAATGTAATAATAAAAAAACTAGGAGCTGGCACACTCACTCTAAAATAAAACACTAGAACTTGCTGGCAAGTTATATTATTATTTGTTGGGCTTATCTTCTGAGTTTTACAAGGCAATCTGCAGGGGGTGCTGAGACTGACATCATCAGCAGCACCCCTGTACAAAAGCTTGTCAAATGTCCTCTGCACCTCTCATGTGTGTATGTATAATGCCATTATTGAGTACAAATTACACCTGTATTTAATACAAACTATAGTAATTCCATGGTAAAGTCTTGACCTCCTATGTGTATTTTAATAAATCACAAAACTAGATTTTCGGCATAAATGTGACCCACCAAAGCAAACCGTTAATAATTTTTTATTTCATAAGAAAAATATAAACCTAAAAATAAATCTTTCTATGTCTACTTTATTTTCCTGGACAAATAATCTTAAAAATACATGCATTAATACAATGTTACAGTCACATAACATTATAATTCTGATGTAGCACAGAGGCATCTGAAGTGGTGACACAGTGTTGTCTATAACACTGAGAAGGTTTATTTCTGTTTATTCTCAGAGGCATGTACATCACAATCAATGACAAAAACCACATATTCAAAATGCTTTGCAACTACCCAGAACATCACATCAAGGTAAGACACCAAGGCGTGTGCAAAATTATATGTTCACAGTTACCCTTGGCGGCAGTAATTCAGACCTCGAAGCCAAATGTGGGAAAGCTAAGCCAAAATACGCTCACCGTGGTGACAGTATTGATTATCATATTTTAATTTACGATTTATTTTGTACAGGTTTATGGTAAAATGTATCGGAACAGAAATATAAAATTTTAGTCAGTGCAACATGTATACAAATCTAAGCACACATTTGCATGATTGGCAAATTTATACTACAGATTTTGCAGAATAAAAAAATTATTTTGTCAATTTATTGACTTATGACAACTAGTAGACACTATGCATGAAATAAAGAAATTGATAAATCAAAACTTAGTTGTTTATTATGTGTTGTGTATCCTGAAGCGTGCTGTACAGTATATTGTATGGAATGCATTGATGCCTTGAGCATTGTGTGAATTATGTGAGTTAGTTTGTTCTAGGAAAGTTTTAAAAGGCCTGATTTGTAAGTATGGTTTGTTATTACTTTGTGGATCTGACCCTTGAAGTGTGTTTTTCACTAATCCTGCATGCAACTACTACCTATGTATTGCATTTTTTGGCTTCATGACAACTGTCATCAGGTAGTGTTTTGACTGTATGACATTGTTTGGTAAGCACTAAATGCTAACACAAATCAAATAGTAATTTTCATACCTAATCCCTAATCACCCTATCATAATAACAACCAGTGCACCGCATATGAAATCACGACACGCACACGCGCACGCGCACGCACTCACTCACTCACTCACTCACTCACTCACTCACTCACTCACTCGCCCATTCTGAGTAAATTGAACACTGTGACAGTCACCAGAGGGCGCCATTATAGTTACTATTACATTCAGTTTAGCAGGGTTCATGGCATTGTAGCTCTGGATTTGCCCCACATGTAATGTTCAAACATACAATAAAATCTAAAGTGTGCATATTCAAAGTAGAATACTAAAAACAGTTGATTTGGACAGTTTGCTGCTCTACTCACTTTATGGTTATGTAACATTTATGAACATATAATAGTAATTATTCATATTTAAAAGTTATCATTATAACTAATTTATAATGCTTCATTAATAGTCATTTATTTTTTAACTTTTACTTTCATTGATAAATAGTAAATTTACTTGATTTACCTTCTCTTTCCAGTGATACATAGCACATATTTGTGCTGGTGATTCATTTATGCTACATTTACTTTTTTACAAAAGTTGATGATGGCATGCAGTTAGGTTGCAGGACTTTGAGCATTTTTGATAGCTATTGTGCTTTGTAAAATAACCATTGCTAACTTAGAAGATTGATGTTTCCTTTAGGCAGTGGTGATGACCGATGGGGAACGTATCCTCGGTTTGGGTGACTTGGGAGCATTTGGGATGGGCATCCCCATTGGCAAGTTGAACCTGTACACGGCTATGGGAGGCATTCCTCCACATCAATGTCTTCCCGTTATGCTGGATGTGGGCACCAACAATGAAGTGAGTAGCAGGCCTTCGTGCCAGATCACATTTGTACCAGTCCAACATGTCCTGGCAGATATGTGTTTGTGTTTGTGCCTATGTGTACATATTCCAGTCTGTGTACATGGCATAGTCTGCATCAAACAGTTCAATGTAATTTGCTTATATATTTTGATACATTCTATACTTTGTGCATAATAAATTGCATTATTAGCATAGCATATGTAATTGTCTACCTGCTATATGTGATCATAATGCATATTTGATGAAGATTATATAAGACAGAACAATGTTGAAAATACTCAGAGCACTGCAAATATGTGTAATTCATTAAACACCTGTATAGCTTTGGGCAAGGAATATATTATAAAATGCAATTGTTTACTTAACACAATTTCTTAACTAATAGATAAAATAACATAATATTACCTGTGTCCTAGGACAACAACACATACTACAAGTACACCAATTGTTACAGAGACCTGAATGATACTTCCAGAGATATTTCATCTTGAAAATATAGAAATATTTTATTTTGGCAAATTAGCACTTGACAAGAGACAAGCTAAAAATTGAAAAACCTAACTAAAAGCAATAAAAATATATACTTGTGGAAGATAAACTTGACATTTGGACATTAAAACAAGTTTTATTCAGGTATGTCATTTTGTTTGTATTTTATATGCCATTTTATTTATTTTCCCTGATTACCGGGTACCTTACCTCAGGGAAAAATCTCATAACTTCACAGTTAAGAGGACTATTAATAAAAATAAATAATATTTATTCCCACACATGTGATAACACATGATTAATAAAACGTGGTTTTGGGGTAAATGCCACTTTGTTATCTGTAAGTCTAATAATTGTATCAATAACTGTATATAAAATAGGCTTGGGCGAGGATTGTTCACCCAACTTAACCATCTTTCTGCATGGCTTACACATATAAATAATAACTTTTCTGGAATAACATTTATATGATTAAAATAACATTTATATGATTAAAAACGTTATTATGTTGTGTCTTTACATGCCAAATCTTGTTCTGAGTACTCAAATATTACGCGGTCAAGTGGCATTTCCAAACAACCTACTGCTGATTGGGGATACACTACACGGTGGTGTGTGTGATGAGTTGTTATAGATAGGTCGACAACTTATAAATCTAATGATCCGTAGGAAAACTGGTTCAAACGTTTAGCGACAATCGCCTGAAATAGTGTTTGCTTATTAAATCTGGAGTTTTACAGTGCATATTGCACATGTAAATTAAATGTGGTATTGTCTGTTTAAAAATCATGCTAGCAACTACGGAACCAGGACACGTATTTTGGTATTCGGCAAGAACGTGTGACAGGAGACCAGTATGATGAGTTCATTGATGAATTCCTGGCAGCGGTGGTTCACAGGTTGGTCCCACACACTGGACATGGGCGCTGTGTCACTAACATTGTGTGCTCATATGTGTAATTTTAAACACGTTTCACTCCATAGCTGTAATATTTTATACTAAAACCAGATCGAATGCATGCTGTGTCACTCAGACACTAGTAAACTACAATGTAGTTGTGTCGATAATAATGATTTATCTTATAAACATATATGGATTGTGCATAGATGGTAAGGCTACAATATGGATGTTTATTTGCTAGATCTAATATGTGCAACATATAAAAATTTCTTAGTTCATACGTTGTGTGCTGTTTTTAGTACCTTTCTCAGGTATCGCTATTTTTTGGGTAAAAGTAAATAGAATGTAAAAACTAACCAACTTCACACACCGTAATAGTCCCATCAACATCTACATTTCTTTGCATTTAGATAATGATCAGTCATTGGATTACATAAAATTATATACTGACGGGGTTTGAATGTGAAAATGTTGAGGACGAAAATTATTTTGTTTAAAGAAATTATTTAAATAAACCTATAAAACGTTTGCAAATAACCACACACGGAAAGTTAGAATACCGGGTAGTTCATTACTTAGACAGTAACATTTTAATAATATAAATTAGCATAGAAGTTTACGTTTTCCATTCATAGAAACATTTGATGTTTTTTATTACCCCTCTTGCACTGAAATATTAGAAAATATTTAATTTAATAATTGAATGAGAAATTGCTGTCTTGTAATTCCTTTGGCCACTCAATGGACATTAATTAATACTACTATTAAAACCCACAGGTACGGACAGACCACGTTGCTACAGTTTGAAGACTTTGCCAACCATAATGCCTTCCGACTTCTGGAAAAATACAGGAATAAATACCTCACATTCAATGATGACATCCAAGGTGACCAAGTCTTCTATTAACATATTTTTATAAGCCTGCCTTGATGGAGGTTTTTGATTATGACTTCAGTTTTTTTATGTGTTGATCAGTTAAATCCAGTCTAGCTGGGATCATATTAAAAAATTCAAAAAAAGTTTGAAACCCAATTTTGCTGTTTAAACTTGATAACAATATTAAAATAAAATATGCCACGAAGTATCACAGAAATTATGTCCTCGGTGAAACAGCAGCATTTGTTAATTATAAAAGCTTAGTGAAATAAAATTCTGCTTAGAGACAAATTTTACTTATAAGCTCATTATATTAGTGAGATGGCATACAGATATGTGTGAATGTGTGGCTGTGGGTGCATATAGACATGTGTGAGTGTGTGGCTGTGGGTGCATAGAGAAATGTGTGAGTGTGTGGCCGTGGGTGTATAGAGAAATGTGTGAGTGTGTGGCCGTGGGTGCATAGAGAAATGTGTGAGTGTGTGGCTGTGGGTGTATAGAGAAATGTGTGAGTGTGTGGCCGTGGGTGTATAGAGAAATGTGTGAGTGTGTGGCTGTGGGTGTATAGAGAAATGTGTGAATGTGTGGCTGTGGGTGCATACAGATATGTGTGAATGTGTGGCTGTGGGTGCATATAGACATGTGTGAGTGTGTGGCTGTGGGTGCATATAGACATGTGTGAGTGTGTGGCTGTGGGTGCATATAGACATGTGTGAGTGTGTGGCTGTGGGTGCATATAGACATGTGTGAGTGTGTGGCTGTGGGTGCATATAGACATGTGTGAGTGTGTGGCTGTGGGTGTATAGAGAAATGTGTGAGTGTGTGGCTGTGGGTGCATAGAGAAATGTGTGAGTGTGTGGCCGTGGGTGTATAGAGAAATGTGTGAGTGTGTGGCCGTGGGTGTATAGAGAAATGTGTGAGTGTGTGGCTGTGGGTGCATAGAGAAATGTGTGTGTGTGGCCGTGGGTGTATAGAGAAATGTGTGAGTGTGTGGCCGTGGGTGTATAGAGAAATGTGTGAGTGTGTGGCTGTGGGTGTATAGAGACATGTGTGAGTCTGTGGCCATGGGTGTATAGAGACACGTGTGAGTGTGTGGCCGTGGGTGTATAGAGACATGTGTGAGTGTGTGGCTGTGGGTGCATAGAGAAATGTGTGAGTGTGTGGCTGTGGGTGTATACAGACATGTGTGAGTGTGTGGCTGTGGGTGTATAGAGACATGTGTGAGTGTGTGGCCGTGGGTGTATAGAGAAATGTGTGAGTGTATGGCCGTGGGTGTATAGAGAAATGTGTGAGTGTGTGGCTGTGGGTGTATAGAGAAATGTGTGAGTGTGTGGCTGTGGGTGCATAGAGAAATGTGTGTGTGTGGCCGTGGGTGCATAGAGAAATGTGTGAGTGTGTGGCTGTGGGTGTATAGAGAAATGTGTGAGTGTGTGGCTGTGGGTGCATAGAGACATGTGTGAGTGTGTGGCTGTGGGTGTATAGAGAAATGTGTGAGTGTGTGGCTGTGGGTGTATAGAGACATGTGTGAGTGTGTGGCTGTGGGTGTATAGAGACATGTGTGAGTGTGTGGCTGTGGGTGTATAGAGACATGTGTGAGTGTGTGGCTGAGGGTGTATAGACACATGTGTGAGTGTGTGGCTGTGGGTGTATAAAGACACACGTGTGAGTGTGTGGCTGTGGGTGTATAGTAAAATGTGTGAGTGTGTGGCTGTGGGTGTATAGAGACATGTGTGAGTGTGTGGCTGTGGGTGTATACAGACATGTGTGAGTGTGTGGCCGTGGGTGTATAGAGACACGTGTGAGTGTGTGGCCGTGGCTGTATAGAGACAATTGAGAGTGTGTGGCCGTGGGTGTATAGAGATGTGTGAGTGTGTGGCTGTGGGTGTATAGAGACACGTGTGAGTGTGTGGCTGTGGGTGTATAGAGACACGTGTGTGTGGCCGTGGCTGTATAGAGACAATTGTGAGTGTGTGGCCGTGGGTGTATAGATACGTGTGAGTGTGTGGCTGTGGGTGTATAGAGATGTGTGAGTGTGTGGCTGTGGGTGTATAGAGACACGTGTGAGTGTGTGGCTGTGGGTGTATAGAGACACGTGTGAGTGTGTGGCCGTGGGTGTATAGAGACATGATGAGTGTGTGGCCGTGGGTGTCTGACAGACAGTTGTGCTGTTGTAGGGACTGCGTCTGTGTGTGTAGCTGGCATCATGGCTGCAATGCGTATCACGAAGAAGAAACTGCCAGACAACACATTCCTTTTCTTTGGAGCTGGAGAGGTATTGTGAATAGTGATCATATGCCAGTCTGTAAATTAATAAGTTCTATAATTGTCACATTAGATTCACAGATCTGTGCAGGTTGATATTGCCAGGGTTCACAATGTTCTGGTATCTGTTTGCATGCAGTCTAATTACTCGTTTGAAACAATTCATTCTCACTATGTATGAAATGCAGATACTGCGAAAAGCCACTCAAATTATAAATGACAATTACTAATATTTTACATGATGACATGACATATTTCTGAAACATTTGTAATTCATTACGGCTTTTCAGCGACAAACACCTCTGATGTTTCCACGAGAGACACGTGCTAGATGATGTATTTATTATTTATGATGCAACAACCACAATTATAATTATGATATAGATCAGATTTACTTAATCATGATTAAAGTATAGATATTGTTTTAATAATGAATTGATATATATATATATATATATATATATATATTCATATGTATTTTACTATTTTATTTGTGTATTTTATTATTATTGCAAATTTATATAATTTACAGGACAATAAAGTTTTATTGTAGTGTATAATACTGTGTATATTGTGCCAGCCATTTCTGGTGGCAGCTCTTTTTTCTTGTTCGTCCATCCTTCGGGGATGTTGACCATGACATCACTGGTTTGTCACATGTAGGCGATGTGTCTGGATGTGGCTGATAAGGCGGATTCATGCACAAAAAGTTATGTCGCAGTTTGGGCATTGAAGAGCAGTAATAATCGCAGAGCTTTTTTCCACAGCACTGGATATGCGGAGCAGTGTCTTCTTCCACATGACGTATCCTGGTTTGTTCATAAGGACTCAACTCCCTTCATAATCAGGCTGCGACAGGTGCCTCGCTCAACTGCTAGGCTTTCCCAAGACTCGTTGTTGATTTCAAAGGTCTTTAGGGAGGATTTGAGGGAGTCTTTCTAGGTCCTTCACAAAAATCAGCCTGTTTGGTTCATGGTTCATTGAAGTATCACTTTTATATCTCTTGTGTGCTCTATCTGAAAATCTGAATATACATGAAACGCAACACACCCTTTTTTTAGACATGTCTCATTTTGGCATGGTGAGTCACGAGTTGTTCAATATTATGTCACAGGCAGCCATTGGCATTGCCGAGCTGCTAGTGACAGCCATGACACAAGAAGGCATGCCAGAGAAGGAAGCTAGAAGCAAAATCTGGCTCATAGACAAAGCAGGTCTTCTCGTGCAGGTAGGTGGCGTCACCCTTGGGGGTGATTCAGATAGACGTGAATAGCATCTCATTTACCTGTTACTTAGCCAAGTTAATGTATACATAAATTGGCAAGATTTCCACGGATTTCTTCTGAATTTCTCTTACCACTGAATTTCTCTTTCCATTCAGCAGGTAGTTTCAAGAGATTTTCAAGAATTGTTTTTCAAGTGAGATATTGTACGATTCTTTGCAGGGCCGATCCGAGGGTGCCTCACCAGAGAAGATACCATTCCTGAAGGAACACAAAGAAATGAACGACTTGTTGGAAATCACCAAGCATTTGAAACCGTCTGTAGTAGTGGGTAGGCACAGCTAGTTGCAAGTGGTAGACTCTAGTATAAAGGGAACAGCAACATATGTCATTTTTCAAATGGTTCACAGCTTAAATTATTTGGTTTTCATATCCGACAATCACATTTTGTATCTGACTACATCTGATGTTTAATTAATTAATGTTTCCCAGTGATATTTTTTGTCTCAAGATGTGTATAAATTAACATTGGTACACATCATGTTTTTTGCTGTAGTATATTTGTTACAATAAGAAATAAACAATGCGACTGATATAAAGAATTACTATGAAGGTTTTGTTTTGTTTTTAGAGAACAGAACCTGAATTGCTCATCGTATCTCACTGTATAATACACTTGTCATCAGACTGTTCATAATGTCAAGTTTAATGCTGGATTGATTTTTTCATTGTGTGACCTGTTGCCATGGCGATACCCCCCAGGTGCGGCAGGAGTTGGACAAATGTTCGATAAGGCGTTTCTCAACGAGATGGCAGCAAACAATGAGCGACCAGTCATCTTCGCTCTCAGTAACCCGACCAGCCACTCAGAGTGCACCGCTCAGGAGGCGTATGACCACACACAGGTAGTGTTTGTGGTTGTAGGGGTGCTGTGTGTTTGTGGTTGCAGGGGTGCTGTGTGTTTGTGGTTCTAGTGGTGTTGTGTGTTTGTAGGGGTGCTGTGTGTTTGTAGTTGTAGGGGTGTTGTGTGTTTGTGGTTGTAGGGGTGCTGTGTGTTTGTGGTTGTAGGGGTGTTGTATGTGTGTGGTTGTTGGGGTGCTGTGTGTTTGTGGTTTATCGGGGTGCTGTGTGTTTGTGGTTGTAGGGGTGCTGTGTGTTTGTGGTTGTTGGGGTGCTGTGTGTTTGTTGTTGTAGGGGTGCTGTGTGTTAGTCGTTGCAGGGGTGTTGTGTGTTTGTGGTTGTAGGGGTGCTGTTAGTTTGTGGTTGTAGGAGTGCTATGTGTTGGTGGTTGTAGGGGTGCTGTGTGTTTGTGGTTGTTGGGGTGCTGTGTGTTTGTGGTTGTAGGGGTGCTGTGTGTTTGTGGTTGTAGGGGTGCTGTGTGTTTGTCGTTGTAGGGTGCTGCGTGTTTGTGGTTGTAGGGGTGTTGTGTTTGTGGTTGTAGGGGTGCTGTGTGTTTGTGGTTGTAGGGGTGCTGTGTGTTTGTGGTTGTAGGGGTGCTGTGTGTTTGTGGTTGTAGGGTGCTGTGTGTTTGTGGTTGTAGGGGTGCTGTGTGTTTGTGGTTGTAGGGGTGCTGTGTGTTTGTGGTTGTAGGGGTGCTGTGTTTGTGGTTGTAGGGGTGCTGTGTGTTTGTGGTTGTAGGGGTGCTGTGTGTTTGTGGTTGTAGGGGTGCTGTGTGTTTGTGGTTGTAGGTGTGCTGTGTGTTTGTGGTTGTAGGGTGCTGTGTGTTTGTGGTTGTAGGGGTGCTGTGTGTTTGTGGTTGTAGGGGTGCTGTGTGTTTGTGGTTGTAGGGGTGCTGTGTGTTTGTGGTTGTAGGGGTGCTGTGTGTTTGTGGTTGTAGGGGTGCTGTGTGTTTGTGGTTGTAGGGGCGCTGCGTGTTTGCCAGTGGCAGTCCGTTCCCCCCCGTCTCCTACAATGGCAAGACCTATCACACGGGCCAGGGCAACAATGCCTACATCTTCCCTGGCGTAGCCCTCGCTGCCATCGTAGCCAGCATGCATCACATCAGTGAAGAGGTCTTCTTCATTGCTGCCAAGGTTGGTCAGCTGTCGGCTCTTGTGAGCTTAGGCACTTTCTTCACTACTCCTGTTTGCTTAATGATAATAACACTTTATGTTGACTGTTGACACCATCAAATTTGTGAAGGTTTATAGGGGTGTATATGCATGATAATTCTAAATGGCTAAACGCTGTAATAAGAAGTCTGGGTATACTGATTAAATTATTCTACAATATTAATAAAGTTAATTAGATTTATGTATTCAGCGTATATAAAAGTGAGCTAAACTATAATGTCCGTTGCATAAAACTGTACAGCGAATATAAAAATAAATTAATTGCTCTGTAAGCTTATTTAGTTAATAAAAAAACACCCACATGCACCTTTTTTGGCATGATACAGTTAGTAGATTTAGACATTTGCCCTGGCAGACTCCTGTTAATCAATCATCCACAACGTGACTACTATCACTCATCGAGCGACTTGTGGCTCCATCTAATGGCTCAGTTTGCATAATTTCTAACAACAGTTAAGTCATCCGAGGAGTGTAGATTTGGATTGTTGAAGTGTTTGACTGTCAGATTTATATGATTAGGTGAGTCAAAATGTTGTTTTCGGAAGCTCAGTATGGTATATTATTACCAGGTAGTTAAGGCTATATAATGATACTTCGTTTGGTGAAATATCATCAGTAGTTTTGATTTATTGCTAAAATTCAAGCAAATGCTAATAAAAAGGTAATTCTGAAACAAGGTTACCGGTAGTTTGATTCAGTATTTTTAATATGTGAGATTGTAAATGTGTTTTATTAGCTCTGAATTACTCGGTGAGAAAATTAAACAGGAAACTGAACTTTATGTATTTCTCCTAAAATCACAATATTGATGGAATAGCTATTTTTGGCTTATATGCAAAATATACATACCCGGTTCAACACGATGATAAAATAACTTCAACCTAAAAAATTGATCTGAAAATGGACGGTGATAACACGTCTCAGAGTTATGCATCTGAAACGAAACCCATGATTCCGTTGTGGTTGTATACTCACCAGGTGATTGCCGACCTCGCCGAGGAATCAGACCTGGAGATGGGTCGCATTTACCCTCCGCTTGCCAATATCCATGAAGTGTCCACCAATTTGGCTGCGAAGATTGTTGAATATGCCTATGCAAACAACATTGCTTGCACCTACCCTGAGCCTGTGGATAAACTAGCATTTGTGCGAGCACATCAGTTTTCTCTCGAATACGAGTCTTTCGTGCCACAGGTTTACTCATGGCCACAACAGAAGTGATGCTGTGACTGTACTGTAATGTGCTGCCACCTGTAAAACTAAAAAAACAGGAACAGCATTGCTTCTTTGTGTTCGCTGATTTCAAACCAGGAGACACCGGTGTGCAACTTGTAATGCTCAAAAAATATTCTGAAAAAGCTTTTAAAGATCCATAAAGAGATACACATGAAATAAATATATCACTAGGAGTTAGCATGGATTATGTGAGCATTATAAAGATGGCAGAAATAAACAAATACATTTTACTGAACTTTGCTTTCTTTCTTTCTTGCATACAGTGCATTGCAGTTAACTGTGCAAGTCGACTATTGCTTAGGGGGCTTTGTAAATACACGTATAAACGAATTCAGCACAAAATTAGATGAGGATGGGTGGATGAATGGTCCATTTGGAATAACAAATTTAGATTTTTACTGAACATTTCTCAGGATGGTTCTTTTTCAAATCAAGTTAAATTTTTTTAATAAGCCTCTACATGTAAACAGAGATATTGATTTTGCATATGAAAACTTTATTTTAATTTAGATGTAAATGTATTGCTCTTTGTGCACAGTTTGCATGATGTTTTGATTTTACATAATGTCTTGATCTAATAGGTGACCTGAATAGCCAGGTGATATTAGCCAAACTCAAATGTCAGACTTCACTATTAAAAAATGACCTTAATTCTGAGGTGGCTGTATTACAGGGGTGACAATAAGGCAAGGTTCAACTATACATCAAAATAAAAACGATCAGAAAATAAACAATCAATATGCGCTCTTCATTTTATATTCTGTTTGCCAAACAATGTTGATATGTACAAAGTTGACAACCATAAATATGACATATCTCTAGCTAATTAACCTATTTTAATATCATAAATCGGTACTTTGAGGAATGCCTCCGTGGTTACATAACAACGATAAGTTATATTAGTTCTTTCTGTAAAGGAACCTGAAAATAGCATCATTTTATTAACCAGAAACAAATATGTAGCAAAGAAGTTATTTCTTGGTCCCATATCAGCAGACCACAGTTTATAAATTCTTAACTCTTCTTACACTCCCCCAAACAACCTGTCCATACACAAAATAAAATATCAACATAACATAATCTCCCTGCAAATCACACGTCTCCGTATACACATCCTCATAACATCCCACGTCATCACAATTATCTATATCACACTTCATTGCACCTCTAGTCAAATGTTTGTCGGCATTACTGACCAGCATGCTTAAGTAACATTACTGGAAAACAAGTAACAAATATTTATCAAATAGTAGTAACAAGCTTAATACGTGTCGTCAGTGGGTTGCTCCACATGAACTGAAATAATTTTGTTTACCTACTAAAATGATCATGGTCACTAACATTTTGGCACATTTAAAGGCCCCATTAAATTTAGGTATTACATAATCAATCCAGCTGATTCGTGCAAAAATGACAACATTTGTTGAGTTCTATACACTGACCAGTGGCACGTGGGTGGTGGCCCCTTGCGGAATTAAATGATCTTATTGTGTAATATTCATTATTGGTTCAAAAACCCTCTTATTTGATTTACTTATCAAAATAGCCACGACTGGTCCGATGCAAAACATCTGGATGCAAACAGAAGCATTCATTGGCAAACAATTCATATAGCAACCAGGACAAAAGTAAAATTCCATGTTCGTTCAGGGGGACATCGTAAACCATCGTAAACCATAACAACTGGTTCTAGTTTAGTGACCAACTTCAAAACCATCAGACAAACTAAACTACATATTAACTGCATAGAAAATTACATATCAAGTCTGCATAAAATCTTTGCAGGTTTCAATGTGGCATTGTCACTGCCTATGTGTCCTCTAGGTGGCGCCACATCAAAGTTAATACCTTCATACTACAGGCGGCGCCACATGCCCAATATCAATGAAAACTAAATCGATGCTCATTGACAGAAACCTATTTGCATAATTGAAGTAATGTTAGAAGCAGACAGTCATGTTTTGAATATTTTCACATACGCTCGCATGATACCAATATGTTATCATGGCGCCTTGTAAAATCTCGGGTAAAGAACAATCACATTTAGCATGCTGATAATGATGAAAATTTATATTGTCACATCTGTACAATCTAGACCTCTGTGTCAAACTAACGAGGACGGTAGGATCATGCATAAAGCTACTGCTTACAACTTGAACTCATTTTGTACATAGAATACTATCCACCCTGAGTAAGTATTCCGTGCGAAATCGTACTAATCCTTAACATCAAGTACAATGTCGCAGGGCCACATACTGCATCAACAACAGGGCAATCCACCCCCCTCCCCTGGCATAGGATGGATGGCCCCCTACGCAGCACACGGCTGCGTGAAATCGTGTAAAATCCACATAAAATAACAGCGAC
The DNA here is from genome assembly GCA_025642075.2 of Ridgeia piscesae. Classification (NCBI taxonomy): domain Eukaryota; kingdom Metazoa; phylum Annelida; class Polychaeta; order Sabellida; family Siboglinidae; genus Ridgeia; species Ridgeia piscesae. Next base: position 539,865 of record JAODUO010000047.1, read on the forward strand.
ATCAAAGCCGATGTCGAAATTCACCAATAACAAGGGTTAACTAAGTGGAAACAAGTCTGCACTGGTTCGATTGCACGTTGTAATTGATTCAATTACCCAGCATGCAGTTGATTAATGTTGGTCCTCGTAACATCCGCAGCAACAATCTACACGCAGTCACTCGTATCACGGTCAATACTCTGGGTCGTTCTCAGTTCAGTTCAGTTCATTTTTACATCTCATTTCAGTCCAATTTATTCCTAGTGTTATGTGTTTCAGTGCCTTCCTGGGGTTCACTTCCAGTATTTATTGAACACCTCCATGAAGCTATCGTAGATCATAAACGTAATGCCAACATCAAGGCATACCCGACTCAAACGTGGTAATGTTCCCTTGTAGAACCTGAAAACAAAAATACGATTATTTTTAATACTTGTACTTAATCAAATGTATTGTCAAATAAAATATTATTTCCATTCTCAATGTTGGTATCGTCCTTTAGATCAATCGCACCTAATCACTGGATCAAATTCATCAGATGCCCAAAGACTAGTATAATCAGTAATGTTTTGGCACAAAACGCACAGAGCCATCTGGAGTCATTTAGAACATGCTCAACCATAACACCTCTAGTGCCATCTAGTGACTTCATTATGTACTTCCCATATGACACACTGCTTGACCTACATTATAATAACATCAATGTTAGTTCTTATCAGTGTGGAGGCAGGCAGACCCATAGGAGAGAGAGAATAAACTGGTAGAGTGGATTATATTTACATAAAATGCACACCTATGGGGCCAGGCAGCGTGACTGAGTCTGCCAAAGACAGAGCATTGTGTGTAATCATTATACAGGCTTGGCCAGATATTACATAGATAAAGGTGCATATAAAGCTAAACCAAAATATTTACATTGATATAGTATTTTTTAAATGGGCGTGAAATTCTTTGGATTATATAGTGAGTTATTAATAATCATGTATTAATTGTAAGTTGGTGAATCAACACCTGCCTAGTCTCTACACTATGATCACCTAGTTGACATTTTCTCTCGCTATTCATATGAGATTACTAGAAACAGCTAAATTGTGTGAATGCAGCAGACAATATCGATAAAGTGTATGATATTTCACTCTGTTGATGTCCGTAATATTAATTTTGTAGGTTTGTCACATACATGTGACAAAAAATTATATCTTTAATCAGCAGACTTCACAGTCACATCATTGTAAAGATAATTAAACAAACATTATAGCAAATCAATAGTTTTGACGATATAGTTTACAGAATGCAGGCAGGCAGGCAATTGTTCAGTTTAATAGGGGTCTATTGGGTTATGTAGATTTATTGGAGAACATTTTTTTCAAGCGGTGGTGATTTTTTTCTGAAAGCTGTTGATTTAAAATTGTGTTTAAAAAATGCCATAACCTGCTTAGTTTTGCATTTTATTAGCCTATATTTTATATAGTAATTTTATTTTATTACTTTGCAGCTCAAAGCATGTGTGCTCCTGAAAATTTTACTTTTGTAGAAGTTCTGTGCTCATAGCTCAGAGTGTTCATTTACAACCGACAATAAGTAATGAAAGCTAGCAAAAACAAATTTTATTATTTTATAATAATATTATCAATAACTAACATCATGTGTACAAATTTAGTAATCTGTATATGTTGGACTTAAATAAATTTGGGATGAAATATTTTTTGATTAGCCCATGCATATGAACCAAGCGATATCTGGATTATAAAAAAGTCACGAGCTGCATGACAGAGATCTGGATAGAGATATTTATTCACAAGCGTCTAACTCCTTGATGTGCCAGGCAGTCGAGGGGTCTTATTGATATGTTCATTGCAGGACTGCTACAGTTCTGTCTCATCAATTGACTGTTATGAGAGCCAGCCTGTGCCTTGTCAGCCGACAATGCCATGCAATCACCGGAATCGATGCCATGTCTCCATTGGTACAATTACAGAACATTCCACAACACAATATCACCCACATAAGATGTGCCACACATGCACAATGGCAGTTTCATCAAAGAGGAAAGATGTCTTACTGCTGTTGGATAATGTTTAATATTGTCATATAAGAAACTAAATTACTCGTAACGGTACATACTCTAATTTACTGCCACTGATGGAGCATTTAAAGAACTCTGTAAGAAAGGGTAGCATGTTAAGTAAGGCATGTTAAAGGACAAACCACTGAACACAATCACTGAGCACTACATTTACAAGTACAACAAATGGGAGCATCACTTACGATCTGATGCCTTCGTTTTTGAGTATCTTCTTTGCACAGTCGTACGTGTTCTTGTACTTCGCAGCATCAAGGCCCTACAACGTCACAGGTTTTGATTGCAAAACATTCCCACAGATGGCACTATGTGTAAGCAGGGCAGTTTCGTGAAATAGTTGCACCGGACATTGGACACAGATCACGTGATCTGAACCACTGGTTCTAACCTCATAAGAAATTATGCATCATTTTACAATTGTTCAAAGTACCTATGCATCCACCTTGGATTATATAGGCAATTTTGAACAAATGTAGAAACATGCTCATGCATATTAGTTGTCAACAATCATCAAGTGTTTGGTGCAAATGCACAAAAGATGGTGACTTTGAAATTTATTGCGTTACATTTCGTCGTTTTAGTTCGAGACAAACGCCTTGACTGTTTTGCCACTGATGTGTAAAGTGTCAATAAATAAAAACATATCAGCTATGTACTATCTCGGTTATAGTTGGATTATCCTAAGTAAGTCCGTTATTATTAGGACCCTAGTTTAACAGAAACGCAAACTCGAGTCATTATTGAAAGCGTTGCTTCACGAATCGGATCAACACCACAAATATCTACTGCAAATGTTCAGATACTAACATTAAGAAAGTAACTGCAAAAGGTGATTACTCGGATACTATGATTTGAAAAGTAAATGCACATGGGGACTAATCACATATTAACATATGGATTATGGAAAGCAACTGCATATACAGGGAATAGTTGAATACTAATCAGGTAACTTTACATATAATAGCAAACAGTTGGATACAAACATCTGGAATGTAACCATTCAGTGCACTGAATATTCATATACCTCCGGGGAAGAAAATAATTACTATACAATTTACTTACTATTAGAAACAGGGTTCTGTTGGTTATAATTGTTTCATCTCCTCTACACAGAGTTTTACTTCTTATACACAGAAGTTTCAACAAATAATTTCTACTGCAAGAAGTTTGTCATTTCATTATGATTTCTTTTAAAAAGAAACAGCAACAGGTTTCTAGGAACAACGAAGAACAAAATAACTAGACACCAAGAATAATTCCACAGTGCCTACCTGACACGGGACATACCTGCATCCTTGTCTTGATCACATCTAAAGGCGTATTGCCGAACACAGACGCTGCACCTGCAGTGGCGCCAAATAGACCAGTGAGAGGTTTAGGAACTATTTTGTTGTGGTCGTCGCCGCGATACCAGTCTTTGAGTGTCTCGACGACGAAGAAGCGAATTGCTTGATTTGAACCCTGTTTCATGATTGTTGGAGTCACACCCTGATATACCCCCTTGAACCCTGGGTAGACAACAAACAACAAGAGGGTTAGAAAGAATCTCACGAAACAAATACATTTAATGCCATATCATATCCATAAGTTAGCAGATTTCAACACCATACCATTTGGTAAAACCACATAATTACAGCTTTTTAAATAACTTGGAAAAAAACAGTTTGTATCCAGTCCTTAGACCCCCTCATAATATTCTTTTTAAGTTGACTCGCTGGCAGACGTGGTCACTCAAATACAACTTGACCACTCTGGAAAATATTCAGCCATACAGCCAGGTACTCTTTTAAAGAGCTACGTGAAATGATGCAACTGTAGGTTGAGAGTCCAACATTCTCCACACATGACTCACTGTCAGTAGACCAGCTTCTGACAACTTACCCTCTGCCTTTATAATTGTCCTAACCCCGTGAAAAAAACCACGGAACTTCGGATTTGCTGAAGCCTGGTCGTTGATAAACTTGACTTTAACCGTCTCCATTGGTGTAACTGCAAGTATAGCTTCTGAGACACCAGCACCTGCAATGCATCATGGGAAGATATATACTTGTTTTGCACCAATGCATCATGGGAAGATATATACTTGTTTTGCACCAATGCATCATGGGAAATGACACTTGTTTTACAAGTCCTTTCACAATGTTTTGTTCACATATGTAGACTGCATACTATCTGGGATTCAAAGCATATAAATATATCTTTCTCCAGTATTTTCATGTTGAAATATGTAATGAGTGAATATTTTAAATATTAACCACAGACACTTCAATAAAAGTATGTCAGTCATTAATTAGAAGAATGAAGGTTGCGGTAAAAGAATATCTTAAGAATCTGGTGGGGAGTTGATTGAAGTGGGCTGGGCTTGTGGACAGAATGGGAGAACGGGTGGAAGAGACAGCCCAGAGTGGAGGGGAAAGGAGGCAAGGGCATCCAGTGGGAGGACTGCATAAAGAGGGACTTGGAATGATTGGGAGGGGAATGGGGAGTGACGGCAAAAGATAGAAGGGAATGGAGAGTGACAGCAAAAGATAGAAGGGAATGGAGAGTGACAGCAAAAGATAGAAGGGAATGGAGAGTGACAGCAAAAGATAGAAGGGAATGGAGAGTGACAGCAAAAGATAGAAGGGAATGGAGAGTGACAGCAAAAGATAGAAGGGAATGGAGAGTGACAGCAAAAGATAGAAGGGAATGGAGAGTGACAGCAAAAGATAGAAGGGAATGGAGAGTGACAGCAAAAGATAGAAGGGAATGGAGAGTGACAGCAAAAGATAGAAGGGAATGGAGAGTGACAGCAAAAGATAGAAGGGAATGGAGAGAGACAGCAAAAGATAGAAGGGAATGGAGAGTGACAGCAAAAGATAGAAGGGAATGGAGAGTGACAGCAAAAGATAGAAGGGAATGGAGAGTGACAGCAAAAGATAGAAGGGAATGGAGCGACACAGCAAAAGATAGAATGGAATGGAGAGTGACAGCAAAAGATAGAAGGGAATGGAGAGTGACAGCAAAAGATAGAAGGGAATGGAGTGACAGCAAAAGATAGAGGGGAATGGAGAGTGACAGCAAAAGATAGAAGGGAATGGAGATAGACAGCAAAAGATAGAATGGAATGGAGAGTAACAGCAAAAGATAGATGGGAATGGAGATAGAGAGCAAACGATAGAAGGGAATAGAGAGTGCCAGCAAAAGATAGAAGGGAATGGAGTGCCAGCAAAAGATAGAATGGAATGGAGAGACACAGCAAAAGATAGAGGGGAATGGAGAGTGACAGCAAAAGATAGAATGGAATGGAGAGACAGCAAAAGATAGAGGGGAATGGAGAGTGCCAGCAAATGATAGGATGGAATGGAGAGACACAGCAAAAGATAGAAGGGAATGGAGAGTGACAGCAAAAGATAGAAGGGAATGGAGCGACACAGCAAAAGATAGAATGGAATGGAGAGTGACAGCAAAAGATAGAAGGGAATGGAGAGTGACAGCAAAAGATAGAAGGGAATGGAGTGACAGCAAAAGATAGAGGGGAATGGAGAGTGACAGCAAAAGATAGAAGGGAATGGAGATAGACAGCAAAAGATAGAATGGAATGGAGAGTAACAGCAAAAGATTGATGGGAATGGAGATAGAGAGCAAACGATAGAAGGGAATAGAGAGTGCCAGCAAAAGATAGAAGGGAATGGAGTGCCAGCAAAAGATAGAATGGAATGGAGAGTGACAGCAAAATATAGAAGGGAATGGAGTGCCAGAAAAAGATAGAAGGGAATGGAGAGTGACAGCAAAATATAGAAGGGAATGGAGTGCCAGAAAAAGATAGAAGGGAATGGAGAGTGCCAGCAAAAGATAGAAGGGAATGGAGAGTGCCAGCAAAAGATAGAAGGGAATGGAGAGACACAGCAAAAGATAGAAGGGAATGGAGAGTGCCAGCAAAAGATAGAAGGGAATGGAGAGACACAGCAAAAGATAGAAGGGAATACAGAGTGCCAGTAAAAGATAGAAGGGAATGGAGAGTGACAGCAAAAGATAGAGGGGAATGGAGAGTGCCAGCAAAAGATAGAAGGGAATGGAGAGTGCCAGCAAAAGATAGAAGGGAATGGAGAGTTACAGCAAAAGATAGAAGGGAATGGAGATAGACAGCAAAAGATAGAAGGGAATGGAGAGTGACAGCAAAAGATAGAAGGGAATGGAGAGTGACAGCAAAAGATAGAAGGGAATGGAGAGTGACAGCAAAAGATAGAAGGGAATGGAGAGTGACAGCAAAAGATAGAAGGGAATGGAGAGTGACAGCAAAAGATAGAAGGGAATGGAGAGTGACAGCAAAAGATAGAAGGGAATGGAGAGTGACAGCAAAAGATAGAAGGGAATGGAGCGACACAGCAAAGGATAGAATGGAATGGAGAGTGACAGCAAAAGATAGAAGGGAATGGAGAGTGACAGCAAAAGATAGAAGGGAATGGAGTGACAGCAAAAGATAGAGGGGAATGGAGAGTGACAGCAAAAGATAGAAGGGAATGGAGATAGACAGCAAAAGATAGAATGGAATGGAGAGTAACAGCAAAAGATAGATGGGAATGGAGATAGAGAGCAAACGATAGAAGGGAATAGAGAGTGCCAGCAAAAGATAGAAGGGAATGGAGTGCCAGCAAAAGATAGAATGGAATGGAGAGACACAGCAAAAGATAGAGGGGAATGGAGAGTGACAGCAAAAGATAGAATGGAATGGAGAGACAGCAAAAGATAGAGGGGAATGGAGAGTGCCAGCAAATGATAGGATGGAATGGAGAGACACAGCAAAAGATAGAAGGGAATGGAGAGTGACAGCAAAAGATAGAAGGGAATGGAGCGACACAGCAAAAGATAGAATGGAATGGAGAGTGACAGCAAAAGATAGAAGGGAATGGAGAGTGACAGCAAAAGATAGAAGGGAATGGAGTGACAGCAAAAGATAGAGGGGAATGGAGAGTGACAGCAAAAGATAGAAGGGAATGGAGATAGACAGCAAAAGATAGAATGGAATGGAGAGTAACAGCAAAAGATTGATGGGAATGGAGATAGAGAGCAAACGATAGAAGGGAATAGAGAGTGCCAGCAAAAGATAGAAGGGAATGGAGTGCCAGCAAAAGATAGAATGGAATGGAGAGTGACAGCAAAATATAGAAGGGAATGGAGTGCCAGAAAAAGATAGAAGGGAATGGAGAGTGACAGCAAAATATAGAAGGGAATGGAGTGCCAGAAAAAGATAGAAGGGAATGGAGAGTGCCAGCAAAAGATAGAAGGGAATGGAGAGTGCCAGCAAAAGATAGAAGGGAATGGAGAGACACAGCAAAAGATAGAAGGGAATGGAGAGTGCCAGCAAAAGATAGAAGGGAATGGAGAGACACAGCAAAAGATAGAAGGGAATACAGAGTGCCAGTAAAAGATAGAAGGGAATGGAGAGTGACAGCAAAAGATAGAGGGGAATGGAGAGTGCCAGCAAAAGATAGAAGGGAATGGAGAGTGCCAGCAAAAGATAGAAGGGAATGGAGAGTTACAGCAAAAGATAGAAGGGAATGGAGATAGACAGCAAAAGATAGAAGGGAATGGAGAGTGACAGCAAAAGATAGAAGGGAATGGAGATAGACAGCAAAAGATAGAAGGGAATGGAGAGACACAGCAAAAGATAGAAAGGAATGGAGAGTGACAGCAAAATATAGAAAGGAATGGAGAGTGGTGGTGGTAGATAAAGCAGTGCACAATATGTGAGAAAAAGGAGAGGAAGAAACAAAACTGAAATCAAAGAATGGAACCAGCGAATCAAAGGAGAACAGTCATATATTTATAAAGGTCAAAATATTTGGCTCTGGCAGTTGGTAACTTATCAAAGTCAATTTCTGGGTCAATATTTTGCCAACAGCTCACTGAATTCGTCAGTCATAGAGATGTGAGAAAGAAAATAATTCAATGACATCAACACCGAGACACATACATTTAATTGTGATTCACATTAATCTGGGCCAGGAATGAATGAGGTTAATAGTTTATATTCTAAAATAATTTTAAAACTTATATTATATACACATGAACTAGCATTTCATGATGGATACTATTTTGGTACTTTTAATTCTAAATGACATTAACCATTTAATTCTAACTAACACAACACATACGTCCTACAATTCTGAAATGGCCCCGTTAATTGTACTGGTGACTGTATTCCAAAACCATCTCCATTAATAGCTAGAAATCATTAACTTGTCCAGTGCAAATCAATATGACTTCAGCTGCACTGCCTATGCAGTCTTCACTGGTCAAACAGTTAGGTCAACAATGGTATGACATAACGGAATCAATGGTCAAGTACTAATTGCGATGATTGCATAACGTCCAATAAAAGAAATATTATAGGGAGGTCTTGTAATGTTAAAATGAAGCCTTATGGTGCCTTTGGAAACAAGACGAATAAATTACGCACCTAAACCACAAAGTAGTTTCTTGTGTGGAGCCAGGGTGCCGTCTGCACTGACTGCACGCTTCTTGAACTCTTCAAACGAACCAAACCTGGAGGGAGAAAAGTAGATTCTATGTATATATGAATATGTTACACATATATTAGTATTTTCAAATGCATTTATTTTTATGGAGTAAAAATAGTTAACACATTACCAATATGTATTTAGTGTATGATATTCATATAAAGTAAACTATTATGGTAAAATAATACTGAGACAGTTTCTTGAAGCACTTGAAAATTATAGACAGTACTTAATGGCTTTAGACAATTTATCTTAGGAAGCCAAATTAGTAACAGAATAAAGGATGTTTAGAGTAGTAACTGCAAATTGTTAGAACATCCCACAATCTCCCATTTCACCTCACTCTGAACTTCCGAGAAAAGGAGATAGAAACAAGACTAAATCTCACACATATATGATTTTACGTACAGTTGTTAAATTTCTCGTCCTAAATCTGAACTTGCATAATTTAAATACTTATAATTGCACCCGCTGTCTAAAAATACCAAAATTAGTGCCAACATCAAGTCAAATATATTTGTGTATTACTTTCTCTCACCAGGTGACACTACCAGTACAGACAGCACTTTACAAGAGGTCACAAAAAATGTCATGAATGATTTAACAGTTTCCTCTTTGGAAGAAATAAACTAACGTCACAACAACGTAATACATTTGAAAGCAGCAACTTTTTCCTGAGACACCCGGGATCATTCATCCACGAATTACATCTTTCAAGATGTTTTTCTGACTGTAAAAAACTCAACTAAAGTAACTGAGTAGGTTACTCCTACCGCTTTATTGTATGAATAATTGCAACGTTTCCAAAGCAAAACTCTTCACCATCAACATATTTTCATAGGGCATGTTTAATACACGCTGGTCTAACAGGTGGTGTTAATCTAAGCTGGATTATCAGCTGTGACATATCAGATTAATTACTGACATAATGACATTTCCATGGTTTCTCAGACTGTGCTAATTATATACTCTAATAATATTTATTAATTTGAATCCATATTTGCATACTTTAAAAAACACAGCACGTAGTGACACACATATATGATATATATAATATATATATATATATATATATATGATATATATATATATATATATACACATATGTATGTATATGTGTATATATATATATATATATATATATATATATATAATATATATATATATATATATATATATATATATATATATATATACAACTATATATGTAGTTATATATATATATATATATATATACTAATATACAGATATATCATATATATATATATATAGACTTTATATATTATATATACCATAATGTGTACACTATATATGATATATATATTACTTCAGGATTGGGTGCAGTTGTTTGTAGAGGGAGGGACACTTGTTTTGCTCTTATGACTAAGCACTGATGACACATAGTGAGATGATGTAAAATATGTCAAACACCAAAGGTTGTACATGAGGGCATCGGAAGATGTTTTATAGACAACACTTAAAAATGGGCCAAGAGGCCCTGAAGTCCTTTGGACTATAGTGAGTTTGTAGTTATGAATGAAATGTGTTTTGAGAATGATAATCACTGCCTAGAGTCTTCACCATAATCACCGAATTGAAAGAAGCACACCCAAATTGTATGAATGCAATGACAGGACTGGTCATTAGTAGTTTTTAGTCAGCATGGAGTCATCTACTTCCACTCCACTCAGCAAGCTCAGTGACCAGAATGTAGTTGATATCAATCAAGTGTATAGTTCATTCTATTGTTGTTCAGAATATTAATTTTATATGTTTGTCACCCACAGTAGACAATTTACCACAGTTTAAAGATACTTAAATAAGCATAAAAATAAACTCAACTTGCATTTACAAAAATGAATACCGGTAGTTTTGAAGATTCGTAATTAAAACCTTCAGAAGCAGCCTGCAACAGACGCAATACCAATTAGCTACGCTTTCCAGGCAGGTCACCTAGGCTGGTAGGTAATATGTATGGGCACAGCCTAACTTGTGAAATTGGGACTAACCCACTGGCAAGGTCATAACTTTGCTAATGCGGTATGGTATGCATGAGCACTATTTAGGCTCAATTTTAGGGGATTCCCCATCCCACGACGGCCTGTCTCTAGGCTTACGAGCCACATGGACTACACGCTTAGGCGGTTGTTGTAACTCGAGAAAATAGCGGCTGGTAGTTCAGTTGAGATAGTCGTTCAGATGAAAAATGAGGCAAATTGGAATATTTCGGGGCATAACGAATCAGCTATTAGACTTACAGCATGATAGTGATTTGTATTCCAAGTTAAGATTTCAATGTTGCGATGTTCTGCTGAATGTGGACGAGCTCATCGAAGGCCTAGAATAGGCCGAAACTCGACAACATTGACACGGATTTCATCCGCCGGCATCCCAAGGCCAAGTATGCCACGACCGGGGTGTTTACACAACTTCGTGGCTGAAAATACAGCAGTAAATATTGACAGTCCACGTCAAGAACTATCTAGGAATTGATTTGAAATACAAAAAAGTAAAGTCTTGTGGAAGAGGGATATATATATATATATATATATATATATATATATATTCATTCCACCAACTGATCTGATTTATTTATTCACAGAGTAGTCTTACAATAGTATATATTTTGCAGGTTTGATACTTAATATACCAATCAAATTATGGCAACATTCATGTTAGTTCAATATTCGTTTTTTGTTTCTTGACATTTTGAACTACCCCTAGGGTACTACTGAATATAATTATTGAATCAGTACCAAACTAACATATAATTTATGAAAGTTGTGTGATCTAGTTGTTAAATTTAGATACCGTTAATTTGTATTACCATGATAATTAGATATGTTGTACATTGATTCAGCATACACAGTATGTAATTGCAATGTCAGTATCCATGGTTATTGTACCAAGTGATTGACAGTTTGCATGTTGTGTGTGCACATTGCAAGGATAACAAAAGCTCTATGTGTGGCCTTGCACATTGCAAGGCCACACAGAGTTTAGGCGGTGACTACAGTAGACCCTGAATCCTTCTTCCTACACATGGGACCCTGTCATCAGTGTGTGGCTGTGGGCAGTCCCTAATACACAATTATCAATTAGCCATGGTTCCTGGCAGGCCACCTAGCCTCCACAGTTGCAGTCAAGTGTGGCAGCTGCGAATACACTTGTATTATTTCACAGCCTCAATTCAAGTGTTGCCTATGTCTGCTTGTCTAGGCAGACATTGGTAAAATGTGGACAAGTAGATTTTTGGTATGCCCTGAAGTGCCCTTAGAAGCATTCAATCAAATTATATTTCTTGTATGTACCCTGAGCTAGGTAAAGTATGAATATGCCAAATTGTAAAAATAGATTCTCAATGGTGTCTGAGATATGGGAGCTAATGGTACACACAAAGTGAAGCCATAAGTCCACTGGACCTTCGGCCCAAAGTGATGCCATAAGTCCACTGGACCTTCGGCCCAAAGTGATGCAATAAGTCCACTGAACCTTCGGCCCAAATGATTAAAAAAGTGTAACTTGGCTATATTTTAAGTTAATTTTCTCAAAATGTTTGCATGTGTTGTAAATGTACATGTCCTACAACAGTATTTCTAGGTTTCATATCAGTCTATCTTCAGCAGGACACTGAATACACATAAATAAAGCCATTTGGTAGTCAATAAAAATTCAGCTAATCTCCTGTGACTCCCATTTCTCCTTAATCACAACACCACTCGTGTCCTACAGAAGCAACCACATTGTCTTCAACAGTGTCACTGAATTTAGTTTCAATTAATCATATTTACATACTTTTACATACAAATCACTTAGTGATGTCTTCAGCTGAATGAAATCAAATCTGCCCTGACATGTTGCAAGATCATTTCATTTTGTTCGCAGAATCTACTGTACACTTTCATGTCAATCTGCACTGTGTCACAGCTTATTGCAAGTAATTGCCGTTTCTAAATGACTAGTTCAATCGTAACAGTGCACCGTAATGTTTACTAGAGCATAATACATTCAACTACACCAGTTTTATGCCTTTCTTCCTGCTCGAGTGCCCATATAACTAATTCATGCTTGTCTCACGTCTCTGTGTAAAAAAAGAGAAATGAGATTACCGCCCAGATCTAGCTGTGATGTCCAATTACCATGGATATTTTGCAAGTACAAGCCAATTTAGGAAATAGAATCGGATTCATTTATTTGATTCTAAACAGACACAACATTTAATAAAATCAAAGTTATTATCAAAGTTAAATATATATCTTACATTGCATTTAACTAGTCAAAATTAATTATTCTCTTTATATCTTAAACAAACAGTGTATGTGTTTCATGTGTTTCACCTGATAATTTATTCAATTAATTTGGATGGTCAGAAAGACTACTACAAAAAGGCAAATACAACTGCCACAAATGCATCAAGACAATTTTAGTATTACCTCAAATCACTTGAAATTTACAAGTTTGAAGTCATAATTTATCAATTTGATTCTATTGATTTATATTACCAGAGGCGATTCAGAGCACATACTTTACTAGATACATGTATATTCAGCCAGTATATAATATTGTGTATGGGTTAATGTAAACAAATCAAGTTCAGCAGATGCATTAAGAAGTCTATGTTAAAGTCAGAAGAGTGGCCAAATTATTATGGCTTTAATTAAACATCTCAGATTGAAAATCTGTGGAGACTGGACAGTATGTCCAGTGAAGCAGACAGTAGACATTCTCTCTCCTGAGGGTGGAGGGACTGATTTGACCTGGTGTTTCTAAAGGATGTCTATATTTATTGAATAAACCATTAGTAGTCCAATTGGTTGAGGAGTTTCTTATAATGACATAATGGACGCATCCGATTGGTTGAAAAACTCTGGCCTGATATATACTGCATGATAATCACCCATGAATGCAATCAGATGTTCAATTAGTCTGGCAGATTCAGATATATATATATATATATATATATATATATATATATATATATATATATTTTCTGAATATCTAATCTGGATAATTGACACGTATTGTTTGCAGTTGTGTGCATTCTACAGACTCAGTAGGAAGCATAGATCTAGGGCATGATACCCTGGTTTTATTGTTGTCACCAAGCAGCCCTAGTTTTGCTGTTGTCACCTTGAATTGTGATGTTTGTGTCTGTCAGTGTGTGAATGTTTCCAAGCAATAGCTAGGCACCAATAACAAATATGCTGATTAGTAATATACCTTTCGGTATTCTAAGCTAGCTATTCAAGATCTTCTAAACTATTCAGAATCATCTACCAGGTATTCATACAAACTACCAGCCTGTTTATATATATATATATATATATATATATATATATATATTTATATATATATATATATATATATATATAAATATATATATATATATATATATATATATATATATTTAGTATATATTCAGTATTTTATATATATATATATATATATATATATATATATATATATTATATATATATATATATATATATATATATATATATATCATATATATATTATATATATATATATATATATATATATATATATATATATATATATATATATATATATAACAGGTATATATATATATATATATATATATATATATATATATATATATATATATATATATATATATATATATATATATATATATATATATATATATAAAAGGTTAGTTTGTATGAATACCTGGTAGATGATTCTGAATAGCTTAGAAGATCTTGAATAGCTAGCTTAGAATACCGAAAGGTATATTACTAATCAGCATATTTGTTATTGGTGCCTAGCTATTGCTTGGAAACATTCACACACTGACAGACACAAACATCACAATTCAAGGTGACAACAGCAAAACTAGGGCTGCTTGGTGACAACAATAAAACCAGGGTATCAAGCCATAGATCTACGCTTCCTACCGAGTCTATAGAATGCACACAACTGCAAACAATACACGAGTTTAGTTTCTGCAGAGTTTATTCACTGTCAACCAGTAAGTAGGCTATGCACAGAGACAGTCCTCAAGGTAATTCAACATGTGGATGTGTACTGAGCAGTGTTATACAACCTCACAAAACGTGTCAACACAGCCAATAAACACTGACACTGTCTGTGAATGGTGACACTATCAAATTTCAAAACCCATTGACCCTGAACTTGTGTAGTCAGCCAGTACAGTCTTATCAGAGCTACTCATCTATGCACTCATGCCAGGGCTTACTCCTTGACCTACAAACTCCACCCCATGGTGAGTTTTACTCCAGACTGGCTGGCCCATGAATAGAGGAGGAAAGGGTCAGAGGTCAGGGTACATAACTCCATGGCAACAGCTGCTGGCTGCAATGGCTTTCATAGATCATTCCAAATTCCTCTGCTGGTAAAAATATAAACCCTGTATACTGAACTATTTTGCTTAGAACCAATTCAGAACTTAGTTTTGGTTTGTGTAAGTTTTTGTGCATTTTGAAAAGCACAGAGAAATATTTTGGCAGCACCATTTTTTTTCAATGTAAGATAATGCAATGATATCTGCCTATGGCAAGACAAGAGTAGGATTAGTATCGGCAAGTACTGCAGTCATGCCTGCCTGCATCTGACGACATTCACGTTCTTTTAAATGGTATACACTATACAGTGACATGAATAACTATAGCTGCGGTACGTATATGTGGGCGTATATTAATGTCTTCCACCTAGATGGTTCGTATCACTGGTGAAAAATTTTCACTATGAAGAAAAGTAACTCCTTTATTTTTTCTAGAAATTCTCCAAATATTTAACAGGGTTCATGTCAATTTTTGGTTTCATAGCTGATGCTAGTAACTTTTTGTGCAACTGTTCCAACCCTCATTTAATAAAATAAAAAATGTTTGCTTCGGGAAACAGTTTTCTGCATCTGTGTAGTGTGTACATATTGCGCTAGCCAGAGGATGGCCATTTCTGCTAGTTATTTTGGTAATACAAACCAATCTACGCCTACAGATCCTATATTAAGGGAGACTTTATTATTTCTGCATTCAAGGCAATAAATCATAACAAGTGTGGTCATCACTGAAAATATGAGTTGGCTGCATAACATGAGCACTCACCGAACGGCCGACTTCGGAATGGAGCCATAAAGGAGAACGCTGAGTCCTCGGTATAGTCCTAGTACGCCATGTTGCTTCACCGTCTGCTTCACACAATCGATGATCCCTTTGTAACGTTTTGTTGCACCGACCTTCTCATCAAGCTGAAGTTGAGTCTTGACGTACTCTGTCGGAAACGTGATGCAGATCTCGATGCCTCCTGTGATGCCACCTGGTGGGGAAATAACAAAAGTCAAGTGTAAAAATTTACATACGAACAAACTTCTGACATGATATTGGAGGTTTATTAACACCGGTCACAGGGCTTTTATGAAAACACGTATACTTCATAATAATAAAGGTATGATTGGGTGCATGAGCAAATAAATAACATGTTGTACTTTTTAGTGGTGTACTTTATATCTGAAATGATGATCACACTTGCTAATGACTGCTGACCAGTTGACATTTTATATGGAAAATCCTTGTACAAGTATATTCTAAACAAGCTGAGATTTCTGGTATGATAAAGGGAAAATAATAATCAAAGGACAATTTTTTTTAGAAAAATAGGTTGCTAGTCCATGTGATATCCACTGCCACGGATGGCAATGACAGTGAATATCGTTTAAATATCAGACATATTTAGTCACCTACTAAATGGGACATCATTTTGTAGTCAGTTTATTACATTCTCCCGTTTAATAGATCTATTGATCTCCTGTGCACTTGGGAAGGATCAATCAAGTCTAATCACATCTCCTCCACTCAGTCTTTATGTTGATCTATTGATCTGCTGTTCACTAGGGGACAGACCGGCATTTCTCTACCATGTCAGGTAGATTTAAGCAGATCTACAAATTCCATTCCAGGCATTGATTTTTATGGGAAACTGGTGGACTCCTATTCAGTTGGTTTCCTAATTGTTGGGAGGCCACAGAGAAATGTGGCAGTCCATACTATCTCTCGCATATGTATGCCTCTTGCTCCAATATTCTGACCAATCACAAGCAATCACTTCGTGTAGACCGTAATCAAAGATGGCTATGCCAATGTCGGATTCCAAAGAAGTGTTATGAGATATACTTACTAATATTTTGAACTAATAAATGATTGTAAATATATAAGATAAAAGTATGATTGGTTATTGCGGCCCTGAGATGATACAACATGGCAGCATGCGTGCACATTGACAGATTGTATAAAATCAAAGCCATAAACACTTGCTGACAGCTGAAAAGTGAGATTTACTGAGAAAACAATGTTCATAAAAATTGTAATATTTAACCAACACCTTCAAAATGTTAAATTATTAATCCATAAAAACACTTCCCTTGATACCGAAAAGTGTGACATGTCTTCATTTCTCATACTGATGTATCGCATTACTGACCAGTGATGTATTTAATGCAAGACAGAGCAAGAATTTAGTAATTAATATATGATTAATGTTATACAATGTATCACATGTCATATTACACAAATGTATGACAATCTGTTGACAATCATTGTTGTACAACAAAACAATGGTAAACAAATCAAGGTGTTTACAAATAGTTATTACCTATTACCTATATGGGGTCAATGGAAAATAATGCGATCATCAAAATATGGGCATTCTTTGTAAATGTAATTATCATTATTTGTTTCTTTTTAAGTTTTATTATGGACCATGTAACTTACATTTGTAGGCTGATTAGATATTAAACATTTGTAAACAGTATAAGTACATTATGCACAAAATATCATGTTTACAACTGCATGCTGATTAGAGGTTAACCATGTGTATAAGTACAACCATGTTGTATACACTAACTAAATCACAATTGATAAAAACAAATGTTTGAACAGATTCATATTGATAATACAAATTTGAGCAATTATCATACACTGTACTAGTTAGTATTTTAACATACCTATGTAGCAACCTATGTTTTGTAGGTTTATATGTCTAGACAAAACAGTGAAAAACTATGGAAGAGATTTGAAATTTGATACTCCAATGTCAACCAATGTCATCTTACCCTGTCTAGCAATGTCACACACATATTGGATGACATCAAACAACTTGTGGCATGTCAGTAAATGACATAAAATTACAGGGTCAGGCAACTGTTTATCTTTCAATGACCGTGAACTTTTTGGATCACTATAAATCCCAACTGTGTAAGATGTCAGTAAACCATCACTCATCATATTACAACCAGATAAGAACATTCTCACCACTGACAAGTTTGTTTATAAAAACTCAGTGCTCGTACTTGTACATTTCCCATTGACTGGAGTCAAACTGTTAGTTTAAGTGGTTGTTTTTAAATGAAATAAAGAAAATCTCTACAGTCATGGTCACGTGACTTTTATATAATACAAGTGACAGGTGGACACAGCTAACAGTAGTCAGTAGTTTGTATTACATCATCCATTCCAAACTGACGTCATACTATTTATTTCCAATTAATGTTTTGACTGAACTCAAAGGGCTAGTTGTGGTCTTTGAAATAACTCTTCACAGTTCAAATCAGTTCGGGAATTTAGAAGTGTAGAACAATATCCCTACAATCCCTCCCTGAGTAGTCTGTGTCACAAAGGTCACCTTGAAATGGCTGACAGACAAATAACAAATGACCCTGGTAGAATTCCTCTTTTGCTTGAACTTAAACACATATTATTTAAAACATTTTAAATAACAACTGCTGATAACATATTGAACAATTAAAAAATTCATATTTTTTTAACAATAGTATGCATGTCTATGAGATAACTTGTTATGTAATAAAGACTGCTTTAGAAGGCATACAATATTATGTTCATTTCACACACAGTTCTGTCTTCTCTGTGTAAATGTCTCTTATCCTGCTTTGGAAACTGATGTAATTCAAGATACACTGTACACATTTCTGCACTGCCAGAGAGGTCAAGATCCTTTTAAATTCACACAATGACAGCAGATAAAGTAAAGCGTCTAAATATATACAGTGTACCAGTGTGACTGCAGATATTTTGTCATGGACATTGCTGTCACGACTTGGGGTCAAACGCAATGACCAAATAAAACGTCAAGCACATGTACACAGTTGTACAGTAGGTCAAGAACACGGAACCAGGTACTTCCAAAGTACAATTTCAACATACTGTATTATAAATGCCAAGTACAAATAAATCAACTAATAAATCCATTGGCATCTGAACAATAGTATTTATTTATTATGACTGAAATGTACATGAAAGTATAATTGACCAAATGTGTATAATGATTCAATGGTGTATCACTTTTATCATGTATGATCTTTTACGACTTTACTTGGAAATTGTATACCACAGTTGTTTTTTGACAATAACTAGTATTTCACAGTGTATAGGACCAACCATGACCTTCATGGACACAAACCACGTGACGCCCTGCTTGGCACCTCTGACTTATTCTAGTCACTCTGCAAGTGATTATGTCATGCGCTAAGAAGACTTAGAAACAGATTTAATTTGTTTACACTTCTTAACCGAAGTCGCGGTGAATTAAATTAATTAAAGATTTTGTTATCTGCTATTTTATATTATTTTAGAATTGAAACCGGCATTGTACGTGATCAAATTTGACATTAACATAAGGCTTTGAGTTCAACCATAATATACTCAGTGACTTACCCACCCACCCACAAATACCACCCAAGGCACCCACCCACATACTAACATTGCAACATATATTGTAATACAGGAACTTCAATGAAGCCCATCACCACTGCCAAACTTGAACTCTATTCTTATTCACACTTTTCTCCTGCTTTCTATAAACACATAATATTATGCAATATCAAGTGAGATATAAATAGTGCTTGCCAATTCTCATTCACTCGTTCAAGGAAGTTGATCATTATCTTCTTAGTCATGACCGACTCAATTCACTTATCTGGCAAATGCCTTACTTCTCTGTGGACTGATGAAGTCATCACACAGGCACACACCCACTGAGCCCCCGGTGGGAATTATTCAGCCATATTGCAATTACTGTGCAAAATTGCCCATCCACAGCTATAGGCTAAGTCTTCTGTAGTGCCAGTGTGTATGTGTCAGATTAATAGTGTGCTGTGTGATTTGTCAGCAGAAAAATAAAGAATTATCAAAAATTTGAATGTATGCACTGGGTGTCCTTAAATGCATTTACTTTACTGCAATGTAGAGGTTTGACCCACAGATTAAATACCAACAAGTCATCATTTTAAATGATACCATGTATGTGTACTGCTAATTAATTCTACTTATAATATATTTGTGGATACCTTGAATTAAGAGTAATTAAAGTGAAAGGGGTAGTTTATGAATTCTAGTCACAATTAAACTAGTTAAACAATCATAATTTTATATTGTGTAGATAATTTACAATTACACTTTTGAAATGTCCGATTACAACCATGTTGGACCATCGTATTTCCAAAAGGTTTTCATAAAGTTCAATATATGCCGTGACATTCCTGTGTCATAATGTGTATGTATAGCTTAATGATTTCTTATACTTTTTACCATTAGAATGCAAGTCTTAAAAATGCTTCTATTATTGTGACAAAAAACATTTTGACTAATTAAACAACATTATATTTGATGTAACTGTTTCAATTACATGACATACACCAACTGAAATTACAAAAAGCATGAGACAATGTTCAGAAACTACTGAAATCTGTAAAGCCATATTGAACCATGGACTTCTATTTGACAAATGAGTGCTCTACTTCTACCACAGGGAACAGTCCAGTCAGTCAGGTCTATTTATAAATCATGGGTCATCAGAGGTGTGGATGAAAGGGTGGGTGACAGGTACCCTTGGAAGCCAGGCAGGTAGTTAGGTACACAGAGATGACTTCAGAGGTCATCTGACTGGGTCACTGTGACACAGCGAAACAGAATAATAACATAGGTGTCAATAACAAAACTTTGATGCTCACACTGTCAATAAACATAGTTATACCAGTAACTATTTTAGTAATACAGATTTTTTTAATTATGATTGTTGAACCAACATGTTGCTAGTAGTAATACAGTATAACCAGTGCCAGTACATTCACACCTTATATATATATATATATATATATATATATATATATATATACATACCTCATACATACATACATACATACATACATACATACATACATACATACATACATACATATACAGTAGCTAATTCATAAAATTTGCATGAACAAATTCTTATTAAATTATATTAATATGTTATCTCATACAATGGGAAAATCGTTCAAATACAGTAATCAACCAATTTTTTATTTATTTATATTAATATAATTTTTACCCATAGACATGGGGTAATAGTTTGAAATCAGTAATCAATCAAGAATTTTTTAGTTTAAAGAGTCAATTGTACTGATTCATTTCAACAGTAATAATCGTAAATGATAATATTAAAAATTGATGTAAATTCAATATTGCAATATGTCATTGTTATCTTTTAAACAATAACTTTAACAAATTGTTTCTAACTATATACATTTAGTTATGAAACTTATATTTAATGATTTAATATTATATAAATAAAAACTTTAACAAGTCTGGTGTGATTTATACTATTTACTATTTATAGTGTAGCTGAGCTATCAGTAACTGTTTAGCTCCCGGGCTTAGCCCTGGTGACTTTTTCCGAGTCAACTTACTTTCCCCATACCAAATTGAAAAAAACTAAATACAAGTTTTCTGTCAAACATAATTTTGCCATTCAGTCTTGTGTTTTCCTTCTAGTTAAATTGTGGAGTTATACCTTTGTAGATGATTTTACCAAAAATTGCTGACTATCAGATCTACTGTGTTGACTTTATTGTGGTCCATTTTTAAGACAAGACTGTATGTGCCTTATCAGTAGCATAAACACTCTTCCAAGTTAATCTCATCTATTTTGAGAAACAACATGCAACAGTGTCACCCAATCAGCACGCGGCACTTGTGGGCTTGTCCGATCTCATGACACAAGCACGGTCGGTGATTGGCTGTCTTTGTAGACACTGCTCAATCAACAACACCCTCCACACACCTTCCACCGCAAGCTTCAAATTACGTAATGCTTAGTTATCCCAATTGAGGCGTGTGTCGCTATTCACACGAGCTTGTTTGGGGTAATTACTGCTCAATTGTTTAGTTACAACAAACACCAACAGCAGTGCAGAACTACGGCTACGCGCGCGCTGGAACATTGGACTTTAGTCCTGGTAAAGATTGTGTGATAGCTGTGTATTTGCCGCAATTAGAAACGCCGGTCTCAAATGCGCGTAACTTTACACCGTCATTTCACACTTGGTACGACAAAGCCACAGTACGTATGATTAGGCCTCTTGTCCGTGATAAAACAAGGCGGATTCGTTGCATCAGCCCATCGCGGGTCGAAAACAATTACCCCGGCTGTGATGTGTCTTGTTTCGAGTGGATGTGGGCGGCACGTGCCGGCCAAGGCCAGCTTGTAGAAATGTAAACAGACTACGTGGACACGTAAACAAAACAGTGACATTCAAGCAAATATGTCGGTTTCAACTGTGTGCTCAACGCACTCAGTGTGTATGATATAAGCGCGTCGGATAGGAAGTACTGACCTGCGATAATTCCTTTCAAAGACTTCATCCTCACCGGCGCCGGCTTGTTACTGTCGGGGCCTGGCGCCGACGAGGCGTGTACAACTGGAAACGCTGTCATACGGTACGCAAACCGCCTGTAAAATGGGCTTTCAAAATTGCCTGTAGGTCTATCCATAGTTCAGGATGGTCGTTTGGTTGTCCCACTATTATAAACTAGCTGCACCTGAAGTATGCATGAGCGTAACATGCACAGTGCACGAAACACTCACTCCTGCGCCGAGCTCCAACAGAAATGCCTTGACCGATGGCATCATTAAGTCATGTCACCTGACCCGTCGACGTCACTTCCCTTCAACCCAATTTTCTTAACCAATCAACGGAGTGCATTTATTGTAGTAACGGTTGTCAAGCGAGACGGAGGAAACAGAAAAGTCTGGCATCGGTGTTTCGTACAGAAATGTTGCATTTTTGCTGGCTATGATTGGCCTTGGACGTTAGTTTGCTAATAATAACAACCCAGTAAGTATATGTGTTTAAATGCTGCATCTCTACGGATACACGTCTTTATTTAATGTGGTAACTGGGAGGTTAAAATGCATGTTATGATGATCTGATCATCAACCGCCGTGTTGCACGTATCAATCATTCAATGTACGAGGCCTTCAATGTATGCAACGCCAACAGGCAGAATTACTGCCACAGCAACGCCTACGATTGTTAGAGATTACATTCGTGAATCATTTGGAGGTTGAACCAGCTTGTAATTTGCCCTGTACGAAAGAATCCGTAAACCGATATCTATCACGTCCACACTGTTAGTGTTAATGGCCACATATTTGCTGTCTGGATGAAGTCAGACATGATTAGATTAATTAACACAAGTGATAGACGTCACTGTCTGGGATTGTCTGTGTGAATGTATCACTGTCTGTTTTAATTTTATGACATCGCGTTACGATAGTGTAAATTTCTTCTAATGTACTCATTATCATTACTTAGACTATTAATGTATGTTTTTATCATTTTTAGTAGGTTTTATTGAACCATTAATTTTGGACATGTAATGTTTTTCCAAACAACTGTCACACAATTAGTAATTCCCTTTATGTTACCATAATCCAGCAAGACAACATGCCTTTGATGTCATGTTAACCTTATACATATATTTTATAATATACATTCACATGGTTTGATCGTGTCTCTCCAGGGCACCTTTACTAGCTTGGTAGGATTTTTATTATCAAAGTTCCACACCAATTTAAACAACCAAGTCCTCCATCTGATTATGAAACTTAGCACCTGATCTTTCATGAATGCACATGAATTTTTCATGTTTTTTTCTTTCAATGTAGTGACAATATCGTACCTCCAAGTCATATTTACCCACACACACACACACACACACACACACACACACACACACACTTGCACGTCTGTTCCAATCGCCCACTGAGTCTTGTAACAAAACAATAAAAAAATATGAATCCTTCAGACTATGAGTGTACATCATTTGTACCTGTTGTAGACTGTGTGCATGGCACTGTGAAAAAATATTCACACTGTAGGTATCAATGACAAACAGTCTACTAAGTCTTTTTAATGGGACAAAGTTTTATATAAACATAAAAACACTTAGTTTGTTTGATGCAGTTTTGATTCTCTGCTACGGCACAGACAGTTCTGCATATTTATTGCTGTTTACACTTCGTTCAGGTATCATTACAACTACTTCGTGTACTTTACATCCTGGCTACTATTCCAGGTAGGAATGGCTAAGGTAATCCAGCCCCCACCCAAGTTCACACATCCAGAATGGCGTGTGTCGAATCAGTCGAAGTACGCAAATGCAGAGGCAGAACGGATTGCCGCAGAGCGACTGATTGCAGAGTCAGATCGTCTCGTGGATGAAACAGGCAGGACTACAGTCAGGACACAGACGGATGTAAACAAAAAGTTTGGTGAGTAACCATCTACATCAATACGCTGTACTAAACAGATGTCTTTATATTTTCTACATGCATACAAAGCAACAACGGAAATAGATAGACACATGATTTTATTTTCACATGGAGCGTTCAAAGTATACGTTATTTTCAATGGTTGAGTCATTCATATATCATTTGTATCAATCATACAACACATATACAAAGGATAACTAATTATTTTAATTAATTATGCAAAATAAAAAATCTTAACAGATAAACACAAAAATAGTAAGGTGATTAAAACAAGTATTAGGTTATCATTTTTATTTTCATTGCAATTGTTAATAATTTGATGTATGAAATGTCTTAACATACAATGACAATACTCACCATATATGGCCTATTGCTGTAGACCAACGACTGACAGATATCAAGTACTGGAACAGTGAGGTGGACGATAAACTTGATGATATCAAGAAAGAAATAGATGCCTTGGTCACCTTCAAGTCCAGGATTGAGAAGGCCATTGAAGGGTGCAAGGAGCCACTCTATATCTCGCAGCAATGTCTACTGAACAGGTCAGCATCTTCTCTCTTGCCTGGCTGCTTTAACTGGTTAATTATTGACCATCTCATGCCTATTTTAAAATTAACACACTGATATTGATCACAATTTATACCATCAACTTGGTTCCTTATGGGAATTGTCGACTCATTTTTCCATATGTAACCCACCCTTGTAGTTATGTAATATTATGCCAGTTAATGTTTTATTGTATTCTTGATGGTTGTAGATGTACAATTAATAGAATATGTGCTTCAGTTATGTACAATACCAATTGTATGAATTAATACTTTAGAGTGAATGTGGTTAGTGAAGAACAATATATGCTTTTTCACTCAAGTGACTTCATCTCCTAATGTTCTTATCTTTCTTTTTGTTAAGACAAGACTGTGTCTATATATATTTTTAGAATGATTCAGTATCTTAATCTTTTGATATCCTTATCATTTATTATCTTTAGGATTGTTAGCCATATGCAAACCAAGTTTATTATTAAACCAATCTACCTGAATATAAACAATGTCAACTTTCAAGTTGCCTAAGATTAGAACATGCCCATAGCATTGAGTTTGTCTTTCCAGTGAGTTCCATGGTTGAGTTTTATTCCATTGCATTTGTTTGTTTTGCATTCAATGTAAGTGAATGAGGGATGAATGTAGAGTGCTTGGTTTGCCATGGCAATATTGATTCACCCACACAGACGTCATTGATCTACCGGTCTTCTGCATAGTTTATCATGGAGACCATCCCAAGAGAACTTGTTGTCAATAAACACAGGTCAATTCAACTAATTCTATAAATCATGATGGTATACATGATTGTATAATGGAGGGAGGTTGATTCAGAAACCAAGAAACAATAACTTAGGCTGGTGCATTTATTTTGATGAATACAAAAAAATGATGCAGTTGCATTACTCTTTGAGCTGCAGTCAAGCAACATATTGTTTACAACATTGCCTATTTTGGTTAATATGTTGGATGCGATTGAATTCTAGTGCTTTTCATGAACTAGCAAATATGTGTACAATAATAATGTATTTTTAAAGGGATAATTCCTATTTTGTGGTATGCAAATAAAATTATTCAAAGCTATCACTATCAATATAAAATATTACATATATATATATATATTCTAATGAAATGTTTATATTGTATGTGTTGTTGCAGTTTTGCTAATTTATTCATGTTATTTGTGTCTTTAAACAACAACTATATGGCCAAAAAAATAAAATATGGTGTATTGTGCAAATAATCTCCCATATATATTGTGTTGCCAGACAAAAGAGGAGAAGCATTGACCTGGTGCATGACGACCCTGAGAAGGAACTGCTGAAAGAAGTTGAAACAATCCAGGGGGCGCTGGCTCTGCTTGAGCGATCCCGCGAACAAGCAGTTGAACAACTTCGGTGAGACACCATTTTACAAACTTACGTTTTCTTATATTCATGAAAATGTTCAAGTTCTTTTTTTTCCTTTTTGGGGTAACACAAACTGAACAAGGAATGGTGCAATCATTGCTGATGTTTGGATCCAAGAGTAGAGCAGCCGCAGTGGTTCCAATATTACTATATATGCTATAACCGTGACTGCATTGTGATGTACACTGTTATATTCTGCATAGATAGCCCTCATAGATTATAAAATCCTAAGTGCCTTGCTGGATGTAACTTGTAATGCATTTTATTTGTATTTATAGACGTTTTCAGTTCCTTTTATGGTATATACTGGTAGGAATAATACTGAACATTCAGGCTACCTTTTCCCATTCATGACAAGTTGATAATAATGATGTTTTTCTCAGGCTGAACCGTAAAGCGAAGTATGACCTTGAGTGCGACCTCAAAGATAAGGCATCAGCCATCAAGATCGACAACCACAATGCCGAGTTACGTAACAACTCGTCAGACATCACCTTTAAAACAGAAGCCGTCAAGATCCAGGCTGAGTAAGTGCTGGGGCAAGATTTCAAGATGTTTTTTAGCGAAGGCAGTGTTGTTCCATATAAAATGTAGAAAATAGTGCATAAAATAAGATAAGATCAGCTTTATTGTCATGTGTTTTCATTGCAGTTGCAATAAAACATTGGAATGTGTTGTAATGTTGGGTCGTCATACAAGTATGAAAACTTAAGACAAGTACGAATTAATTTATATGTATATGTGTGTATAATTAAAACATAGAAGTTAAATTTTATTCAGTTAAATGGTGCCAGCTCCGCTGCCCAAAATTGGCAGGGCAGTAATTTGTAATGGGAAGTCTGATGTCTAGAACGTGGGAAAGTTAAACATCAAAGGATATTGCGATTAACTCTGCTCACCTCGGAATTATTGCCAATCAATTTTGTTTTGAATCTAGAAGTTTTGTTTAACATTTGAACGTATTCCAGTTGGAATTTCATATTGCAAACATTGCTCCAACCTTAATAAAGTAACTAAACACAAATTGGCAGGCAGTAAACATTGAACATGTATGTTGTAATCATAAGAACGTAATAACAAATGAAAAAGTAAAACCCAGGAACTGGCATGGCAGCCTTATCCAACACACAATTAAAACACTCATAACTTCTCATCTACGAATCGGTGTGCAAGCAAATGCAGATTTCCATATATGGGCGTTGGTTGTAGCTCATCAACCCCGGACCAATGGGAGGACTTCTCGAACCACAACATCCTGAACGCGGAGAAGCAGTGTCAGAACTCTCAGGCGCTGCGCTCTGTGGTCGACGGCATCCTGCAGGCGACATGTAATGATATGGCGCACCAGCGCGACGCCGTCAACCTCGCCATGACACTGCGCATCGCCGAGACACGTGACACCAAGGAGAAACTGGAGGACCATCTCAATAAGGTGGGAGGGTGATCTGGGATGAGGAAAGGACTTTCATCTCAATAGGGTGGGGAATCATGGATATCATGACAGGGATAAGGGATAGAGAGGGGCTAGGGGACATATCAGTAAGGCGGGGGATTGGGGTATGGTGGTAGGCAGTGGGTCGAAATAAAACAATTAGGGATTGTCTCAAAATGATGGGAAAAGAATTGGGGATATGGTGGTGAGATTGGGAAACTGTTGCGAGGGATCACGGGAATGGCCGATGTTGTTTGGGAGGGAATTGAAGGCATCCGGAACATGATGGAAGAGAATTGGGGAAAAGTTAGCAAAAACATTATCCAGCTGGATGTCTACAGTTATTAAGGAAACGTAGAATCTATTTGAAAACTTGGGAAATGCAATTATGAATATATTGGCATTTCTAGAAAACTGAATGGCAAAAGAATATAGAAGTGGTTTCCATGTGCATTTAAAGATCGCCGTGGTTACTATGGTTACGTGTGATCCACAGGTACTGAAGCAGATCCAGGAGATGGAGGACAACATCGACAACCTGGAGAAGGCGATCCTGGCCAAGGAGGCTCCGCTGCAGGTCTCTCAGACGCGCCTCGACAACCGTGCCAGTCGCCCCAACATCGAGCTGTGTCGCGACCCCGTCCAGTACCGTCTAGTGGAGGAGGTGAACGAGATCGAGGACTCGATCCGGAAGCTGCAGGTGCGCCATCAGCAGTCAGTGGCCTCGCTGAAGGCACTCATCCGTCAGAAGCTGGACCTGGAGGAGGACATCGACGTCAAGTCAAACACGCTGTTCATCGACGAGACGGAATGCATGGGCATGAGGAAGAGCATCAACATCCAGTCGTACTAGGCGACCTCCGACCTTCCGTCCATTCGCCAGTCACTGGTGTCGTGTGGAATTTTGTCCGCACTCGAAATAAGTTCCCACATTCGCAGATTGTATTTTGCCGGAGAGCACTGTTTACCAACAGCGTACTTAAGTTAGAGGATTGTTCTGTTTTAGTTATGAAGCAATATATTGTTTTAGTCTTGCTGGTGGTAAAGAAAGACAATGTTAAACAATTAAGCATTGTTGCAAAAAAGGCATTGATGTATTTTCTCATGAGTGGCAGAAATATTTTTTGGTGTCATCATTACGTCGGCAAAACTTAAATCATGATCATTATTATTATAGACAATAGTGAATGAGTGAACTGCCTCCCCCTCCGCATCCCCCTCCTGCCCTCCCGTTCCCATGCCTATGCACCAGTAGGAAATTATTTTGTTGTGGGGAAATAATTTTGCACGACACCAGCCAACACGTACGTATTAGCTTGTCGGTCGGTTCATGTGTTACCATTGGTCAATGTGTATTGCTCCTGTAGACTTGTACAGCTTCGGGTACAAAGGCACACGTGTGCGTGCTACCAGTGAAAGTGCTCATCACTGACTGCAAAAGCATGAATTAACCAAATCCACAAGTTTCCTGGCAGGCAGAGCAAGAGCAGCATCTAAATTGTAATGTTAAAACATATTTAATCAATGTTTAAGTCTGTGAATGGGAAATATCTGAAAACTTCCTTCAGTAGCGTTGGCAACGGAATCGAAGAATAAGCCCAGGATCTTGTGGTTATTTTGCAAAAACATCACTCTGTGTAATATTCATTTGAACCACGGATGTCAGTTTGTGACCAGTTCCATCGAAATGACTCGGATGTCAGCGAATGTGATTTCAAGAAAACACAAGTCATTTTATTATTAACACACATCTATGTAATGATTAGCCATGCGGCTTTATCAGATGTTTTGTTGCTGCTTGGAGGGGTTATGTGGGCTGAACAAATTCAGTGTCTTTTTTAGCATCATGTGATATGACTTGCATAGTTTCTTCCGAATCTAATTAAATAATGAAACTGTTCAACTTTTGTTGTTGTTGATGACAGCCCAACACTTGTTGTTGATGATGACAACCCAACACTTGTTGTTGGTGGTGACAGCCCAACACTTGTTGTTGTTGATGATAATAGCCCAACACTTGTTGTTGTTGATGGTGACAGCCCGACACTTGTTGATGACAGCCCAATATCGGGCAATGTATCATATAAATGAACCACTTTAATTTGCTCCTGTAATGCAATGACTTTTTTTTCAAAGTCCAAATTAAAAAGGCGATGTTAGAAATGTATTAGTATATGTTAGCCAATGTAACCTGCTTTATGCTGTGTCTTGTTTGTGAATACTGTCAGTGTTGTTATATGGCATCAACAGTTCTCTACAACCTCTTGGAATAAATGTCAGCATTGGTGTTACCGACAACTTAGGATAGTTGTCAAAAGTTGTTTGTATCAGACTGGTCAACCTCCTGAGGAAAGATTGGAAATTTCGTCTCCCACAACTTTTGTTGCTTTTTGTCATTTTTAGTGCTGTATTTGTTATAAATAAAAAAATGTGATAAGTTTATTGAACCAGCAGGAACAATGTGTCAAGGAGAAAGACGGCAATTCTTGCTCAAAACGCACTATTGTGTCCACCTATGTTGGATGTAAAAATGACATTTTATTTACCGTGCACAGTGGAACCCCCATAATACAGACAATTCATTGCTATTGTATTTTGAACTGGCACCATTGTTTTAACCAATGTCTAAATGTTGGATGTAAAAATTACATTTCACTACAGTGCACTGTGGAGCCTCCACAATACAGACATTTCATTGAATATTTCATGCTGGAGGAAATGGAGCGATTTTATCAAACATGTATGTTGTTTTCTGCACCGGCACTCACAGGTTTTTGTAAATATGTGGAGATCGATAAACTAGAACATCTGCCACTTTTTGATTGCATGTTGTGTTTCAGTATAATGTACATTGGTGTAAAGATACGATAATTAACACACACAGCAGTCCGGTATACATATTTTATTTCAATGTGTAGAAATTCATAAAATAAATTGTCTGTTACAGTTTGAATATGACTCGTCTGTTCTGCAAGATTGTTTATTTTTACACTAACAACATCAGTTATACATGACAATCTTTTCCCTGAGCAAATAATTTATTACATATAAATGATGTGATTATATACATATAACGTGCATGAATACCTGCTGTCTTCTTTGTTTAGTGCAGACAAACATGATAAAATACTGCACATTGACTAAAGTAGAGCTTTGGCTAACTGCTCTGTTAAGTTATGTATCAAACTATCTAATACATATTTACAGAAAATCCGTAAACAAAGAAATGCGAAATTAACTATTCATCACACAAACCAAACTTACATATAACATACACACATGCAGGACACTACAATTCCATAATTTCACATAACAATGCATGGTTAATTATCTATTTTTAAAGTCATATTTTGACAATCCCATTGGCCAAACGAGCCAAATACATACAACTTCCTTGAACGGATAATCAGGTACCTCAGTTCCTCCCTTCTCTGGTGAGGTCTTGGGAGGGCTCTGTAGAATATGGGAAGTGAAGAAGGCTCAAGGCTAGTGTGAGGATCATGCCCTCTGTTTCCCCTAAGGTTGTTTCAACATCTAGACTTGTTTCAGCACAAAATTCTTATGATACAAACCCTCCTGAAACCACACACACGTTTTCAAAGCAAACATCACACATTTAAAACAGGATCTCGATGATCCCAAAGCAGTGATATGTTTGACATAAAATGAAATTACATTCACACGGCAGTCCCCTGGTGGTTGGTGGTCAACATCATACATTTCTTCCCAAAGTACTTCTATGAATTATTATTCACGACGACAAACATCAGATATGTACAAGTTCTTTCCAGCATTATAATTGAACATAAGTATGACAGCTGTAAATGGAAGCCAGGGACAATTTTCATGGTAATCAATATAATTTGCACCATTTTTATGGGCCAGTATACTTAACATTTTCACTTATTTGAGTGAGGCGGGTCTCATTAAATATGCAATCACATTAGTCATGATGACATCAATGTTTTGGGATCATCCCTTGGTTCACAGTGATAACTGGCTGATCCCTAACTGTGTGACACATATTCCAAGGTGACCAGCCAATCGTCTGGGTACTCTGCCATCCGTTCGTCATTGGCTCGATAGTGAGTTGTGCAGAATTCCTCAAAGTATTTGCCAACCTTTGGATTGGTGATGACCTTCGGCTCTTTAGCGATCTCTAGGCTCTCTGTAGAAAGTACGACAGATGTTTCAATATGATACAGATGTGTGTGTGTGTGTGTGTGTGTGTGTGTGTGTGTGTGTGTGTGTGTGTGTGTGTGTGTGTGTGTGTGTGTGTGTGTGTGTGTGTGTGTGTGTGTGTGTGTGTGTGTGTGTGTGTGTGTGTGTGTGTGTGTGTGTGTGTGTGTGTGTGTGTGTGTGTGTGTGTGTGTGTGTGTGTGTGTGTGTGTGTGTAGTGTGTGTTGTATGTGTGTGTGTAAGTGTGTGTGTAAGTGTGTGTGTATATATGTTTGTAAGTGTGTGTGATATATATATATATATATATATATATATGTGTGTGTATAAAAAGAAATTCTTATATAGCGCAGTATCCAGTCCTCAGGACTGCTCAAAGCGCTTTTACACTTTACTTCCCTGGAAAATCTGTTCAATCTAACACCATCTCAATTTCTCTGCGACCCATGCGTCTATATGTCAGCACATATATAGTATATACAATTAGTCTTGTCTTTCTTATAAGATTATTGCTTAATTAATGACACAAATTCTTCATGTATAAAATAAACATGATGTTTATGACAACATTTTGTATTCTTTCTCTTTTTGAGAAAAATTAAAGGCTTTCCTGGCAGATATTTATTTTTCGATCTCTAACCTGTACATTTGTGGTATTTATTTATTATCTACCATGTCATATTACTATATTTTGGTCACAATAAATATGGGTCATCTGTTATCGATCTATCTGTCATCTGGTTATGGTATTTTCTTCAGTCTCTCATCTGTCTGTCTGCATCCGTCTGTCATTTGTGTGTCATCTGTTGTCTGTGTCTCTCATCTGCCAAACTTATGTCACCTGTCTGTCTGTCTGTGCCCACCTTGTGCAGCATATCGCATGGAGCCGTCCTCCACCAGGACGGTGTAGAACGGCTG
>JAODUO010000047.1:577500-637500 GCA_025642075.2 Ridgeia piscesae
TAAATAATATTAAATATGGGCACATTAATGTTAATCAACATTAAAAACAAGTGTGCTGTACAATTTAAAAAAAATATTTGCATAAATGAGCTCAAATGTTTAATCAATACAAGGTTTGATTTGTTTGCGAAAATGGGTAATTTAAACTTGCTTTAGAGATTGTGAATGTTTTAAATAGAAATGTCCAGTAAGTCTAAATTCCATGTATGACGATCGTGGTCCTCTAAACCGCAGTCATTGGTTGTTTTTAGTAGTTCTGTTGCGTTCTTTCCCTATCATGTTGAGACCATAAATAATGTTTCCTCCCTGGTGTCTGTTCCCTTCAATCTTTCCGTTTGTTACTAGATGTTTGTCTATCCCATCATGTGCCCTATAAATCGTGCCTGTCTTCTTCTAATTTTGATAATCCTATATCTTTTACAGTTTGCTGTGATAAAAACTTCTTCATTCCCTTTTGTCCATAGAATTCTCATCATTCTTCTTAAAAAACACATTTCAGTTGTGTTTGGCAACCATTTTTTATTTGCCAGCAGCATTGAGATTGCTTCGCCACCCACCTGTGAACTCTGAACTCTCCATACAGTGACCAATGGCAGGGTGTCGAAGCTGTCTCTGCTCCATCTCTAACCTCACCATGTTGGCAAGGTCGTCCAGCTTGGCCTTGACCTCATGCCCTTTGACCTCTCGACTGCCTTGACACCATTGGCTTAGTAGCACTGCCCCTGTGACATGACAATATCAAGGTGCAATAACATATTATTTTTTCCGACAAGATATCCTCGCAAGCCAGGGATGTTTGCAAATTCCTTACGCAAAGTACGGAAGTTAGCCAAGTCTAAATAGTTTATTGACTTCTCCAGTTGCTACTGCCTCAGCCATGAGAACAGCACAAATAACCATCCGAATTTGAATATGGATAAAAATTTCTGGGAATTCCAGGATACCAACATATCAGCCCAATCACATGACCAGCTCACATGTCCCAAACCTTGCATGTAACACATGCAGAGTGTGGCTGAAATCACCCAAAATTATATCACATGACTGCGGACTGACCACATTCCTCATGTACAATTTCGTTACAAGAGAAGTTTGCAAAGAGATGTGCTATGGCTGGTACCGACATAAATAACAGCAGCGCCCCCTGGTGCATGAGAGTGTTGTAAGATGAAGATGCTATTCATCTTTATCATTGTGCAGCTGTAGTGTCCCGTGGTTGGGCGAAGGCCTCAGCATGTTGCTTCCACATCTATCTATCTTGCGCTATCCTCTGCCAGATGGTACCCTTCCAGTAGTCATCAAGTTTGTCTCTCCAACGTCTCACTGGCCTTCCTCTAGGTGTCCAGTTGGTGAGACACAGTGTACATGAGTTATCTTGTATTCTGCTGACGTGCTCTGCCCACGTCCATCTTCATCTTCATCTTCATCATGTTGCATAAATTCAATGGAAATCAAACTAAGGATGATTTTATTACTCAGTAGCCGAGTTACCCAGCAAAGCTTCAGGGGGAAATGCAGTCACCAGTGCTAAAACATTTGAACATTGCGTTATGTTGTACAGTGTGCCCCAGAAATAGGTTTGGCACTCATATGTAAGACATCATAAAAAATGATAAAGGGTAGCACTCTCCACATACAACCTTTGGTAATCTTCCAGTTAACTGGCATTTTAACATATTTGGAATGTCATTCTACATCATTTCCAGTAAAAGAAGTCAGATATTATTATTTTTAATTGTGTTTTATATTAATTTAATGCTGTGCAGTCGACATAAACAAGCCAATGTCACAACGCATGAGCAGTTAGCGCATCCCAGATGCATCAGGCCCGCAAAGGCAATGTTTTGCGTGTGCATTGCAAAGTTGAAACAACTAGAAAACTTTATAATGATGATGTGATGATGTAGCTTTGGCCAGGAGGACACATCTGCAAATCGCAAGACATCATCTTTGTGGTCCTAATGCATCTGACATGCACTAACTGCTCACGCCATGTGACATCGGCTTGTTTACATCGACTCGACGGCATTAAATTGATTTAAAACACTTAAAACAACAAAATGTGACTTCTTTTTACTGGAAATGATGTAGAATGACATTCCGAACGCATAAACGTTAAAAAAACGTGGTTAAAACATTTTAAAATAACCCTAATAATTTAGGCCAGTTAACTGGAAGATTACCCAACCTTTTGGGATATTGAGCCCCCCCAGTTCTCCAATCACCCAGATGAATTTTGAAATAATACTACAAACCCCACTGTGTCCACAAGGTCACATGCAACATCTGAGTGTGGTGAAAGAGATATCGGTCCATAAACATGCTTGTAAACAGAGGGACACTATTTACTAATACACCTCTATAGATAATGGCATCACGAAAGTTAATTATATCCATCTAATAAGTGATTTGTTATCAAACAAAATGGCCGCTCCACTGATAATTTGTCACAGACACAAACTATGATTGAAATGAGAGACGGAGAAGTCACTGACAGGACAGAACATGACTTGTTTTACAGTCCCTCTCCATCTCACATATGATTACAAGGGTGGGGCGTCAACTTACCCTGTTCTACTGACTGGCGCCCTGGTGGCAGAGCCAGGAATGACTGCCACTTGGCCGTCAGATGTCTCTGGACAACATACTGGGATATCTTCACTGCATAGTACTTGGCTGTAAGGCTGGATTATAATAATATATATTATAATAAAACAACGTGTATGTGTCTATTGTTTTGTACCCAAAACTGCTATTGGTTGAAATTCTGTTTTAGGATGTTTGTTGTGAATATAATATTATTACTAAATTCATGATACAGCTCCTAAAATACAGATTACTGTCATCCTTCCAAACAGTTGTGATTATAAAATAAGACTGTATTGAGCACTAAAATATGAAATAATTACATAAGAAAGTAATAACTGTGTACCTGGTACACACACACACACACACACACACACACACACACACACACACACACACACACACACACACACACACACACACACACACACACACACACACACACACACACACACACACACACACACACACACACACACACACACACACACACACACACACACACACACACACACACACACACACACACACACACACACATTATGCATTTCATGCCATTTTTTGTGTGGACATATATATATATATATTCATATATATATATATATATATATATATATATATATATATATATATATATATATATATATATATATATATATATATATATATATATATATATATTATATATATATATATATATGTGACCAATAGTGCAGCCATTAACAACAATAGCATGAAGTTCATCAATGACAAACTCGGCTGAGTATTTCATCACGAGGTTATCAAACTCTAGAAATGCGTCGTCTGAGATCTCATCGTCATGGTAATGAAGTGACGACATTGTAGAGACTGCGCGAATCACATCAGCGCAACAGAGGTGTCGACTTCGGAATAGTTCAGCCCACATGTGCTGCCCCCTAGGCTCATACTTCCGCAGTAGATTGGGCCAACTGAGCCAACACAGAATCATGACAGATATGTTATACGTTGCAAAAGTAGCAGACAGTGTTTCTGCTGATGCCATTTTTCAAATGGAATTGCATGGATTATCACGGAGGAACACAGTTTTTCAATTTCCCTAGAAGCTTCCCATTTCCTCTTGATGTTACCCTAGAAAACATAACGAGAAGGCTAAGCTAATGCATAACCTGTGCGATTCTGAATATGCACCAAACCTCTAGAAGTGGGACAATGCATCACAACTAGACAGAGGACACTGTCTCAAATTATTTACACAACAAGCTAAGCTAAATCTGAGAAAACCTATTTCCACCTGGTCTACCCAGGCAACATTTAATGACCATAAAGTACCTATATAAAATAGCTACTGGAACTGAAACAGAGACCTTTAAACCCTCAGATTTTGACAATGAAGATCAGATCAATGAAGAACCAAATAGACCGTGTGATCAACACCACTCTAATTCATATTGGTAAGAAAGAAGGTTAATATTTTCATCAAAGGTTAAATTAAGCCACTGCTGCAATGCACCATGGGTAATATCATAGGTCAACCAGTATAAACAAATCATGCATGCCTGTTTAAAATAAAGAGATACAGAAGTTCAGGTTTGTCATCTTATTTCTTGATTTATGTAAATAGTTTTAATATTGTTTAATCTTTGGTGGCATAACCGGTTTTAATGAGTTTCGTTTGTGGAAGAAAGACAGAATTCCTGTGTATTTTTGTTTAGTTTTTGGTTGTAATAATCGAACTGTTCCCAAAATAGCGTATTTTCAGTTATATTGACCAAAGGATTATTACAAGCAGAAGCAACGGAACACTTTGCCGGTGACAATGATCACGGAAATCATGAATTTTAATTGATTATTATGGTGGTTGCCATGGCATCGCCGGCTAGTACTTGTGTTTGGCGATCTTGACTAATAATGAAGAGTGCCATTTTTGGCACAGTACAACTTGTTTGAGGCAAACGTATACATGTGTTATGATTATTGGAATTTAGACAACTTGTCAGATATAAGTGCTTATCGAAACCGCAATGTACAGCAATGTAAAACACAAATCCCGTAAAAGACACTTACGGCCTAAAATCATGTCTATTATCTGCACTACGCAAATCGCTATATGTCTATGACAGTGTGGTAGGCTCAATATTAAATCGGACATTTAAGATAAGAAATGTATAACACAAGATATTTATGACCTGATTTTCCTAGTATTCATCAGTCGGAAGTTACAACTGTCATCCATCGTTAGAATATTATTCTTGTGTCCAGTCTCCAATCAGCTACTGTCGCGCGGAGTCTCGCCATGTATCATGACCCCCTTACAGGCCCTATGTGCA
The DNA here is from genome assembly GCA_025642075.2 of Ridgeia piscesae. Lineage (NCBI taxonomy): Eukaryota > Metazoa > Annelida > Polychaeta > Sabellida > Siboglinidae > Ridgeia > Ridgeia piscesae. The sequence goes on from JAODUO010000047.1 coordinate 582,396, forward strand.
TGTGACCCCCTTACAAGTACTGTGATGTAGCAGAATACCTTATATAGGTGAGTAAGACCTTAGAAAGCATCTACTGTCAGACTACAAGTGGCTGCAGGAGGTGACTCGCCCTACTGATTCATGAAGCCAGACTGCACCCTCCATGAACGTCCATCCCAATCCCCATCAAGTAGGGGTCAGGGGTGTACACCAGGAAGGACAATGGGAAGATTGTCAGCAGTTACTACACCTGTTTTCGCTGGGAATGTACATATTGCATATTTATTGTAGTTGTTACAAATTACTACAATAATTGACAGACAAACGTTACGTTACCACAGGGTGAAAATAATCATAATTAAATAGTAATATGTAAACAAATGAATATGAATACCTTTATTTCATGTTGAAAACACATGTACATAAATTTATACACTTAATATGGGGTAAGTATCAGTATGTAAGAATATAAATAAATACTTTGGTTGAAATAATGCAATAATATGAAATCAATATTTAAAATGAAAACAATAAACATATATGCTGTGGTGCTTTGTTAAAACTGTATTGCACATCTATTTTAAAGACAATTTAGTATTAACGCACATGCATTGATCATGTATTTTGGTTTTGTGGTACACTTATAATGCACTATTTCTAATCTACTACTAATTAGAATATTGTGATAGTGCTATTTTTCTTTTGTTCACGAATTATGATTTTCTCACAACTTGAGTATATGATTAAGGAACATAAGCTTGTTTCTTCAATCCATTTGTCATATGGTGTAATGTATATTTACAATATATTTTCAATACATCATTATTACTCCACTGTTCTGAATAATACTTATATGTATATGACATTATGTAACAATAAAGTTATTATATATTAACACTTTTTGCTTCCCAAAGTGCATAACGACACAATATTTGTATAGCAAAAATATGCGTGAAATGATGTTTACTGACTATAATCTTTTATGAAAATTCACAAATGCCCATATTTTAACTTGTCACATATATGCACCAATTTGACATAACTATTACTTAGCATGCAAAATTCCTTGAACCTGCTCCAATGTGATAAGCTCTGTTTGACACCTGCACCAGTGGTTTTTTCTCCAGAAACTTGATATGTCTCTTTTACTTACTGTTACGCCTAAGAAATAATACGCGCACCAAATGCCAGCACTATTAGTTCATCTTTATTACCAGTTGTTGGCTGCCCTCTGATATGCAAATAATCCTGAATTCTGTCTTTCTTCCACAAACGAAACTCATTAAAATTTATCATGCCGGCAAAGATTTAAAAAAAGAATAAATCTATTTACATAAATCAAGAAATATGATGAACTCAAACTTCTGTATCTCTAGAACAATTGCCCTCTGACCCGGAAGATTTAGCGCATGTGTAGTCAAAACTCCGAACTGGCTTATTAATTGTTAATGTCAAGTCATGTACACACGAATACAGTCAGCGTACTCTATGCATTCTCATCCATTTTGCAACCACAATCATCATGCTGGTTATTCTAGGAAGGATGTAGACCTTGCATTTAACCAAGAGTCAAGCTAATAGAAATTCAGACTATAACCTATATTCTGAATTTCTTTATATTATTACAAGGAAGATTAGAAGTATAACCAAGCCCTGAGGAAAAGAATATTCAAAATAAATTAAATTAAGAAACAATAAGTAAAAATTAAATAAGTGGTTCATAAGGTGTGTTTATTACAACATGGGGATCTTCGCTTTTCACAATCAAGCTTCTTGTAGCTTGTTTGAATAAGTTTAGATGGAAACAATAATATGGCCTGTCCCCAATTAAACTGGTTGAGGGGTTTACCGTTTGCAGAATTTTCGCTTCCAAATTTCGCTGCCACAGCACACGTCTCGCGTGCAGGAAGAGGCCATTGCTAGGTGGCATATGTCGAGGTAGTCCAGGGATGGATCGAAACATATTTTCTCTAGAACGTCATGCGGAAGCATATCAAAGCTTATTCTACAGTCGCTTGCCATCTTCCCCGACTTAGCTCTGGGTAAACACGCATCGCAGTGCTGCCACGTAACGGATTCGTTACAAAATAAACTGCAATACTACCGCCACCTACCGGATACATGATCGATGAACTAGTTCTCGTGCTTATTCCTCCGACACAACTGTCCAGCGTGTGTGTGTGTGCTTGCGTTTCCCATGTGTCAATGCATGCATGGCTGTTGGAACTTGGAAATGTTGTACGCCTATCAAAATATTTTTGTTAATTCTTTCCGACACCCGAAAATTAGCCAATAACATATAGCAGCCACTAACTCTTGGGAAATAATTATGTGTGTATAATTTTGATATCAAATTCTAATAAAATATACAATTTCCTTTGCAAAAACACATTAATAATTTATCTTATAACCACAACCCGCAACAACAGAAGATTACTACTTATATTCCCAGTAATTGCATTTAGCATATCCGAAAGTGTAACATTTCTAATATATAGCCATTCTGACATCTCACATATTCGTGACCAGACCCAACATTTTAATAATATGATAACTTCTATTGCGCCCATAGAAACCGCCCATGTCCCAACATTTGTAGTTATTCTAGGGACAGAAAGTAAATCAGAACTAGGTGATCAAAGTTGGAATGTTATCATGAGAGTTGTGTTGCATAAATATGTTCTTGACAAGTCTTGCTCAGTCAATATAAATCATGAAATGCCAGCAACTTGATGTTTCATTTATTCTTCAGCACCATATAAATTACATACCCTGCACCATTTAGTTTTTTCACAGCATAGATGCAATACAGAAGTTAATTATCAAAACACATTGATAAATAGTTATCTGGACACTGGAAATAATAATATTTAACCAACACCTTTACGAGAAATCATACCACACTGAGCATTTTCAAGTGTTGCTACTTAAATTTGACAAGCATCAAAGGAAGATATCTTATCTTACTAAGCTAATGCAGACTTACAAAATCAAAACAACAGTTTAAATTAATCAGGATTTTACTTTCTCTGTGTGCCATTTAATCAATTGCTCTTCCAAAATTGTTCAATATGACAAGAAAACACAATACACTACATATATTAAAATGTTTACTCTCACTCACTCACTCACTCACTCACTCACTCACTCACTCACTCACTCACTCACTCACTCACTCACTCACACACTCACTCACTCACTCACTCACTCCCACACACATGGGGGTCCATCTCACAAACAATGTTGAGCTTGTAATTTTTGTATTTTTAAACTATCCCGTCTCACACTGTGAGTGCAATTTACATTATAAATTGGACCAAAAGAGTAGTTTCACATACAGAAACATTTACAGATGACTCACAATATAATCCATGGAGTGATGAAATTTTTGCAAAACAAATCCAAGAACACACATGAGATATAACGTAACTGGGTAGTGACAAGCATGTGACAAAGTTGTGATTGGTAACATACACGGACACTGGGTGTTCCAACAGACACAGATGAAATCAAAAACAAGTAACAGAATGAGACGATCTACAGCAACGCACACCAATTCAAGTAACATTTGTGACACATGTTCATCTGTTCACTTCAATTCGTGTCATACATTTGTAGCCAGTAAAAACTGAACATGAACAGTTAATGTAAGTACAGCTAATTACAAAGTCCTGTACAACAGGAGCTCCCGCACCGGGGGCTGGTGACCCCTGGGGGTATGTGCACAATTAGCTTACAGTGGCACATTTGATGTAAGACACACAATTAAGGGGCATCAGCCAACAGAAAGAAACTCTTGAGGGCCTTGTAGTGGAAAACATTGAGAACCCTTCTTGCATGAAGGCAGCCCGTTAATTATTTTATGAAAACAGGAACTACGTATGTGACAACTGATACGGAAATGGGTCACAAAATATCGTGCCGTATCTTGCCAATTTAATAACGTTTTACTATTTTACTCACTTCACCCATTAATTAAACCCTTCAATGCTACTAGCTTTGGAATAGTTGAAGAATTCATAAATTCGTGATGATGTGTTATATCAAAATCTATCAGTTTTGAACCCAAAACCAATATGCTATACACCAGCTTGTCTCATCGGAAATGACGAGATTCAAAATGTTCCTAGGCAGTGACTGTGGGATCTATACGACTCGGCGCACTTCAAAGAACCGCTTCAGATAGTAGATCTGTCCCAGTGTCATCGCCACGAGTACGAGTGCTTCAAAGAATGACCACATCACCACCCTCGAGTTGGTGTTGTCGTTCACTGAAACAAACACATAATCATAAAACTTCACACACCAAAACAAGCAATCAAGGACGCCTTTTTAATTTTGAAGATTGCATGTGTTAATACAAACAATTAAACTTAGTAAATCACTCAGTATCTAGATCCTATTTTGATGCTGTTGGTAATACCATATTAAATCTGTGAAAAATGATTTCCTGCATACAACATCCTCCAGTATGTTTCCATCGGATGATGTGAGAATACCGTGAATGACTGTCTACAGTAAAAATACACTGTTGCACAATCAACCAATAATAAAGACAGTTATGAAGAGTTTTATACTTGTGTGGTTCTTGTATAGTAACTCAAAGAATTGGCGTACATTACGTTGTTACAAATATCAATGTTTGCATTATTATGTGAAGAAAACCACTGACTTAGTGCTATTGTTGTTGTGGTACCTAGGGGCCCAGTAGGGGGTAGACTTGACTGACTTATAAAAAAAAAATACGTTGGGCTCACGCTGTGACCACAGAGGATGTGTGGAATGGGATTTCCTCATAGTGAAAAAGTACTAAGTTTTTTTTACATTACTTCAACCCTTTCTTTAGACCACAAGTCGGCCATAGCCGGCCGGCTGTTTACTCCTCAAGTCGGCCGTACCCGGCCATATATATTAGTGGTCTGGTTTGATCTATTCCAGAGGTGCTCTCTGGAGAATACTTTTGAAACACATTTAACCTGAAGGGTTAACATATTGGCAATGCATTGTGGGTATTTATGGCTACCGGTGCTATCCAAGTTTACAGAGTTTGATGCAATATTTCAAAGTGCCCCTTTTTTGTGTTAGCAAAATGGTGTCGGCTGGTCCGAATCATTTGACTGCAGAAGAAGTCTGCCAAAGTGTTTGCTATTCAAACCGTTTCACGCATCGAATATGCGATTTTAGTCGATGTTTCATTTCGAAGATTGTTGTTGTTGGGAAAGTTGGTTGGTCGAGCTCATTTTGTAAACACACTACGTCTATGAGACTCTGTGTCCCCTATTCTTGCACAAAGTCAGTATGCTCAACTAGGACATAATACAATGATTGGCGTAATTGTATTATTATTATTGTGGTGTTTGTAAGTGGTGTAACTTGCGGGACTGTTCTGTTGTTTACTTGCTGGTGTTTCGACAGGGCTGCCCGGGGTGGTAACGGAAACACTTGACTTGGCCGCTGTACTATGACTGAGCACTAGCTTCTCATGTTGTCTAGTATGCTTCCACTGTATTCGAGTATATGCGACATTAATATCTAAGGTATAATAATAATATTGGTACCAATGTGTAGGTAATTACATGGTCTTTAAAATAAATACAACATGTAGCAGTAAGAAATGAAGCTTAGAAAAGTTGCGTCACGTAATATGTCATCTTATACTAAAATATTGAAATACTGGCACATCTGTTGCATTATGGTCAACTTTTTTAATTAATGATAAAGCATATCTACATCCAATGTGAAGATAATTATATGCCCTTTAAAATAATATTAACTTGAAATGATGGAAATTAGAAAAGACCTACGCACCCAAAACGGACACCCCTGTCATTTTTCAGAATCTGACCTACTTTTCTGAGGAACCAGGGGCTTTACACAAAGGTCTAAAGCTTACGAAAAATGCAGTAGTTCTACTGCCAAATCAGCAGGTCTGACACCTGTGACATCACACTTAAGTGACTTACCAGCCCTGTGAATCCTCTCTCGGACCTCCATGTACTCCTGTTCATGCTTGACACCCATCAGTCCCACTGACAGCTCATTGATCATCTCCTCCAGTTTGTTGTGATTCGCTGCAGCAACAAACAAGTAGTAATGTAAACATCAATATAGTCACTTCCCTGATGTATAAAAATTGCTTGTAGACATCTAGAATCTTGGTTTAATCATAGCTTCATTTGCAGTCCATTATATATACATGTTCTTTATGTTCTCGTTGTCCTTTTAATATAGGGTGAAGCTGATATATATTTCTCATAGTTGTTTGTTGTTCTACCCTATCTGGTCTGAGAATTTCAACTGCTCAAGCCTAACAATATTTTAAAACAGATTAAAAGGCATTGTTTTCATTTAAATTATTTGCTGATCCTCCAAAATGCAGCAATATATCATAACATACTACCAACGCCAATGAGTATGTGTTTAACACAGACTTAACATATCCAGTACTGAAGATAACATGTGGAATATTTGTCCAAGAAAGAGTTTCAGTCTGGCATGATATCAGAAAGTACCATCTATCCACCACTAGTGTCCAGAACATCACCCACCGTCCGTTTCCTTGTTGTCGATTTCTGCCTTCGGTTTCTCGCCAATATTCATACTGAACATCACAACTTTCGGTGTCATCGTTGACATCTTGTTGCTGAAGCAATACTTGTAGATTCCATCACTGTGTGCAGCAAATGTATATTTGCCATTTGATTCACGCTCACCAGAATACACACTCTTGCCTTCAGGACCAGTGATCTGAAACACAGTAAAGACTGCTTAGAGTTTGACAGCACAAACATGAATCACATGATGTATGGTAAATAGGTAGTAGCATTAGCAGTAATATTGATAAAACTCAGTTATAGACGACACCTGATGACAGTGATACTGGTGGCCACTGCAAAAATGCAGACTTTCCTGTTTTAAGGCATTTCATCCATACAGACTATAATTAGGTTACTGCAGAGTGTGTAATATTCATATTGAACTACAGTTAGTGAGTCGGTGGAATATTCCTTGGAAAATCACTACAAAATTATAGGAAACATTGTGTGTCAATTGGGACACATTTAGGTTGCTACAAAAGTATATTGGGAACATTAGTTGATGTTTCTGACAAACTAAAGTCTAAAAACCACCCCTATCCGTCTGCAAGTACAATCAACCATCTGTCTATGAATGGGCTTAAGATATACATGTAATAGTGCTCACGAAGGGTAAATACGCTCAATCTGACACATGATGTCACTTTTACAGGTGTTCTTCTTAACAATCATGTGATTACCTTCTGTGAAGAACATTCCATAGTATTTTACATTAGAGTTTACACTATATTACGCTTGTGCAGGATCCCCTATGATGGGGGATCCTGCACAGTATGGTGTTACGTGTTGTAGCCTGTAGATAGTGTAGTGTATAGACTATAGGTGCTTGGAAAGAGTGTAAACACTTGGTTGCAAACACTTAACTTAGCCTTAGGTTGTATAGTGTTCTAGTACGGCACTAAATTTAATATACCTAGTCTTTTACAGACCTACCCTTGTTTCAAATGCCAGATATACATTCACACAATTGTGTATAACACCGACGCATATTAGAAACAGCTGGACTTAGCCTGTAGCATTAGAAAGCTGACGAAAATGCTGGATTATCGCGCGTACCGGCCGGCGGTAGGCTAACAGTTGATAAGAATTAGTCAGTTAAAGTTATATGGTTGACAAATAATACTTAGTCCAAGGGGTTAACATTTAACAATATACAGATTCTTGTTATGAATGTAGTATTGAACACGACGAATATTCTTGCTTGCCTTCACGTCAATATCAAGGAATCCTCCTTCTGCCACCTCAAACATCAAACTCATTTTCGTTCCAGACGTCACTTTGTCGAAGAAGCATTCTTCAGCGTGCGCATCTATTGTGATGAAATATCCTTCTGCTGTTCCGAAGAACAGTACAGACGCTATGCACAGAATTAAACCAGCCAAAAGATCCATTTTTGATACCAACGTGCCGTTAGCGAGTATTTGAGAAACGTGTACAAATCACAACGTAACTTTTCTTGCCACGTACCTCAAACAAGGCAATACGCATGCGTAACGTTCGGGTGCAATGAAAGTAGCGTTGTGATAATTGGATAAAAATATTAATATTTATTATGGTTACTTACTCTTATCAAAGCTAAACCACGAAGGTAAAAAAATAATATAACTAGAGTCATCGAGAGCTTGATGCCATGTTGTAATAATTGGAAACATAAAATCATGTTCTGATATAGTTTCTGTCGTACTCTAATACCCCACCAGGTGTTCTGTCAGCAGGGTATTTTGATCACCATGTGGCGCCACTATAAATCGAGTGCGCTTGCAGGATGCCATTTACAGATCGTTCCTTGGTGGCCAGCAAAGTGAGGTTCGTGTACAAGAAACTCCATCACAGTTAGAAGAATGGATGCCCACGCATCAATACTTGTATGGCAAGAATAAACGCTAGGTATTAACTGTTAGTAAGCCAACTGGGAAGAAATGAATATATATATATAATATATATATATATATATATATATATATATATATATATATATATATATATATATATATATATATATATATATATATATATATATAATTTATTATTATTTATATATATTAATATTATTTATATATATATATATATATATATATATATATATATATATATATATATATATATATATATATATATATATATATATATATTATATATATTGCTGGTTACTGACATTCTTCCCAGTTGTTATATACCTAGCGTTATATATATATATATATATATATATATATATATATATATATATATATTTTTTTATAGAAATAAACTTAGGCCTGTTCTCTTGAACCTCAAAGAACCTTCAATGGATATATGGCCATTATAATAAATAATAAAGTGGTAAAATAGGCCCACTTTTCAAATAGTGTGGTACGCGTGTGCGTGCGTACACATTACACATTTGCGCCCATGGCATATGGGTGTGGGCGAGTGCATGTGTCCGCCCACGTTTAGATTTGTTTGTGTGCGCGCATGTGCATGTGCGAGTACGTGTGCTGACGCATGCACATGTGAATATACGTGCCTGCGTGCCTGCATGTGTGTGTGTGTGTGTGTGCGTGTGCGTGCGTGTCGTGCGTGCGTGCGTGCGTGCGTGCGTGCGTGCGTGCGTTCGTGCGTGCGTGCGTTCGTGCGTGTCGTGCGTGCGTGCGTGCGTGCGTGCGTGTGTGTGTGCGTGTGTGCGTGCGTGTGCAGGTCGTTGCAGATATGTGCGGTTCTGGGCGTCGTTTTTTTATAGTAAAGCCAGAAAATAAACAATAATTTTGCTTTATATTGCTAACCGCAAGATGCTTTGATAGTTCTTGACAGTAGCGATTTTTGCGATGGTCCGTGACTCACTAGGTGTCAGCACTGCGAACAACCTTGCGCCTGCGCCGTGGACGGAACGTTTATGACCTGTCAATCATTCCTCTAAATGGCGGAAGTCTCGCGGTGTTGACTGTGTGGTGTTGTGTTGATTTTAGTTCGCTTCGCTCATTGTCGTCCCTACTAATATTCGACGTCGAGGCGACTCAATGCCGACGCAAATGGAGAGTCCAACGAACGGTTTACACGTGGTTGATGTGTATGACATGGCGATCTCGATAGGCAAGGAGTTTGAAATGATAATAGACAAGTATGGATCTGACGTTCTGGCGAAGCTCATGCCGCAAGTGATCCTGGTGCTGGAGCACTTGGAGTCGCTGGCCGGGCGCAGTCAGAAGGAGAACGACGAGATCGCTGATCTGAAGCGCACGATCGAGAGACTTCAGGCGGAGAGGACGACGAAGGAAAACCAGCGAGAAAGACATGAACGCGTAAGTATTGACAGACGCGAACTGTGCTGCATATCTGTCTAGTCGTATCCATTGTATCAATCATCCACTATCCAGTGCAAACGAATCGATTGGGGGTAGTCATCTAGTTTCGTTATTATTATTAAACTTATGTTTATGTGATAATGCATTGACATGTTTTATTTTAGCACAGTCAGTAATAGTGACTATTATTTGTTCTTGTCAACACGTACATTAAATTTACAATAATTGATCACATTTCTTTTTGACATTCATAATTATGTAGGCCTCTATATGGTACGGCTATGCCTATAGCATTATGGGTGGGTTGGAAGGAGTACCAAGTTATTTGTTGCCATATCTACAAACCTCATGTCATAAACCTTATGTCCGAAGTGGCTTAAATGTCCCCAAAATTGAGGACGATATGTCCAAATAAACGATAATAAGTAACATTTTAAATGCACAAATAAATTGAAATATTTGGCAAAGAGTGCCAATGTTAGTGCAGATTTCTACTAATCTATGTTGAGAGTTAATTATAAATGTGAAAATAATATATACAAATTTAATAGTAAACGTTAAAACAAATCCTATTTATACCATGGTCACTTTTTCATCCTCTCCTTGCCAAGTCTCTTTTAACAATACACATATGTATTGGTACATGTTACTATAATAAAATGAATAGTGGTACATGTTACTATAATAAAATGACCAGTGTACCAATGTTACTATAATAAAATGACCAGTGTACCAATGTTACTATAATAAAATGACCAGTGTACCAATGTTACTATAATAAAATGGCCAGTGTACCAATGTTAAGTACTATGATAAAATGACCAGTGGTACATGTTACTATAATAAAATGACCTGTGTACCAATTGCACATCAAATATACTTCTTTATAAATGTTGCCAAATAAAAAAAAAGTTTACATCCAGACCACATTCCAAATTATATCTATTCTGAACAGTACAGAGTTCAGTATAATGTAATGCCACATGTGCATGTGAAGTAATGGTTACCTTCACATTATCACAAAAGAACGGTGGCTTTGGCTAGTGTCATGAACCATTATAAAATATTTCAATTTAACATCATACCCAACACACACATGTAATACATGTAGTTATAGTTACATTTCTCTGCACATGATACCTGTTAAATTGTTGTCACTCACCTTAAGGTGTCCTCATTACAGACTACCTACACAGATATACACATGCATGATCATGACTGAAGCAGATTGTAAACTATATCCGTTTTATTATTTATATTTAAAACTAATACAAACTGAGATCAAAGACATGAATACAAATGTGGAAATATATATATATATATATATATATATATATATATATATATATATATATATAGTATATATATAGTGTATATTAAAATGTAACTAAATGAAGTACCTGCCAACCCCTTAGCCACAAGATCACATGCATATAGTATCCTTTAGTCCTCTTCAGATACGTTGCTAGTTGCTTGTAAATGGGAAACCATTCTTGTGTATAATCCACGGGAACACCCCACTTGATAGCTTCAGTTTGTATCCCGATAAATTATTTATAATCAGACAAACAGAACGTAGAAATGACATAACCCTTCCATTTGTGAGGTTATTTTATAAACAATTAAATTGTCATTAAACTCAGAGTTACAGACACTTCTGTGGTTTAAGTCCTGCTTGAACCATCCAGACTGATTGTGCTATCTTGCCAAGTGTGCTTACTGCTCTGTGTAACAATCCTTTCAATCGAGTGGCCCTTCCTCCTATCAGTCCAGTTGTTCCTAAGCTGTGTACACAATAAATGCCAACAGATGCAGCCAGGGTGGTCTTGTGATGTACAAATTGCCAATTAATTTGCCAATTCATTAATGCAGGTATCTGCCTGTTCTGCATTACTCCTGACAGGTTAAACTCACTCTAATTACACTGCTGGTAATTAGGTGAGTAGTTGGCAGATGAAATGGCGGTGTAATAGGCACTATCAACTTGGGTTATTCTAGTCCGTCTTCTTGTATCAGACATGTAAAACTATAAATATTTCTAAAAATAATCTGACTTGATTTACGATGACGTTGATGAGAATGAGAAACCATGAGCAGGAAGAAAGGTCAAAAGCAATTTAAAGACTGTTTGTTATGTGCTAGACGAATATATCAAACAAAACACTAACTGTTCACAAAGCAAAACAAAACAATTACTTTCATTATATATCAAACAAAACACTAACTGTTCACAAAGCAAAACAAAACAATTACTTTCAAAATTTTAAAAAAAAATTCCCCAAAAAAAACAAACCTTTTAAAAAAATAGTTCACAAAGCAAAACAAAACAATTACTTTCATTATATATCAAACAAATGGGTATGGTGTCCTTTCGTTTGAACATACACAAAAGCACGGGACAAGCTGCACTTCCAGATAAAAATTTAACAAGTAGATTTAACAAACAATAAAACAACTTATAGTGTACCTAAATCCTTGGAAATGGGGATATACCATCAAATGGTATCCGTCCGCCATTGCTCATTGTAGTCCTGCTCAGAAGAACTGCATTGTGGGCATTTGTGGCTGGCACCATTTGTGTAAATTTCTGGAAGCACTGAATGTAGGACTGATTGAGTAGAAATGATATTTCTGGTGTAGCATCAGATCAGAGCTACAAAATAATGACATTTGTCAGATGGTGATGAGGTGCATATGTATACAGGTGTACTTCGGCCTAGATGTGTCAACATGAGCAATCACAGGCTGAGTTGAACAGAAAGGAAGGGGTGTCGGGTTAGAAAGTTTGTCGGGTTAGAAATTGGATTATAGGAGAAAGAGACATGAGAATTTCACAAATTGTATACATCACATGTGTAAATGGATGCTGATAATTAATGTCTGAAATTGTCAATACCATAGCTTCAAAAACCTAGCAGGAAATCAAAGAAACGTTAGAATGGTCATGGCCGCCTATGGGGAAATTAAAGGTGGTATCTACCCAAACCAAGACACATCAAGATAAAAGGGGTGGCCAGTCTTAAAATCCTTAAGCATCATTCAAGATGTAACATGCACATCATTTATATAAATTGTTCAAAATATTTCGGAACCCAGAAAACTATTTTTGTTTTTTGGCTGGTTTTGTGGTTCAGAGTCACACATAAATCATTTGCGCCATTCTAAAATAAATGTGTCTATCAGATCTGTTTGGTTATGTGGATGACAGTTTTCACTTTTGGGGGTTCAGGTTTGGAATATATGATAAATTAATAAGAACTTAGTATCCGACATGTCTAAAAGAGGGTTCAATAGACAATTGATAGGGATTTTAATACAAAGTTATTCCACATAACTTTCACCCTTCTCATAATCCACCCTCCCAACTATGCAAAATTATGAATAATTTTACCACTGACCACTGTTGGCACGTGCCTGTGGCCTGTGCATCTACTGTAGTTTCACTTGGTGACATTTATAAAATGAAAAACAGAAATCCAAAATGGGGCCCAGTAGTTAGAGCATTGTTCTTTCCGTCAAGAGAATGTGTGTTTGAATTCTGTGCTATCCTCTGGACCCTTGGGCATCTTTGTCAATTCAACATTACTCCAGTTCATGAAGCTGTGTTGATAAGTCGATAGTCACATGTTCCGAGAGAAGTCAAGATGCTCTTAAACAGACAGGTCTGCCAGGCCACGGTGGAAAGTCCTTTGAGCTGTCTTAAGTGCTATATAATAAATATCATTACTTTTTTAACCAAATAAATATTTGTACACTGTCATAACTAATTATGATAATACCTGTAGTCTCTCAGAGATGCATAAGTGGATGAATGGAGGTTGTAAAATCAATAGCGAATCATGAACTGTCATGTGAAAGATAATGACGTGATGTAACGCCACACGTGTAGCCATGCCACTTCTGATGACATTCACAAATAACCATCTAAAACCAATCACATTTCTTGTCGTTTCTTTCAACTCATCCATTGTGAGCCTTGAGAGTTGCCTCGTCTCACCCGTCCATGGTCTCAATCCTCGGGTTCATCTTCCAATCATCCACATGCTTTCAGGCCCTTCATTTGGTCTCATACTATTATCTGGTTTTCCAGCCTGCCGCCTGTGTTAGACATAAATACTTCAATCGTCGTCTCATTGTGAGCCCACAACTGGGGCATTTCTGTCTGCTGACATGTCTGTGCATATATTTCAACACAATCGTTTCCATTGCGATATACCAAGTAGTTGAGTGTAATTCTGGGTAATTTTTAGCCTGGAAATACAAAATTATGTTTTCCTATTGTGTGTGTTTAATGTTTATGCATATGCGTGTGAATGACACATTCTACTCTGTTATTACATCACCTTGCAGACCTTTCCCCCAAAACGACATTGTCAGGTGAACTGCAGCCTCCAATTATTATCCATGATTTTATACAGTTGGTCCATGGTAGCAGTATGGATGCTAAGAACATAATGGATTGTTCATATTTTAAGTTGCATAAATAGTATTATTATTACAAGGTTTAAATGTAACACATTATTCACCTTTATATATATATATAATATTATATATATATATATATATATATATATATATATATATATATATAATATATTATGTTTATCTCAGTAATGTGATAATGCCGTTTAATATGTATAATTTGTTGAATGTAACATCATTTTGGATGATAATGTGTGAATCTACAGCGACCAAATCAGTAAGAAGGCGTCTGTTGTTATGTTTTATTTATTATAAATTTGATAATGTTCTTAACATAAGACTGTAACAAGTAAGATTCACATATATCGTCTGCCGAATTCATTGCGTTCAATTATTTTATTAAACTTGTAATAATGTGTAGTTTGACAGTTTCCACATAGGAACATGTTAATTTGGTAAACAAAACATCCGGTTTCAAAACCAGATTTATTGGCCACGCTGCTGCCAAATTAACAGCAACACCCTTGTGACATCCGAGTCACCCACATTGTGACACTCCAGTCACCCAACACTCTGACACTGGAGACAGCAGGCATCTTGTTACTGATTAAGACCACATTTGACTATGTGGCTATTATAATGTTTCCTTCATTTCCTAAACAAAATTGAATATTAGTACTTTGTAGGTCTGTTATTGAAATTTCACAGCATATTTAACCTTGTAGACATGCCTTAGAAATGTTTTGAAGTTCTAATATGTCAGTTTCCCATAAACCACTTTAATACCTGACAAAAGGTTGACTGTTAAGCCAGTTTACAAACTTTTAAATGTGTCTGATGACCTGAAATAGACTACAAACACACATGTGACACCATTTTCACTCACTGTCAAGGCATAACTAACAATATCTATGGTTTTGGAAGACCTTTTTTTGCTCCTTCATTTTTTTACGAGTCCATCATATTTCTATCCATCCATATTCGTTTTTACCTGTCCAAATGATGGGTGGACGGGTCTCTACATAAAGCTCTGGACAGTGGTCATCATGTTGACATCACCAATCTAAATGACACTAGTATTGATCAATACACAGAAAACACAGACTCCTAATTTGACAGCTCTGATGTCACGCTGCACAAAAACATAACTTCTACTCACTCCACAGTCCACACTACACATGACCTCACAGAAATTCAGACAACCTGCACAGTGCTATTTCTTTATCTATTTATTTTGCGGATGAACACCTTACTGTGGTCTTCCGTCAAATACTCCGCTGGCTAATTCTGGGGAGAGAAGCAGGCTTGTTCCCTTTCTTCAATCATATATTTTGACATGACCCCTGAAGTCACCAGTGGTGTCATTAATTTTACAATGAGGTATGAATATCAGATCACCCTTCGAGTAGCACACAATCAATAAGATAGAATACGATGTGAGATAAACCACCCATGATTATTGGATATTGGTAGCAAGGAATGTCCTTCAATCTGGTAGTATTTACTAGGTGAATGGACAGTTGGAACTAGTAGTAGACAGGCTGCTATTGTTGTCAAATATTTAGGCATCTTGCCAAACATACCACACCGCGTCTAGTGGATTGTGGACAAACGAGCCAAGTCGAATGAGGACAGTCAAAAGTGCCACTGTTAATGCGACACTGAGCCTTTGAAAATGTGTTTCATAAATCTGTAATCATCAGAGCACGGTGTGTGGGTAATGCATGAAATAATGTGAGTGACAATAGATGTGAACAGAATTATAAAAGGGCATCATTTTATATAACAGATTCAAATTCACATACAGGTGTATGCAGTTTTATTTCTGCTTATTGGCTGAAGTGGATATACAGTGTTGTGTTTTGTTTAAAAAGATGGATGCTTTAAAAACATTCTCTTCTACTGGTATGCACTATGAACACATGGTTTAACATAGTTTTTGATATGGCATCAATTTGATATTGTTCTATCTCAACATATAAACAAACATTTCGTCCAAATTCAGACAAAAATTCAGTCACTGTCTAATGTAACAGAACGCGAAGTTGCCCTAATCAAACCACTCTTGGATATCATCGTTTAGTCACAATTCTGTGGCACTTTGCCTATTTTAAACATGTTTTCTGAGCTCCAGTGTTCCATGAGAACAGCAGGTCTCATGTAAACAGGTTAATGTCAACAGCCAGGCAAGTTTGAAAAGAGCGTGATATAATTCACAGTCTGCAAGAGTTAGTTACACATGGACTATCACACTGGATCATTGTGTCCTCAGTGGGGTAGCTGCCAGCTAGTAGATATACCAGTAGCTAAAGTTGATAGACTTGTGTGAATTGTTAGAAGGCGTGATATCAAAGGAAAGACCCAGTCATGTGTGTCAGTCGACATGGTTGGTTCAATCCAGAGGTGTCACATCATTCACATTCAGTTTTGTAAGTAATTAGTGTTTACTGTAAAGCAGAACTGAGCATACAAAAGAGCCTGTGAAATATACATTAATTTACAAATAATTAGTGTTAATGATAAACAGAACGGAACACACAAAAGGACCTGTGAAATATACACTTGGCAGTTGTTCTCACAGTTTGATTCTGTTTACGGAATGTAGGGTCATACCACCTCGCAAATGTTGACTGCTGAAAGTAAGTTATTTCTGGAGAGTTATGGTGATTCTATAGAGAGGTAGAAAACAGGTGAAGCGTGACATGGGGGCTCTATGGTCACAGTGGCTGTCTCTTGCCTGCAGTTACGGTTACAGTAATCAGAGTTCCCCTTCTTGCATCTTTTGTCCTGACTGCTTGCTATAGACTCGGGCAAGTTTTCTTTCTTGACCTCTTATAGACCCGAGTGGTGTATCAGGTCACACTTTCTTGACCTCTTGAATTAGTACATCGGGTGACACCTTTCTTTACCTATTGTATAATTTGTATTTGTGTATCTGGTGATTCAGGTCACACTTTCTTGACCTCTTGTATTTGTACGTCAGGTTACACATTTCTTGTCTGCATCTATTAATACAAGAAGTCAGTCACACCTTTCTTGCCTTAGCACCTGCCTAAGGAGTTGGATTATACAGCCACACCTTTTTGTCTTTTTCCTATGGCCCAACTGGTCACACCTTGCTTGACCTCTTGCAGGGCCTGTGTCCACACACCTGGTCAGAACTTGTATACGTCTTGTTGTACCTTCTCACTAATAAATGCTAGTTTATTTTATTATCACATACACAGTATTCGTCTTGATAGTTCATTGGTATAAATGAAGTATTTGGCAAATGCTTCTACATTACAAAACATGGTCAGACTTAACTAACAGAATATATTGATGACTACTTTTAAAATACCCCAGTAATAATAACAAATATACATTATGTGCGTAGCCAACTATTGATTGTTATCACTTTATAGTTGAATGAAATCGTGTAGAAAAACAACTTCACTCACTTACCATCTAATGACAAGTCCCTTGCAAAAACATCTTTCCCTTTTGTCTAAGTTTTTCTGAGTGAAATGGTGGGTACATCCTTGATGTGGTTTGTGCATCAAAACCATATTTTATTGATACGCTGATTGATACCTTCTCCTGGATTATTCCCTAGTCGTGTCCTAGTAATGTTTGCCCATCCATCAATATATGAAGTTATCAACCAGCAGGTTTCCGCAAACACCTGGACAGACATCTGGTCAAGTGAGACAGGACATTAATGCATGGACAGGTCAGGTCATCTGGGGTGGACAGCTGACCAGTGGGAAGTGACCGTTGATGAGGCAATATTGACCACTCTGTAATAGACAGCCTTTAAGTACCACGTTTCTCAAAGGCTGAGGTTAATGAACCTGTGCAGCTTCAGTAAAGCGCTGCACTGGTGCACCGACAATTGCATTATCCCTACGTAATATCATTGGGGAGATTTCCCACGAGCGGCTACATATATAACAAATGTTAGTGCTGTCAATGTAACTATTGGCAACCAGAAAGAGGGCCACAGAAATCATCCTATTGAAAAAAATTGAGTATTTACTTGAACAACAGTTTCCTGGTTGTTTTCAATGTAGTATTTATATGTTGATTGTTGAATCCCCATATTAAAAAAATAATATTAACAGAAATTGTCTGGCCAGTGTCGTTGTCTTGGGGTCACATCCCAAACAGGAATGGGCTTAGGGTGTGCTTTTTAGGTCCTAGTCATACACCCCCCAATTGAAATCCCATCTGTCAAAATTCTTATTGGTCCAAGCATCTTACTGGGAATGTTTTTGACGGGATCCCATGTTTTGACCATGAGGTTGTTTGAGATTTGACAGTCATTTCCATGCTAATATAGTCTGTTCTGTGCAATACATGTCTGGCGGACATTGATTGGTACATTTCTTTATGTGCGGCCATTTTCTCCTAGTGTCCTCTTAGTCTTATCTAACTCCCGAGGGAGTGAGATGTTTTTGAGGTGGAGTAGGTGCAATGAAACAATGCAAGTCAACTGTCCATCCCCCTGGAAGAATCAGGGTGCTGTGTCCATTGATTCAACCACTTCAAAACAATTTACATGCAGTGGTTTAGACGTATACACATCCCTGTGGCGGAGTGATGGCATTCGACTGGTGTGATCTGGTTGTAATGCCGGCAGACACTGTTACATTATTGATATTTGGGTTGTGTGGTTGGGGCAGCCACTGGTGTACTTGTTCGAGTCAACATCTCAGGTTCTGTCTCACAGCGGCATCTCAAATGGCAGCACATTTGTCAGGTTACAGTAATGTGTGAAATGGAAATTAACTTGTAGTCAGATTGAGTGAGTGCATGTGTGCGTGCATGTGTGTACCGAGATAAGTTGTGTTTCTGTGTATGTAACTTGCATGTGAGTGCATACGTGTGTGTGTGTGTGTGTGTGTGTGTGTGTGTGTGTGTGTGTGTGTGTGTGTGTGTGTGTGTGTGTGTGTGTGTGTGTGTGTGTGTGTGTGTGTGTGTGTGTGTGTGTGTGTGTGTGTGTGTGTGTGTGTGTGTGTGTGTGTGTGTGTGTGTGTGTGTGTGTTGTGTGTGTGTGTGTGTGTGTGTGTGTGTGTGTGTGTGTGTGTGTGTGTGTGTGTGTGTGTGTGTGTGTGTGTGTGTGTGTGTGTGTGTGTGTGTGTGTGTGTGTGTGTGTGTGTGTGTGTGTGTGTGTGTGTGTGTGCATCATGAGAAACATAGATGAAAGACAGAGCTCTACGTGGAATAAGTAGAATCACAGACAGGTTAAACACGGTATGAGAAAAGTGCCTGCAGCTCACTGGAGACTGTTACAAATGCAATGGCAAAATATGACCTACACCCATCTTAGAGCAACTGGTGATTGACAGAACCATCAAATGCATGACTGTTTTCACTATCCTGTTGAAAATAGCTTAACTTGCTCAGTGGCTTCTTTCAGGTGAGGAAACCAGCAAACATGTTCCAGTGTCTCCAGTCTCTACCTTTAGGCCTGTCTCCAGTCTCCATCAGCACTAAATGACTTGCCCCCACTGACATATTGTTCTTCACTTTATGCCGACCCCCTTGCTACATACTTCCCTAGGGACATTTGTTCACTCAGCCACCATCTTTGAGCTTGTAGTTCTCTGAACCAAGTTAACTGCGTAACCTGTTATTTACCACTAGACACTGTGTTGTATCGTTTCTGCAGATCATTTCTAATGAAAGCCATTTGTAGACACATTTCCAAGTTTTTTTCCCATGCAGCATGCCTAAATTGCTGATGCTTCCATGATTACATTATAATTTCATATGACTGACTGATTAATATAATAAAGAAATATGTTATAGGAATACTATGTAGCATAAATGGTTAATATAAAAAACTATTTTCATTTAAAGTCTTGAAGACTGACTATTGTATGAATTGCAAAGGTTCTACCTAAGTAAGTCATTTAGATTGACGGAAACCTTAGTAAGTTTGCATTTTACAAATAATAATATTATTTCTGGACTATCATGACACATTGACAGTGATCTGGAGGTATTGCTGCTTTTGCCAATCAATTTTCTTGCATGCATACAAGCTAGTCGAGTGTGATTACGATCTAAAATAAATTATACACACATACATGCATGCGTGCATGCATGCATGCATGCATGCACGCACGCACGCACGCACGCATGCATGCATGCATGCATGCATGCACGCACTCACACACACACACACACACACACACACAAAACATATATTTTCAAAGCATAACTGACAATATATATGATTTTGAAAGACCTTTTTTGCTCTCGTTTATTTACTCATTCATCACCTGTCCGGGGATATTCTTTCCCATCCGAAAGAAGTTTGACCTGTTCAGATGACTGGTGGACAGGTCTCTACATAAAGCTGTGTTTAGAGCCTTTTTTATACAATTTATATATTTTTGAATTTATTTATTTATTAAAAATGTTTTCAGATTATGAAGAAGAAATATATATATATATATATATATATATATATATATATATATATATATATATATATATATATATGACAACTAAATAGGTTGACACATATTCAGTTTATGGTATTATTTTGTTATTTTACATCTTTCGTACGTTAATGTTGTGGGAGATTAGTGGCTGAATGAGAGGGAAAGAAGGAAACCCAAGGTTTGGATACGGGCAGTTCCAGGGAATAGAAATGATCAAGAAAACATATCAAGTTCCGATCTTGAAGTCCTCATATCTCTAGGGTAGAACTTCAGCATTTATTTTACTAGACAGCAGGACTAGTAAAGACAAAAGTTTACTAGTTTGTCAAAACGTTTAGTAGTCCTGCAAATATAAAAAACATACAACATACAAAGTAATAATATAGAAATAACAAAGTATTAAATGAAGAACTGAATATATCATCTGTACGGTGTATTTTAAAACCGCATAGTTAAAAATGGACACCAATTGCGCTCATTAACTGGTACCACTCTGAGATACAGCACAGCCTACAAATACAATTTGTTATAATCTCAGATTATGGTGTC
This sequence comes from Ridgeia piscesae, assembly GCA_025642075.2. Lineage (NCBI taxonomy): Eukaryota > Metazoa > Annelida > Polychaeta > Sabellida > Siboglinidae > Ridgeia > Ridgeia piscesae. The sequence continues at coordinate 603,654 of JAODUO010000047.1, forward strand.
ATAACCTCAGCTTATGGTTTTATGAAAACTGCTCTAGTGTCATGATAAAATAATACCCATCAAAGAATTGCTGATCTTATGAACAATGCCCACTGTCCAGACAAGTTCATACCCAGTGGCCATGCCTAAGAAAACATCATAACTTATCAGTAAGTGATGCTGTAGCTGCTGTAGCTGTGGTTCAAGAGCAACAATTCATCAATGTCTTAACGGCTTGGTACTCAGTTACATCCAGGCCTGTGCATTGGTTAGAATTAGGGTTAGGGCACAGAGTTAGATCTATGGGTTAGGGTCACTGTGACTACAAAGGCTTGATTGACAACTGTAGGGTGGGGTGGATGACACACTGAACTTTACAAGAGCACTGGACTAGTTGGCTGGCAGGTTTACTAGTCTGCCCTTATCTTTACTAGTGTGCGGACTAGCGGACTAGTGGGTAGTTCTACCCCTCTATCTTATTGCCAATTTTATTTCTTTGTTTTAATTTTCAGTGACAAATGAAACCTCGCCACAGACATTCAGAGATACTTATATAATATGACATGCATCATAAGTTCATAACTACATAGCAGTGCACTGTATAAGGGTCATTGTTGTCTTGTGACATTGGTAGTTATTCTGGTGACAGGCTTTGTGTGGGTCATGTGTCCCCAAGACAGAATCAATAACTCAGACTGCGCACCTTCTGTGTCAGTGCACTCGACTGGTGACAATCACAGAGTGACTGAGTCCTCTAGTCACTGCAACAATGTCATTCTCCATGCTTATTTTGTTTCCTTTATGCCCTACAGCTGGCCGTTTGATGTGGTGAGATTCAAGAATATCTTCCAGAGGTGGTTTAATCTTCATACTATCTTCCTTTTTGGCACTAAAATAAGAGTGTTCTTTTAGCTCTGTGTGAGTGTGTGAGTGTGTGTGTGTGTGTGTGTGTTTGTGTGTGTGTGTTTGTGTGTGTGTGTGCGTGCGTGTGTGTGTTTGTGTGTGTATGTGTGTGTTTGTGTGTGTGCATGTGCATGTGTGTGTGTGTGCGTGCGTGTGTGTGTTTGTGTGTGTGTGTGTGTGTTTGTGTGTGCATGTGTGTGTGTTTGTGTGTGTGTGTGTGTGTGTGTGTGTGTGTGTGTGTGTGTGTGTGTGTGTGTGTGTGTGTGTGTGTGTGTGTGTGTGATCTGAATGTGTGTGCATGTGTGGTGTTTCACTGTATGTATATGTGGGAGGGATGGAGTGAGGGAGGGAAAACAGAGAGAGATGGAAAAAGAGACACTGAGGAGGAGGGACACAGAGAGCTAGGGAGAGAGAGAGACACAGAGAGCAAGTAACAGAGAGCTAGAGACAGAGAGCTGAGACAGAGAGCTAGAGACAGACAGAGAGATAGAAAATGAGAGACAGACAGAGAATGAGAGACCCCTACTCAGTGAATCCATGACAGGTTACTTTGTTCATTCACCAGTTCTCAGTCAACCTCCTAGTACTTAGCCAGACTTTTGTGAGAACATTAACACGAAGCCAACCTTTCTGTGCTTGCATTAAAGGACGTCCCTGCCACCTGCATGCTTGTCATTGCCAGTAATTCTTTTACATTAGTGACACGATAAGGGCATTAATGTCATCTTTCAAGTCACAAGGGATATGCACAACAGTCTCCAATGTTTAGAACCAGGTTTTTACACCAGTCATACATTGCTTTGTCCTGGTCTGGAACCCAGATCTATGGCATGTAATGCAAACGTGTCAGCCATTTTTTAAAGAATATTTTTGAAACAATTTATGTGAGAGAGTATTCTGCCTGTGTCAATATTCAACAACTGGGAATCACTGTGTCACCAACACTTAACTTTTATAAATGCATTGAACTTACACAGATTTCAAACTTAAATACTGCATTTCCATATATTTATGTTGTCATTTTATTCTTCAGACCCCCAGCAGAGAGAACCTGGATTTGAATCCTGGGCAGCCATGTTGTACCTTGGGCATGTTCACTCACTCTGTTTGAATGAGTACCTGGTTATAGACAGTGGTGGATATTTGTATACCAATAGCCTTTCCAAATTCATTACAGGATAGCTGCATTCTCCCTAGAAAAACCAAGAGGTCTGTCAGGAAGTACAGTGTAAGACACTTTGAACAGCCCTAGGGACTGGGTACTAGGTTATATAAGAATTTATAAACATTTTCCCTTCCCGTTTTTGCAGGAGTTGGAGGAGATGGAGGAGGCCTGGCAGAGGGAAGCGAAGGAGTTTCGCGAGAGTATATTCAAACTGGAGGAAGAGAATCGAAGGATGAGGAAGGCCGTGGCTGAAGTGACCGGTATTGAGGCCAGTAAACGAAGTGAGTTGATGGTAGTCTTCATTTGTTTTAGGAGTAATCTCAAAACATTGTAAAAATGAGTGCTGTTTTTTTTTAGAGAATCTCGCTTCATTCTGTAATTTCTTTTTGTAACTTTGGAACATGTGTGTGACCAGATAAATACCGATCATTCATGTAAGGCTACTAAGGCATTATTTGAAACAAATGCCATTTTATCATCAGCTGCATTCAGGAAATAAATGTTATCATTACCTTATCATTGTCACAAAACATTTTTCCACAGAATTATGTTTAATTAGAATTTATGAGCAAGTTGTGCATTTACCCACACTACATATGTTCCAGTTTCATTGATGTTAATTGTAACTGTTTGACAATGTTAGGCATGGAAATTGTCATTGAGTTTGTAATAAAACTCATCAGAATTCATAAAGAGAATTTTTTTGAAATTCAAGAGACGTTTGTTCAAAGTATTTCATAAGAATTATTGACTAATACTGTGAGTAAATACTGTTGGCCCGATGTGATCGTTGGGGAGTTTGTGGCATCATGTAGCCCCTAAGTGTTCTTACATGTTAGACAGAGATAATGATGTGGACCTGTCTACAAGTACTGGGAGCTAATCTCTTGACAACAGCATGTCAACTGTTATGTGTGATCTGAATGGAGACAACCAGTTTAATATTTCTTACTTAACACACTATCATCGTAATTATTCTATTATTATGATGTTTCATAAAATCAACATTTTTTACTTTTCAAATTTCAATTGGTATGTGAATATTTATTCAGTCAGCGCAAGAGAATGTTTACAAATATTATACATTATCTTGTCATATTAATTTTATGAAAGAGCCAGTTGTGATCAATGTTTTGTTATTACAGATTTTATCTGATGAAGAATGTTGCAGTAACAGGGGATGAGTTAATTTTGTTGAAATTTGTTCTGATAACGTTCACTTGCTGGTACGATGACATCGGGGATTATGTCAAATATCTGAATGACAAACAAGTGTATGTGTACATTTTGTGTACTAGAGGATTAATCTAATATGTCTGTTTACATGTCTGTTTAATCTATGTGGGGCAAGGTTTATGACCTATGGATGGGTGTGCTTACATTCATACATAATGTCTCCAAGTTCCTTTGTGTGTGTCTCTGTTTTGACATGAATTATAGAAAATATTCTTTAAAAAAAAATTTCTAAATAATTGTTTTTTTTCATTTTACGTGCATATTACGTGTGTGTGTGTGTGTGTGTGTGTGTGTGTGTGTGTGTGTGTGTGTGTGTGTGTGTGTGTGTGTGTGTGTGTGTGTGTGTGTGTGTGTGTGTGTGTGTGTGTGTGTGTGTGTGTGTGTGTGTGTGTGTGTGTGTGTGTGTGTGTGTGTGTGTGTGTGTGTGTGTGTGTGTGTGTGTGTGTGTGTGTGTGTGTGTGTGTGTGTGTGTGTGTGTGTGTGTGTGTGTGTGTGTGTGTGTGTGTGTGTGTGTGGAGAGAGAGAGAGAGAGAAGTGATTATATATATATATATATATATATATATATATATATATATATATATATATATATATCTGTTAGTTCAGCATCCAATATCTTCTTCATTACACAAGAAACTTGATTTTCATATGCACTCAGCATTCAAAAGTTAAAAAGCGATTTTTAGTAAATAATCTATAATACACATTTTACAAGTTAAGTTATATATTGCATAAATTCTTTATTCAAACATTTAAAATACTAAATCTTGTTATTTTTAATTTATTTGATTTATATGCTGTTGTACTAACTTTGGGGATTTTTGCTGAAGTCACATTTGTCTCCATATCTAGGTACCACTACCTCGGTAGGTTTAATAATTTTATCTTAATTATAATTTTTTTTAAAGAAGGAATCCCACATGTTAAAAAAATAATAATTAGTTAACTAATAAGAAATTATTATAATGAATTAATTAATTAAAATTAATTGTAATTAATAAAAAATCTGCAGAAGAAGAGGAGGATGAGGAGAAGGAGCAACAGTATGAGCTGATCAACAAACTGAAGGAAACAGCCCAGAAACAACGAGATCAACTGCGATGTTTACAGCGCGAGAACAGACAGAGTAACATTGACATGGAAGCTGTAAGTAGACCTTGTCATTGTCTTCACACCCCTACCCTTCACACCCCTACACTTCACACCCCTACCCTTCATACCCCTACACTTCACACCCCTACACTTCACACCCCTACCCTTCACACCCCTACACTTTACACCCCTACACTTTACACCCCTACACTTCATACCCCTACACTTCACACCCCTACACCTTCACACCCCTACACTTCACACCCCTAATCTTCACACCCCTACACTTTACACCCCTACACTTTACACCCCTACACTTCATACCCCTACACTTTACACCCCTACACTTCATACCCCTACCCTTCACACCCCTACACTTCACACCCCTAATCTTCACACCCCTACACTTCACACCTGTGCCTTTATTCTCCCATGTCTGTATACTTGGGAAAACACAGTTCATCCCCACAAAATATTTATTTACCAAAAATTTAGATTTTCATAAAAAATGCTGACTAAATTTGTGATGTTTTGATTAGCATAATATCAAACTTATGGCTAACAATGTAACAGTGTAATTATGATAAATTCAGAGTAATTTATTTGGTAGTATTTAGAAGAAGATGTGTTTTATTTCTGCACCAGAACCACACATAGAGTAGACCCCGACTACAGCCACCCTAGGGTGCTCTCATATAATACAACCAACAAACACTGAACCAAAGAAACCAGATTGTGCAGTTTGAATACATCAACAACAGTTTTAAACTTTTCATCTTTCGGAAGCCAGTTCACCCTTCTATCTGGTGTTTTTGTCAGGGAAATAAAAAAATCCCATGCAGGGAAGTAGCAAAAGCTGTCAAGGACTGACAGAGTTAATGATGATGATCTACACAAACCCACTGCATTAGTTGCTGTCAAAACAACTGTTTGGATAATGGGAATGAACCATTACAGCAATGTCCAAGTAGATACTAGTAGTGTAATTAGCAATACATTACTACTAACATATCACATGTCTTCACAAACTACATTTGCTACTCGGCTTAGTTGACATTGTGCTTGCTTTATGATGATAGAAACACTATGTTCCCATAGGCAGATCAATAGAAATATTATTCTATGCTGACTCAACAGTTTATAAACATCACTATTTCCCGTCACTGAAAAATAGAGTTCATCCTTCTTCTTAACCAAGAACATGACCGGTTCATGTTGAGTAAATATTATATGTTTATATAAATAATGAATACACAAGGACAATATGAACTATGCAGAACCATGCAGTAGGACCTAGTGTAGCACAATAAAATGGAAATACACCATGGACATTATTCTAGCATCTAGTATTGATTGTTGTGAACTCCTGCAAATATTTGAGAGTCTGTAGAAAAACTGCTATTCAATCTCCGGTGTGTGTCGATACCAATATTTTGACCAATCACAAGTGGACACCTACATGTAGCTGGATAATTGTGGACAAATTGTAAAACATGGCTGCTAAATGACCCAGGAATATTTCTCAAAGACTACTATTAATAATACCGTGTGAGCAAGTATTTAATTTTAACAGTCCTGCTATAGAGCATTGTTCTATCAATAAATATTAAGCCAAAGCATTGTTTTCCATGCACCTGGTCATTATTAATTGATAGTCATATGTTACATGCATTATCAAACCAGCTTTGGGACCCGAATGTTTCAAGGCTTTACAACTGATGTGTTGGCGATGGTGTAAGTGCTTTTGTCGCTGTTTTCCCCCCAGACTCAAGCTGTAGAGCTCAGCTGACTGAGCAATTTGTCAAGTGATGGTCAATCGCGATCACATCAATCACCTGTACAGTGCTGTTGAACCAAACACATTATTCATGGCAGGAAAATGAGACGAGTGAATTATTATTTATAGAAATCTAGTTATGCCATAAATCGATGCATTTGTTACTACAACAAACAATAGTTTATTTATTTGTTACAACAGGACAATAGTTTATTTATTTGTTACAACAGGACAATAGTTTATTTATCGTCTAAAATAAACGTGTCTCAGTACACAGAAGGTACAGAGTAGAGATTGTGATGATGATTTATTAAGGATAAAATTAACAAACAATTAATCACTTACATTGAACAACGAACTAAATTATACAGAAATAATTTCTCAATATAGAATGAGATATTCCACTATGATATTCCAAAACAGCAGATAAATAATTTATACGTTTAGGAAAAAAAAATCTGTGCTATGGGACATCAGGAACGGTAGCTCTCGTAAGAGCCACACAAATTTTTAAATGCTGAACTAAACAAGAAATACATGCATGACATCCATTTTCAAAGCATAATCCTAGTACATATATAGGTACTAGGATGTTTTACCTGTCGACCATCTGTCCAGTGAAATTCCTGCCCATCTCAAATGGATTTGACCTGTCTAAAAGACAGATGGATGAGTCTGTAGATAAAGCTATGTTCTGTATGTTGTGTGAACATGTTGTGTGAACATGTTGTGTGAACATGTTGTGTGAACATGTTGTGTGAACATGTTGTGTGAACATGTTGTGTGAACATGTTGTGTGAACATGTTGTGTGAACATGTTGTGTGAACATGTTGTGTGAACATGTGTGAACATGTGTGAACATGTTGTGTGAACATGTTGTGTGAACATGTTGTGTGACATGTTGTGTGAACATGTTGTGTGAACATGTTGTGTGAACATGTGTGAACATGTTGTGTGAACATGTTGTGTGAACATGTTGTGTGAACATGTGTGAACATGTTGTGTGAACATGTTGTGTGAACATGTTGTGTGAACATGTTGTGTGAACATGTTGTGTGAACATGTTGTGTGAACATGTTGTGTGAACATGTTGTGTGAACATGTTGTGTGAACATGTTGTGTGAACATGTTGTGTGAACATGTTGTGTGAACATGTTGTGTGAACATGTTGTGTGAACATGTTGTGTGAACATGTTGTGTGAACATGTTGTGTGAACATGTTGTGTGAACATGTTGTGTGAACATGTTGTGTGAACATGTTGTGGAACATGTTGTGTGAACATGTTGTGTGAACATGTTGTGTGAACATGTTGTGTGAACATGTTGTGTGAACATGTTGTGTGAACATGTTGTGTGAACATGTTGTGTGAACATGTTGTGTGAACATGTTGTGTGAACATGTTGTGTGAACATGTTGTGTGAACATGTTGTGTGAACATGTTGTGTGAACATGTTGTGTGAACATGTTGTGTGAACATGTTGTGTGAACATGTTGTGTGAACATGTTGTGTGAACATGTTGTGTGAACATGTTGTGTGAACATGTTGTGTGAACATGTTGTGTGAACATGTTGTGTGAACATGTTGTGTGAACATGTTGTGTGAACATGTTGTGTGAACATGTTGTGTGAACATGTTGTGTGAACATGTTGTGTGAACATGTTGTGTGAACATGTTGTGTGAACATGTTGTGTGAACATGTTGTGTGAACATGTTGTGTGAACATGTTGTGTGAACATGTTGTGTGAACATGTTGTGTGAACATGTTGTGTGAACATGTTGTGTGAACATGTTGTGTGAACATGTTGTGTGAACATGTTGGAAATGTTGTGTGACATGTTGTGTGAACATGTTGTGTGAACATGTTGTGTGAACATGTTGTGTGAACATGTTGTGTGAACATGTTGTGTGAACATGTTGTGTGAACATGTTGTGTGAACATGTTGTGTGAACATGTTGTGTGAACATGTTGTGTGAACATGTTGTGTGAACATGTTGTGTGAACATGTTGTGTGAACATGTTGTGTGAACATGTTGTGTGAACATGTTGTGTGAACATGTTGTGTGAACATGTTGTGTGAACATGTTGTGTGAACATGTTGTGTGAACATGTTGTGTGAACATGTTGTGTGAACATGTTGTCTCCAACATAGCTTGAATATTTCCACAGCTTTCAATCTCCTTTGTCATAAGCTTCCAGCTGTTAAATAGACCCAGATATTACAATCGGGAATATTTTCCTTTGTATGTGGCCGAGGATTAATTAATAAATGTGACAGGGAATATTCACACCAGGGGGCAGACATAGTTAACCCATCCTCTGTCATTTTGGTGACAAGACAAGTGTGTGACTTTTGTGCCTAGAAGAGTTTCTGGAATCGGTAAATGACCTGGCAGCTCGGGTTGTTGATATTGGTCAATGTGCCTCGAATTCCTAGAATTGCGGCCAGATACGGACATAGATGTTTGCCAGGAATAACATATGCGTTCAAGTAATCTTGAATTGAAATATCAGTTTCATTGTCAGTTGAATAAACAGAATTTGAAGTTAACAAAAAACTTGGAATATATACGTATTATTGCATCATACATTGAAATTGCAACCCACAACATTATACGACACGCAAGTGCCAACACTTGTTATTAATACCTATTTTCAAGTAATGTTCAGACATTACATTAGATATGTGCCACACATACAGCAGTCTGCATTATTGTTAATGATAATGTACTACTACTACTAATAATAATAACATTAGTTTTTATTATGCATGATATCTAACTTGCAGCTAATAAGTGTGCATATAATATATTTATAATGTACAAAAAATCATAAAACAATTAAAAGAAATCAATTAATAAATCGCTAAATTAATAATTTAATTGTACAGTTAATAAGAAGTCCTGAAAACATATCCAGTGTAATTGTCAATTGCCGGTATAAATATATCAGTTAATAAAATAAAAAAGTTTATAAATAAATGGTAAAATCACAAAATAATCCTGTAAAATTATGCACTGCTCATTTCATTCTCTAGCTGTGTAAATAAATAACTTTTCAATCAGCGCTTGAAAGATGGAATGGATGATGTATCCTCGGGAGACGGCTAAGAAAAGGCCAAAGTGACATTGTACGTATTGCTCCCAGGTATAGCAATTATTAGCAGGAAGTCTGTGGATTTATTTCACTTTCGGTCTTGATTGTGAAACTCAAGCTGCAGTTATGCTCAATTCCAGGAACTTGCGTTTGATGTCATAACCTAACCTGTTTCTGTGAATGTTGGGTTTTCAGCCCGAATGGTTGGTGTTTATTTCAGCATTCAAAATTGCAGAAATGTTTAGGCTTATTATAATCGCAATTTGGAGAGTAGTATACTTTAATAGATTGTAGGAAAAAGATACAAATGATGCCCGTGAGTATAATAGAATAGATAATCTGTGTAACAGGAGCACAACAGAACAGAATTGCTACACACTACAAACAACTATACAGTTTAGAATACTATGATCACCAACACCTGTGACAGACAAAGCAGATATATACTTTTAATATTTTCACTATTTTTCCCTTAAAAATACACATTGTTGGTCTAAATTTGGATAGTTACAGATGCATTATTTGTAATGACGTTTTCTTCCTAAAGCTTATGTTTGTTGAAACCCATCTGAGTAGTTAATAAGTTAATGTAGGTTTTTGTGTGTGTGACATTATGATAACTATTTAACTTTGTAGTTTATACATATGACTCTCAATGTATTTTGGCCACTGTCCAGATGGTTTATGGGTAATACATATGACAATCTAAACAGGTGTCGGACACTAGAATCGTCCGGTTGTAGAGCAAAGTGTATGTTATGAAAATGTGATCAGCGTTGAGTGCTATTATCACTTGATCACGTGGGTAATCCACGTCTGGCAGTTGTCCAAAAAATATTATACAGGTTTATTGAGTATTAATTACATGTTATTTAGAAAACTGGTATTATCTGGTGCAGCAATGAATGCCAGATTAGTTTGTATATCTGTAGATCTGTATTTGTATTATAACTCTGACCTGTCTCGTATTAGAGGCCTGTTTATAGTCTCTAGGGTGCACTAGATAAATGTAATGTCCCCGTTTGGTAGTTTAGCATTCATAGTAGCAGAGACATGGATCCTCTGTTTTTTCTCTCACAGGATTCTACTTGAATAAATATCATTGATTTTGCAGGTCTCAAAGCCACACGTTCAATTTTTTTGATAAAATCACTTACAATTTGACTTAAGGGGTCATGTTAGTGCAGCTAAAGTCTAGAATCAACAGCATATTTCTAGTGACCAAATAACATGTCTGAAATGTATTTTCATTTAAAGTTGGTGAATCCTAATTTTGATATAGCATTGGAAATGTTTACTACAATTAAACAAAATCTGACTGGTTGTGTTCCATATTCAATATTCATATAATAGTGTATTAATAATACTGTAATACACATGTCTATAATTTATGTGTCCATCATAAGTACAGGGTATTTTGTACCAGATCATCTGGCAGTTGTATATGTTGAAGACTTGATATTATCCTTTTCACCAGGTTATGTTTTAGTAAACTACTGTTTGCAATTTGTTTATTATAACTGTGAAATGTTTAAATGGTAAACAGACCCTTCTGATTCCAAACATGTTTTATTGGCAACATTGCAGTCAGCAACTGGATTACTAGCCAGATTCTTTGAAGTCTCGCACACGTATTGGATTTTCCCCACATTCAGTTAAATTCCTGCAAATAATTAACAACACTGTCCGAGTGCAGCATGTGAATAAACAACATCTACAATAATGTAGTACATGTATATGTATTTCAACATTTAAAAATAAAATTTTCGTGGATTGAATTTTTTGGGATGTCTAGTATATTTATGTGACCAAATACAAGCCGTCCACAATGTCAACGTTTCTGGACATCATCAGGAGTATAAATGTTTCTAGTTGCAAACATTCAGCCATTACAAATTATAATACAATGACACATTTCTGGGGACTTTATTTTTGATGGTGATGACCTTGACCCAGTTGCAGTCTGAGGTGCAGCGACTGGTCCAGTTGAATGCGTCATGCAGACGGAAGACAACGGTCACTCGGCTGCAGGCTGACCATCTGATGGCCGACAAGGCAGAGCTACAGAGTCAGCTGAGTGAGAAGGAGAACCAGATTCTGCACATCAGTCACCTCCTTAAAGACCAGGACTCAGACGCCACTCCACCCCCACCCCCGGTCAGTGCAAACCCCACCCCCACCCCCGGTCAGTGCAAACCCCACCCCCACCCCCGGTCAGTGCAAACCCCACCCCCACCCCCACCCCCGGTCAGTGCAAACCCCACCCCCACCCCCGGTCAGTGCAAACACCCACCCCCACCCCCGGTCAGTGCAAACACCACCCCCACCCCCACCCCCGGTCAGTGCAAACACCACCCCCACCCCCACCCCCGGTCAGTGCAAACACCACCCCCACCCCCACCCCCGGTCAGTGCAAACACCACCCCCACCCCCACCCCCGGTCAGTGCAAACACCACCCCCACCCCACCCGGTCAGTGCAAACACCACCCCCACCCCACCCCGGTCAGTGCAAACACCACCCCCACTCCCACCCATGGTCAGTGCAAACACCACCCCCACTCCCACCCATGGTCAGTGCAAACACCACCCCCACCCCACCCAGGTCAGTGCAAACACCACCCCCACACCCACCCATGGTCAGTGCAAACACCACCCCACTCCCCACCCCTGGTCAGTGCAAACACCACCCCCACTCCCACCCAGGTCAGTGCAAACACCACCCCCACTCCCACCCATGGTCAGTGCAAACACCACCCCCACTCCCACCCATGGTCAGTGCAAACACCACCCCCACTCCCACCCATGGTCAGTGCAAACACCACCCCCACTCCCACCCATGGTCAGTGCAAACACCACCCCCACTCCCACCCATGGTCAGTGCAAACACCACCCCCACTCCCACCCATGGTCAGTGCAAACACCACCCCCACTCCCACCCAAGGTCAGTGCAAACACCACCCCCACTCCCACCCATGGTCAGTGCAAACACCACCCCCACTCCCACCCATGGTCAGTGCAAACACCACCCCCACTCCCACCCATGGTCAGTGCAAACACCACCCCCACTCCCACCCATGGTCAGTGCAAACACCACCCCCACTCCCACCCATGGTCAGTGCAAACACCACCCCCACTCCCACCCATGGTCAGTGCAAACACCACCCCCACTCCCACCCATGGTCAGTGCAAACACCACCCCCACTCCCACCCATGGTCAGTGCAAACACCACCCCCACTCCCACCCATGGTCAGTGCAAACACCACAATTTTTCTGTGTAGATATTTCTTGACAGTCTGGCCATCTCCTCTATCACTCCGCCCCTTCTGTTGTTTACCAGACTGTATTTGTTAATATCTCCTGTCATTCTCCTCACTCATCTGCTGGGTGAGCCAGTGCACCAACACACTCTCACACTACCCAAGAATGACACTGACAATTTTTTTATGAATTCATCAAACGGTTTTTCAAATGAAGCCTGTCAGAATCTAGTGAAGCAGTGCTTCATATTGTAGCCAAGCAATCACTTCGTTTGCCACGGCTCATGCTAGTTCCTCACCAGTGGAGCGATTTATTGATTGTGCTAATTGCTAAAATCACTTGCTCTTGACTGGCTGAGGTGGACCATTACTGTACCTTGATGTGAGGGAGGCTGAGGTGGACCATTACTGTATCTTGATGTGAGGGAGGCTGAGGTGGACCATTACTGTATCTTGTAACATATTAATTGTACATTGTTGTCAAATGTCAATAGCCATTTTGGATCAAGAAAATTGTAAGTTCAGCCTACTTATGTGAGAGGGATATGAATCATAACTAAAAAAAATTGTTTGTGTAACATTTTTAGACATAGTGAACTTTCAAGTTAGTTCCTTAATTTGTTGGCATTCTCCAAGTTGCTTGTTTTATAATAATAATAATAATAATTGTCCTACATAACTATACAAAGAAGATCACTAAATAATTTTTTTACATACTTACTAAGTCGACACTTGATTATGATTTGCCCGCTGTACCACAGGCGACTCCTGGTGACAACATGGAGAAGCTGGAAGAGCGACTGAGTCTGGAGGGCAAGATGGTGGTTGACCTCACTGACCCCAACCGACCCCGGTTCACCCTGAGTGAGTTGCGGGATGTGCTCCAGGAACGGAACGAACTGAAGACTCGGCTTCTGGAAGTGGAAGAGGAACTCCACCAGTACAAGCCGGAGCCAGTCGGGAAGGGGGAAGAGGGAGGGTAAGGAGAGAGTGCTGTGGGAAGAGGGTGTGGGATAGAGGAGGGGCGGGTGGGGGGGGGCGGCGAGGGGGCGGGCGGCGGGAGGCGGGCGGGCGGGCGGGCGGGCGGGCGGACGGACGGACGGACGGACGGACGGACGGACGGACGGACGGACGGACGGACGGACGGACGGACGGACGGACGGACGGACGGACGGACGGACGGACGGACGGACGGACGGACGGACGGACGGACGGACGGACGGACGGACGGACGGGTCATGGGAACACCTGTTGATGAAGGGTTGGTGGGACGTTTGCTTGGTAGGAGAACGAGGGTTGTGAATTTAGGGTTCAAGAAAATGAACAAATGAAATAATTCCATGTTGTGTCTCTTTTGTTGTGTCACCTGCTGGACTTTGGGGAGAACATTTAAAATTATCACAAGAAAGTCTTATTTGCTGTTATAGCAATGGGGCAAATAAAAAATATAAATGAGACAATCCAACCCTACTGATAGATAGACGTGGAAGTGCAATATTGTATGTGTATTGTATTAATACTTAGCTAGAAAGTATTACTAAAAATGTGGATGCTGCGTCAACGAAATAAAATATTGTACCGAGTAACCTTTGACCTTCAGGGATGCAACAGAGGACAAGGGGGAGGAGAAAAAGCCGTACTTCTGTGAATATGACATTCCAGTGCAAGGACCAATCAACAAGGAGCCACGAGACAAGTTGTGTCCTGAGGAGTCGCTGATTCGCCGTCTGTAAGTCAGATCACACTGCCACCTACAGGCAGAACAAGTTGCATCTTAATGCATAGATTTTAGCAGACATCTGGTCAGGATCAGTTTGTGTAGGGCTGTCATAAATGCAGAATAATCCAGTCGGTTGTGATGATAATTAATGTACTGAAGTATCCTGTTTGTAGAAATATACACACAATGATGATCTTGAATTTTACGCACGTGCCGAAGATCTCTCTTTCTGCCAAGGGAGTCTCACTCCATCATTAACCAGAGAATCTCCCTTAAAGTACATTATCAGATGTGTGAATAGTCATTGAATGCACATTCATTTCAGGTTTTTAAGTCATTGGATGCATTAGACTGTTCGACATTGCTTGGATTCAGATCGTCTGTTTGGTTTCAGTCGCCACTGCAGATTTCAAGGCACCATCATGTTTTTTACAAGATGCTCGTTCAACAGGACTGACAATTGTGCACCTTTCTGTTTCCAGATTTCAATCTTTTCTAGAGAAGTTAAACCTCGATGACATGGATGCCCTGGAAGGTGGCGCTGTGGCTGATTCCTGTCAGAACGAGGCTGGCTAAGAACGAAGACTTGAATTTCTTTATTTTTTGTCTACTAGGAAAGCCACATGTCTGGTCATGTGACCAGCCATCGTTTTGGCAAGCTGCCAAACTGTTTCTTGTGATAACGGTGTCAAAGCTGCTTCTGTAATTCTTTTAATTCATTGCGAAACTGGTTTTTGTTGGTTTCAGCTGTAACGTGCGAATAATTTTAAAGTACATATGCAGTTGATTTAATGAAAGATTATGGATTTTTGTGAGTCTTTGAAAGAAGTGATGAAATGCATTTGTCTGGGTGAGTATTTCATCAAAATAAATAGCGCATTTGCATAAATCGTGGTACAATCATTAGTAGATGCGGTTGAGTTTGTCTGTAGCCAAATGAAAGAAAGAAATTGCAGGGCAGCTTTAGTTTTCACCCAGTTAACCGGTGCTGTAGTCAACATTTGTAGACACCTGAGTGTAGACAGCTTCTCAATTCTATGATGCAATTCATCATCAAAAGTAGGGATCAATATCTCTCAAGATCTTCCGGCTTTGTGGATTTTTTGTGGGCTTTGTGGGTTTTCGTTAGTGTCAGAATATGATTCCTTCTGCTGCCATGTGACAGTTGTCATGGTTACAATTTAATAGCAGCTCCAAGGAAATCTCAGAACGATGATATCAGATATTAGATTAAAATCACTTTTTTGGGGGGAGTGGGGGTCAATAGGTCTTGTTCGTTCATGCCCTTGGAATGAGGTCACACCATTTTATTGTTGTGGTACTCTGTCATTTTGATTACCCTGATCCCCCGGGTGCACCTCTCTCAACAGCCTGGGGAATAACACAATTTTGAAACATTTGCCGGTAGGTAGCTTTTCCAATGCTCCTGGTGAAGAAATTGTTAGGCTCTCAGGCTAACTGCAAAGAAAAATAATAATTCAATAAATATGCATCTGCTAAGACTGTTTAGGCAAATGATAAAGTTAAGTAATTTTCATATAACTTTATTGTCATATCTACAAAATTTTGTCTGCAGGTTGGTGCCAGTTGAAATTGATTTCATTCTGAGATGGCCCCGTACAACCATTGTCTTTGTCATTTGTTTGATATTTCTTCCGTGCTTCGGTCACATGCAAGAAGAAACTGTGAAGGCGTCTAAGGGTCTGTCAAGCCTGAAAGTTGATCCATATTTTTGTCACCTCCGGGAGGCATTTCTGTTCTTATTTATTTAGTATCTTCTGTGTTCAGCTCCGGTGTAGCCAAAAACAAAACATGAAATTAAATATCAAAAATGTTGTAAGATTTGCAGCATAAATTATTGCATAGTTGTTAAAATTTATACCAGGTAAAACAAATCAATTGTTTAGTGCAATAGTGAGACATGAAATAAATGTATTAAACGATGCAGATGTATGTATGATATATATATATATATATATATATATATATATATATATATCCGCAAAAAGTGCATTTAAAATGTATGTGTAGATATATGAAATAACACGTAGCCAATATAACCAATAGGAAATTTCTTTCTTTTGTGCTTTGAAGTTAACTTCAAAGCCATATTAGACTATTGTAGTCAGCTCTTGGTGATTTATGCTTGTTGGTAGAACTTGCATAAAATGAGTGTGTTATATATGTATTCACCCCATGCTTAAGGAAGGGTTATTTGGGGGTATCTCTGGGAAAGAGGTAAAATAATACATTCCTGGATTTGTACGACAAAATATTTTTGTTGCATTGAATCATGGGAATGGAAAATAGCATACCCGGGGTAGTATACATAAGTGTCATATCAGTATATGTATGATCGTTTTTGTCAGTAAGGGTATATACTCCTGGTGTTACTGCACTGGTGAATAATATAAGTGTCTTATATATCAATTTTAGTATTCAATGTTGTTATAAATTATATTAATTAATTACTATCATGTTACGATGCTAATAAGAGGTTTGTTAATTAAGATAATAATATAATTATATGCTGCATACACACATACACAATGTACACATACATACACTCACAACTTGTCAAATAACAAGAACATATCAAATATGTAGTATATGTATACTATTGACAATAACGCCCACATGACGATTAATTCACACTACAAATTGTACAAACACTGCCTGCTTCGATACAATTATTATATAGCAACAGTTTCTAAAATTATGTAACTTTGAAATGTGTATACTTGACGTTTGCAAATCAACCCATTTCCAAAACAGTACATACTTTGACAACAGTATGTAATAATTTGTAGTCATAGAGTTAAGAAGAACCTATATAAGGGCATTATAAAATGTATAAAGATTTCATGTGAGCTGACGCCTTTGTGAAAGTTCTGACAAAGATTGTGATAATCCTACATATTATTAACTATATCGTTTTCTCCTTAATGCGAATATTGTGTGAGTTGCAAGTTTACTAAAATTAATAGTTGGCGGTGAGAGTTTGGGGGTATTACCCGACTGTTGTAAAGGGGTAACGATTCATGCTGATGTGTTCTTGGCGCAACTACAGACAGACCTGATATGGTACTTTGTACAAAGTGGCTTGGTGCAATAAAACTCATGAACCAACAAATCTGGATTCAAGTGCTCATTGCTGGAATCCACCCAGTATTTTTGCATGTTTGCTGGGGTGGTGTTTCCTGTTGTGTTACCATGGTTACCGTTTACCCTGTTTTTCCCCTAAGTTTTTTGCCTTATGTCTCCCGGTGTATCCATCCTTCTGTCATTTTTAATTATTGGCCAGTTTTTCTTATATTGTTAATCTTTTTAACTGTAGAACATGTGTTTGTTTGTTTTCTCTTAATAGACTAACAGAAACTTTCCTGAAATGGCCACCCAGCAATATTACTCAGCTGCCTCTGTTCCCAAGGCCAGATATTACCTGTTATGGAATGAATTTTCTAATTTAATCGCCAGCAGAAGTTACCAAGCATGTTGTGTCATTAATGTTCGTACAGTATTTCCTTTACAGCCTGTGTCAGCCTGGCGACGTAGCTTCTATCTTTCTAGGTGTTTCCTGCTGCTTGTTGTTTTGTTTCGTGTTTAGATAATTGCTGCCGATGTTGTTTTCGCCACAAGTTGATATCCTCCAAACAAAAACATTTTGTCTTCTGTGGTGTAGCGTGCAAGACATTGAATTTTTAGAGTTGCAAAGTTAAAGAACCTGGACAGAGATTCTTTTGCTGCTGTGAAAGCAGCTGTGGGCGGACATTTAAAACATTTGAATTTGTTAGTGAAGGATTCCAGTGTGGCAGTTTACATACTTTTTATGAGAAAGTAACCCTATAAAATAATTACAGTTTTATTGTTGCTGATTGGATCAAAGTTATAAGATCATGCCAAAAACAAGAGATGTGAAAAAACATCAGTAAAAGCAAGACTTGGCACCTCTGCATGATTTTGTCTCCTTATGTTTGTCTCATTGTATTTGCTCATTGTGTTTGTCTCATTGTATTTGTCTCATTGTATTTGCTCATTGTGTTGGCATTGTCCGCTGCATGGCTTCTCTTTCTGTCCCTCTAGTGTCACGTTTATGCGTTCTCCCGGTCGGCAGAGGTCAAAGGCACGGTCAAAGAATGACATTGCCCTTCGCCAGCACTAGGGACAGAAGACACCCTTCTAGGGTATCTACCAGAGATCTGCCCAAGGGGCGGGGGTAGCAACCCCTTCACCATCCACTAGTAGGATATTTATTGGGATGTATCTTGATGCAGGAAATCAAGATATGCAGATACAGATGCACCATAGATACCTATACATTTGAGGTTTTTCTGTGCTCTGAAATAACCATTTTGTTAGACAGTAAGTGCTTCCTGTGTGTGGAAATTATTTAAATATTTGTATCCAGGTAAAGGCATTATTTTATTCAAATTGAAGAATTAAATAGATAATTGTCAGATGACACCGTTCAGTTGTAAAACAGATTAGTTTTGTATCATTATATACTAAAGGTGGCTCAGCCAAATAGATTCAGTCTTCTCTCTTGGTGAAATACAACTCCATATTTTATTGTAATTTCACGAAACAAATGTGTGAGAATTTTTTTTTAAATGCTGTTTGCACACTTGCGTCGGTCTGCTGCATATTTACTATTGGGAGGTTTTTGAAAGCGTTATCTCATATAATAATTACATAAATATATGATAGAAAGTGGACCATTTGTATGATAGCACTCTGTACATCTTCATGAAATCTGCTATTCGTTGCAGAAATGGAATGAAATGACTGGTTGCTATGCAACTGCAAATTGTGATTACCCAGATTGACAACATTGACATTGGGGTGGTATTACTTGGGCTTGCTGAAGGTGCTTGGACACACAAGTACCTACTAGCCAATATTCAAAAGCTGCTTACGCATAAGACTTAGCATATGTTTAGCACCTCCCGAGGTGTCGATTAACATTCCAAGTGTCCACTGCATAACGTGTTCTGGCTGGTTTATATGTATCTAGAACTACGAGTGACCAAATGTCGACACTGTCACCTTGTCACCAAGTGTCGACACTGTCACCTTGTCACCAAGTGTCGACACTGTCACCATGGCGGGGTTCTTTTGTTTCTCTTAAGAATGGACATTACCAGGCAGTATGGGGAATGTGCTGCCATGTCCATGGAATAGATGTACAGCTTCCTATGTTAGTGACATGGATAATAAATGCTCCATTTCTGTGAAATGACAGGGTATGTATAGGGTATCCTGTAATTGACCAAGTATCAAATATTACTCGTATCTGTTCATTACTAAGGTAATGTTGTATATTTTTAACATTTATGTCTGCCGAGGTTATCTCCCATCTTTCTATGTTCAGTCTCTTTTTTGGGCCATATTTGGACCATTATCACTATTGGTGATAAATTTGAAAACAAGTTAGTTACTTTTTTCAGTGCACCAATTGAGTGCTCATCCCCACCCAGGTGGCACCACATGTTCAAATACTGTAATCGTAATAATTAGTCGCTCCTCGGGCATTTGTGAGTTATGATTAACCAGTGTATAAGACAACTATTGTGTAATGACAGTTGGCACTTGTTTATTGCGACGAGAACGTTTTTGTATTTTCACGAGAGGCACATTGTTAGACATAAATAATTTGTAACATAGATAATTGTAAATAAGTAAATAATGTTCATTCACGTCAATAAGTTCTGGGTGATTGTATGTTGATGTGAAGGATATTTGTCAATGTGGTCAGGTATGTTGAGGCATTTCAATATTTTGAATGATGTCATTTCAGTGTTGTCACACGGTTATTTATGATTAGTGTAATGATTTTCCAATATATTGTTTAACAACATATGACTATGTATTGCTGTGGAATGTGTTGTTCATGGCTAAAGATTTGGTTGTTTTGTAAGAAATTAACTTACTTTGGAGCATAGCATTTTCGAAACGAAGAACAAGACTCATGAGTAGAAATGTTGTACGCTTAAAAAATACTTTATTAATTTCTTACAAAAGAACTAAGTAGTGTGTTTTGTTGAGATGCAATATAAATATATACACAAACAAACAGTATGTAAAAATGTGTAAATTATTAATCCAGTTGATCAGGAATTGATCAGCAAATGTTCATTAATCTTGTGCACATGTTTATGAAACTAAATGTAGAATACTCATCACATGATATGTACAATCTACACACCACACAGTTGCCATTATTCCAGCTTTACATTTAAATCTAAATACCAAGGTAATCCACACGGTGTTGAGGTTTGCATATTGAAACATGTAAATTATGTAACACTGTCTTGGTCTACCGAGTACTGAGTACTGAGTACTGAGTACGAGTACTGAGTACCGAGTACCGAGTACCGAGTACCGAGTACCGAGTACCGAGTACAGAGTACTGAGCAGATCAGTGACAGTGACATTGTTCCAAAGAAAGGGAATCTCATTAGATTATTGTCTGGTCTGGATGAGTTGACCTAACTGTGTCATGAAATATGAATGTAGAAAATCTGACCCAGTGTCACGACGGATCCGACAAAATTGATTTATGTGTGTAACTTTTGCAGCAGTTGGCAGATTTGTCATGTGACCTGTTGCCCAGCAACAAGATCCATTAAGCTTACAAAAATGGCTGAATCTGTTGGACATTCCACTCTGCATTTTTTTATTTCGTTCCAAATACTGTTCACAACAGAAGCTTTGGGTCAATACGTGACACTTGTAGTGTAATGTACTGTGTTGTTAGTATGGCAAAGTTAGAAGGAGGCTACATGGATCATTGATTGTGATGTTGGTGTCTGGATGGACCATCTGTGAGGTTCAGAGTTGGTTTGGTTGTGTAAAATTCAGGTTAATTAATTTGTGCTGGGGTTACTGCTTATGTACATAATATTTCTAGTCATTGTATATAGACAAACGAGCAAAATAGGAGCACTTGTTGAACATTATCTTATAACCAAGGGTATTATGTAATTACTTCTTGTTACTAATGCGTTGTTACGATGTTGCCTTGTTTTATTGATCACAATTTGAATGTGATACATGTTACTCTCTAAATGTCTGCCATATGTAAATACAGGCGGCATCTTTGTGCAAATGTCCATTTTTGTTATCCGTGCTGAATGTTTTCTGGCTTTGAAGCTTTAAATCATGGGGTGAATAGCATATTTCTGGTAATATCATCAAAACATTTGCATTAATTACTCGACTGGACAACTTGTGGTGAAAATGTAGACCGTATGCCTTATGCTGTTGTCCTGTATTCAGAGCCTTCGCATTTTTCCCGTTCGTATTTCTACTTGGCCATGGTAATGTTTTACAGTTCCATAATTTCACTAACGTAAATGAAATGTTTGTACGAATGAGCCGACACATATTGTGATGGATTTTAGATAAACAAACATGAATAAAAATTTATTTGAGGAGCGGTTTTTAAAATGAAGCATAGATGAAGGCGTAGGTATGGATGGTAATTTGCATTTTCTATAGTATAAACGTTGGTCAATGTTTGTCTAGCTGATGTTGCCACATGTGGCCTGGAGCTACTGTCTGACAAGCAACATACCTGGCAGACATGGATGTACCCCTGCAGATATGCTTTTCACATACACACAATAAAACATGTACTAGAAAATACTACAAAACTGTACTTTGTCTGTACTTTCTTAGATGAATAGTGTACTTTGTTAGACGACGATTGTACTTTGCCTGTATGTCTGTACTTTCTTAGACCCATTGTTGCAGCGTGTTCACTGCATAGTACGGTGGGTAGGTCTAGCACTGTTAAATGACTGGCTCATGCTAAACATTACAGTCCCCTCAACAATACAAACTCCTCACAATTAAGGTCATTCTAGGACAGTCCCAAATTATTTCATAAAATTATAGGAAATTATATAGGAAATTAGTCTTGCTAATATGGTGACATTGCTGTTGGGGTCACTTGTCCAGTTCTAAGGGTGACCTGATTAGGGAGGTTCCAGTACACATTACAAAAGTTAGTATATGCTGAATATCCATTATGGTACAGGTAATAATATGAATGTCAGACCCAGTCATTTAAATTTGTTTATTTAAATGAATTATGCGAACATGTAATATTTTGATGTTCTACACGATTTGCCCAAACTGAACGAAAAACTGGCAGTTTACATTGCATATCTGGCCCTAAATAACGGTTTTATTTTATTTTCCACCAATCATTGTGTTGGACAACTTTACAAGCGAGTTCCATCCATACTTAAACTGCTAAAAAAAATGTTTGTGATGACGGTCAATCAACCGTGACCAGCCATGTCCAAGTAACAATGACAGTCGCGTCTGATTTTCTGATTTACTACGATGGCCTCTGTTCAGTGAACCGTGACCACTGCACAAGCTGGTGCTGGACCACTGGCCACTCCACACATGGTCATCATTAACCCGTTGGTCAGTTGAGATGGATATCTGCAAACTGACCAGTAACAACACAACATCCACTGTCGTTAACCATCACCATTTGCCAGTTTACTAGACCTCTGTCCAGTGTCTAGTGTTTGCTGGCGGTCAGTCACGTGGAACGGTCAGTGCTGGATACTGGACGGGGCTGCAGACTTGCGACAGAGTCGTGCGAGAAGGCCGGAGAGCTGTAGCAGTGACTGGACCCCTTCAACGATCCGCATGTGGGTGTAGCCTATCTCCTGTCAATCAAAACGTGGATGTAGCATATCTCCTGTTAATCAAAACATGTGGGTGTAACCTATCTCCTGTCAATCAAAACATGTGGGTGTAGCCTATCTCCTGTCAATCAAAACATGTGGGTGTAACCTATCTCCTGTCAATCAAAACGTGGATGTAGCATATCTCCTGTTAATCAAAACATGTGGGTGTAGCCTATCTCCTGTCAATCAAAACATGTGGGTGTAGCCTATCTCCTGTCAATCAAAACATGTGGGTGTAGCCTATCTCCTGTCAATCAAAACATGTTGGTGTAGCCTATCTCCTGTCAATCAAAACATGTGGGTGTAGCATATCTCTTGTCAATCAATATGTGGGTGTAGCATACCCCATCAAAAAAAAAAACTAGCATATCTCTGCAATCAAACTATGTGGGCGTAAATGATCTCCTGTCAATCAAAACATGATTTTTCTGTTTGGGCTAAAAAAATCGGCTACACAGTAAACGATAGTAAATACAACAGTTTCACAATTATTGTGCAAAATAAAGAAAAAGGACCAATATGTGCGCATGATAAGTGGAAACCTCTAGTATTAGCAATTATACAGTATGATCAGCCACTACAGCGAGACCGAGGTACGAAGAAGACTAACACGTTGAAATATCAGTGACAGTGAAACACAAAGTCAAGACTCTTTTCAAAGATGACGTCATTGACAGAGACTTCAAAAGGCAACTACCGGTCCAATCTGTTGTTCTACAGTGACTGTGTATGCTAACAAAAAGTAACCTGCTGACCTTGATAAACTCCAGCTTGATGTACTCGGGCATGCTGTGAGTCTTACAGACCCTGAACACAATGGAGATGATGTCGTCAGGGGAGTAGCCCAGCTTCCACAGGTGGGCCATGATCTTGTAGGCAGCATCGATGTCCGCATTCACACAGTGCTGCAGCATCTCTTTCACCAGTATGGGATGGGGCTCGTCGCAAACCTGGCAAGATACAAGGGTTGTAGTTTCCCAACTGGGGATTTCTGTGTCTTAAAGGGATACTCCAGCCAGTGAGAGATTCACAGCATTTACTTACATCAGTATAATATATTGGTTGTGCATAGTAATTGTGCACAAAGATCGTTAATAAACAATTAATTATAGTATAATTATATCAGAAACAATCCATGTTGGATTCATCTTGAGACTTATGCGCCAGTGACGTAAACCGCTTACGTCACTGGCGCATGCACGTTCGAACATCCTACGTCTGTCCAATGGTATTTGATGTATCCAGTACGTCGCGGATTGCTTACGTCACTATCAAAATGTTTAGCAAAGATTCCGCCAATGCTTGCCTTTATCAAGAATGTACCAGTGACGTAAACGATTTGGCTTACGTCACTGGTGCATACGTCTCAAGATGGCAGCGCCCTGAATCTAAGATAGCATGTTTTTGATACCATTAAATTATAACTAATTGTTTATTAACTATCTTTATGCACAGTTACTAGGCACAACCAATATATATATATGTAAGTTAATACTGTGAACTTCTCACTGACTGGATTATCCCTATAATATATATATATATATATATATATATATATATATATATATATATATATATATATATATTGTACACATAACATAAACAAAGTGTTCTGAACATCAGTCAATTTAAATGTCTAATGATACAGTTTTGTTCCGTTATCTTAATGATCAGGAAGCTCTTTTATTTTTTTTTAATTGTAATTTATGACGTATTTTTATTTATTATTATTTATTTGAGTTATTTGTTATATATTATTTATTTTCTGTAATAACTGACAGGGTTTTACAAATGACCTATGGTGTTTCTAATCAGGAGATTATTTCCCCCCTTTTTCTAATTGTAATTATCAATGTCTTTTACATGAAGTAATTATTTATCCCACTTTATTTACTATTGTTATTTTAATAGTTATATTTTTCATATTCTGTCAACGCCTATACAGGGACCACAATGGAAATAAATGCTTTCACTTTTTATGTCATCGTTATATTTAATGTACTTTTAATTTTTATTTTATGTACAGGTGTGTATATCTGTACAATGTTTTACATTTTATATTAAATAAAATCAATCAATCAATATTTTTAATTTGTAGCAAAGTTGCATTTGTTTCTGTAGTATTGTAATACTAATTATTATTCCTGACCCAGTCCTTATACAAGGAATGTTGCATAGTCCTACATGTACTACCACCAACATGAGAAATAAAGAAAAACCCAAAAAACAATCAAAAAAATAAGTACATGTCATAGTAACCACATCACAAATAATTTGAGATAACAAGAGCTCAGAATGACAGAGGTAAATGGCTAAAACGGCAGATTCCTGTACGAGATCAAGACAGAGGGAGAGCTTGGATGCAAACCACATAATAATATTTATTATTTATAAAGCGCAATATCCAAATGTGTGCAAAGTGCTGTACAATAAAATATAAAGCTATTTATGATGTGTTAAAACTAACATTAATAATAATAAATACAACTGTAAAATTAACTTTAAAAAAAGTTGAACTGTTAAATTATTCATATTAAAACTGTTAATTAAATACTATATAGAATTAACACATACCAAACGGTGGCATATATAAATAAATAAATACAATCAATACATGTGTAAAAATAAGATAAGATGAAATACTTTAAACAACTTTTCTAAAATGTCATTGAATAAAAAAAAATCAGCAGTAGTATGCTTTGAAATGTGCCTTTCTGAATGTACAAATGACGCCAGTTGGTAGTGGACTCGACCTCACAAGCGCAAGGGAAAGTGTAATCCTGTTCTTATGAAAAGAAAATTCGAGTTCCTATATAATGCACCATCCAGTCCAAAGGAAAGAGGTAAAGTGTTTTACACTTTACTTCCTGGCAGACTTATTTAATAAAATATCTCAATTACTCCGGGAAATACCTGCCTTGCCGCAGTTAACTTGTGATGACCACTACATTCATAGGCCAGAGAAAGTAGACATGTAGATTTACACTTAGTCTAAACTAAGTAGTTTTCTTTCTAGGCAATACAAATAAAAAGCAAATATTGCTCATTATCAAAACTACATTCCACATGGCATCTTTACAAACATAACTTTTGGCATCACCAATAACATGAACTTACCTTAAACACATTCTCTCCATTCACCATTCCAAAACCTTGAAATGTTGACTGCAAATTGTTGAGGGCCTACAAAGGAATGACAGACTTGAATAAATGCTTTTATTTCAGATAACACCAATATCTAATATGCAAATATATCATGTAAATGTTGTTGTTGACTAAATTGCACTGATAAGTATGACATGCATGTTGCACCTACTGATCCAAGTTAGTAAATTATCAGTTAGTTTCTTAAACGGAAACTTTTTTGGGGATTATGCATCTAAAGAATGATTACAAACCCAACCATTGACCAAACCATAACACTTTTTACGATTGCATGATAATCTTATTCCTTTGATTAAATAAATATTTGCTCACACCTCTCAATAAACTATTTTTGTTTTCTGTACATTCCAAATGTCGCAGACTTCATCAGCGAATGGATGGTGTTGCAAATGTTAGAGGTTGAATTAAACACTCACCTGAGACTAGTAGAAATTATTGGGGACAAGTAACCGTTGCCTAGCACTATTCCCTCGAGCCCGTAGCTATTTCTCACTCAAGATTTGATTTAGTATTAATTGACTAATTATGTTGCATTGTCAACTATGAAATCTACCGGTATGTGTTTGATTATTTTATGTTTAATAAGCACTGCAGGTCAACACTCAACACAGAGAAAGTCATATTTTGAGGTTGTCCAGTTATATTGTCCACCAAAAATTCGGACTGGTCATTTTTTGTGGGGATGAGTATAATTTTAAGTAGGCTGTTCCCCTTGCCGGACGGCATTGGTAATGGACACCTACCTGTCTCATGTCCCCCTGTGCTGTAAAGATGATTGCTTCAATCCCCTCGTCCGTGTGCATCACCTCCTCCTTCTCACACACGGCCAGCAGGCGCTCCAACACCTGACTGTCAATTAACTTACTGTAGCGAAGCACGGCACACCGTGACTGAATCGGCTCTAAAAACACACAGTAATGCATTGTGGGATAGCAATGTTATACTTAATTACGTTCCACTAACTGCTTTTCATGACAATTAATCAATCACGATCACTAGACATTTATATAATTTTATAAATTTCAGCTGTAATTTTTTACAACATGTTAAAATGATGTAGGACTGGTTCAAAGCTGAATGGAATGGAAAAAACAGTAAACTTACCTATAATCTTGTCAGATGCGTTGCATGCAAGAGCAAAACGTGTTGTCTTGGAATAAATTTCCATTGTTCTCCTCAGTGCCTGCTGTGCCCCGGACGTCATGCTGACACCAAACAATGGATATAGTTGATACGTGATCAATCAAACCAGATTTAATTTAGCATGTTTTCTCTAAAAACAAAACCAGGGATGTTTAGAAATATAACATTACTACACAGTGTACATTATACGAATGCAATCCTGTAAATACATTGTTATACATAATAATGAATGTAAACAAAAGAGAACTGTAATATAAATAAAATTACAAAAAAGCTTATTCAAATTTGCTTGTTATCTGGTCTCTCTTAAATCGTAACAGAGACAGCCCTTTCCTCTATCCAGAATTAGCCAGTATGGTAATTTCTGACAGGAACTCTGCCATGTTGAACGGAGAAACATGGGAAGTCATCGAACTATACACAGAATACTTGTTTTTTTCTTCGCCCACCTCGGAAATATTGCTGATAAAGCACGTTTTGAAAGTGGACTTTTTTTTAGTTTTTGAACATGCTGCAGGATCATAACTTTCAAACTGTGAACATTGTTACACGTGTATTACAAAAATTGGCAGGCAGTATGCCTCCTACCTGCATCTGTTGAATAACTGGCCAATCCCAATGATGTTGGTTGCTCAATGTTATTGTGAGCATTTTGTGTTGGGAGTATCAGAAGTAGTTTGCTAAATTGTTGGGGTTCCTTTGGATCTATGATAGATGCTTCTAGGAAATTCCATATGGTTATAGTTTGAGAGAAAGGGAGGCCAGGTTTTTCTATTGTTCAGTGTTGGTTCTGATGTGTTTCTGTTTGTATGGGTGATTTGAGCATGTCTCTCTGTCTGCGGGTACTAAGATGTTTCTGGACAGAATAGCAATCAGATTGTAGATGACTAAACCTAAGTGATAATCAAAGATTCCTTCTCCTCTCCCTGTAGGTTGACCAGCATCATTCCTTTAGCACAGATGTTACACTATTATAGTCATAGTTGCCTGTCATGACGCGGGCTGCCCTTCTTTGTGTTTTTACCTACATTCACGTATTAAAAACATTGTGTTTAATTAATAAATGAAACAGTGACTACTTTCCGTTTAAAATGTCCTGACCATAAGACGCACAGAACAAGGCAGGCATAAAGACAACAAAATGACTCTAACGACTCAGTCTCAGCTACCCAGGTAGTAACAACAGATGATGATGAGTATATTGGCAGAACATTTTTATAATAAATATATTACATTTACAGAATGCTAACTCTATATTGATTATAAACAAATGTAAATGTACGCGATACCACAGACCTCACCTGAAAAAAATATGCATCATAAAAACGAATTTGATCAAAGTTAAGTATTTTGTGCTTGGATTATATATACCAATAGTACAGTCATAAACAACTACTGCAATGACAACAACAGTTCCATTAGAATAGTATATAATGTAATCAAATGAAGAATTTAAACTGACTAGGAGAATAACTGTTTAAGTAGTCACCTGTCTGCTTCATCAAGGATGACAATTTTATGACGTCCTTTTGGTAATGTTACTTTTTGCTGAGCAAACATCTTGATTTTGTTTCGAACTACATCAATCCCTCTGAAACAAGCAAACATGTATGTATTTATATTAATTCAACCAAAATTGAGCAACAAACATCTTGTAACTGCTATTCCTATATATTCATATAAATTAAAATTATACAGTGTAAAATCAATCTCACTTGCAGAGGACAATTTATTAACTACTTCATAATAAACACTATAAATGTTCTTATTTTTAATATTGGATTGCATCACAGGAAATATAGGACTATTCTTGTCTAGAAGTATGGAGTAAACTGGTGGTGGCAATTTATATGGCTTCAGCAGAATTTATGACAAACACAAACACACACACAAACACACACACACACACACACACACACACACACACACACACACACACACACACACACACACACACACACACACACACACAACACACACACACACACACACACACACACACACACACACACACACACACACACACACACACACACACACACACACACACACAACACACACACAAAAAAAAAAAAACACACACACACACACACACACACACACACACACACACACACACACACACACACACCACAAACACAGATAGTTCTAATGATGGACATGATGGAGGAACAAACCATATAACTGGCAAAATAAAAAATTACGGTATGGAAATAAGATGATTATTCATGTACAATTTCTTTCTTGTGCTCCTATTTTATGGCATTTATTAAAATAATGATTTGATATCATTCAGCAGTTATTTATTATTTTCAACACAATGTGTGCACATACCTATCATTCGATGCATTCAGTTCCAGAACTGCTTCCCGGTACGAGGAACCCAACAGTGCCCGGGCTATACACAAAATACTTGTTGTCTTTCCCGTACCTGGAGGACCCTGAACAAACAACATATAAAACAAGGGAAAATGTTGCCTTTCCTTTACCTGGTGGTCCCTGAATAAACAACATATAAACAAAGGAAAATAACATTGGTTAACATACTATGTTAGCAGAGTGACCTAATGTCCATAATGATTGTATATTTTGTGACACTAACATTTGTTCACTGTATTTTTTGCAGAACTAAGAATTTTATTACCTTTAGATGTCTGATTAAATAATCATTACAATATTGAACATGAAAACAAACTGTGCACAAATGTTTTGAACTGCTAGATAATTGGATTTTGTACTCGACTTTATTTTATATGGGCTATTGCATACTTACAGCAATTATAAGATTGGGGACATTTCCTTCTTTGGCGAACACGGCCAGTCGGCTGATAGTTTCCTCGTTTCCCACCATATCTTCTAACTTCACTGGACGATATTTCTCCACCCTATGGTACATAGTAACACATACACTTTTAACAACTAAAACACATGTACAGTATACCTTCATAGAGCTTTCTATAAATATGTGCAAAATCTGGCTAAAGTCAAGGTGGTTCCATCATCATACACGTACGGTGTCTCACACACAGCCGACTTTCGAGACTTCTGTGAACAGTTGCTTACAGTTTTGCCGAATAAATTGAAATATTACGGTTGTTTACATCATCGATATGGCACACTATAGTCACGTCGTCTGTGTTCTATCTCAAAATATCTGGCACAAACCTGGCTACGTCGTTTTGAGATAAATAATTATTGCAAGTTTGTAGACGTTCTTTGCTCGCACTGACTGACATGACTAAAGTACACATGTAGTTAATATGAGATCAGCGTGATATCATAATACAGCAGAAACACAGATGAGTAGAACATTTGAAAAAGCGAGCTTGTGACTATAAATATAAAATGACAACTGGAGAGGATAGGCACTGTGGTGGGCGATATTATATGCAACTCCAAATAAACGTACCACGGGAGTTCATAACCAGTTCGTTTTCCCGATTTTTTTGTTTGTGTCTGTGGTGTAGGTGTTTCTTTATCTGTTTTGGATGATGTTCCCTCTAAATCAACGTCCATGGGTTCGGTGTCCGTCATCGTACTTTGTCTGTCGTTTCCCGCGAAATTTATTATTTATTCTTGGCCTTGGTGACTCAGGCGTAATCAAAGGTAGCCTCGGCCACGATAAACTGATTCACAGTCCACCGTGTGGCGCCACTTTCACAGCCTACACTAACGGCAAGGGAGTTCACGCAACATGGCTATTAAAAAGATAGTCTTCGCCATGCTCTTCTTCACTTGTAATTAGAACTTTGCTTATTACTTCCACTGTGATATGCACTGCTTGCCTATACCCAAGCGACCAAGCATGCAAACAGTGGCGTATAGCCAGAGGGGTTTCGATCACCTCATCCAGCCACACATACCCAGCAGTGTCTTCAGTTGTTGATCTCTTGGATACACTGTGAGGGATTCAGACAAAAGCAGCACCCTCAAAGACCTTTGAGGCTTTGATTAATATAATCAAAACACAGTTCGAAATACCGTAACATAACATTTACATTTGGGTATTAATAATGATATAACGCACCAACCCTGGCAAATAGTCCAATCGTTTTATTTTATCTTGATGCGCATTTGAGCTTGGCTTCAAACGATTTAGACGCAATACAAGTTGTTGAAAATGTTTTCTTCTTCTTCTGATGTTGTTGTTGTTGTTGTTGTTGTTGTTGTTGTTGTTGTTGTTGTTGTTGTTGTTGTTGTTCTTCTTCTTCTTCTTCTTCTTCTTCTTCTTCTTCTTCTTCTTCTTCTTCTTCTTCTTCTTCTTCTTCTTCTTCTTCTTCTTCTTCTTCTTCTTCTTCTTTCTTATTCTTATTCTTATCTATTCTTATTATTATAATAATAATAATAATAATAATAATAATAATAATAATATTATTATTATTATTATTATTATTATTATTATTATTATTATTATTATTATTATTATTATTATTATTATTATTATTAGTATTAGTATTAGTATTATTATTATTATTTATTATTAGTATTATTATATTATTGGTATTATTAGTATTATTAGTATTATTAGTATTATTAGTATTATTAGTATTATTAGTATTATTAGTATTATTAGTATTATTAGTATTATTAGTATTATTAGTATTATTAGTATTATTAGTATTATTAGTATTATTAGTTTTATTTATTATGTATTATTAGTATTATTAGTATTATTAGTATTATTAGTATTATTAGTATTATTAGTATTATTAGTATTATTAGTATTATTAGTATTATTAGTATTATTAGTATTATTAGTATTATTAGTATTATTAGTATTATTAGTATTATTAGTATTATTAGTATTATTAGTATTATTAGTATTATTAGTATTATTAGTATTATTAGTATTATTAGTATTATTAGTATTATTAGTATCACTAAGGGAACGACACGTAAAGCGGACCCCCTAAACAAGATTTGCGTAACAGTTGCCTTTTTGTAATGTTCTAAAAAGGTTTTTTGTTCAATTCTGACACCGGAGGCACTTAAAAATAAAGCGCCATTCTATTAAAATAGGTGTCGTGAATTGCACTGACAACTTGACAGCTAAAATGGGCTCGCGGCCAGACTTGACATAATTTGTGGATTTCGTATAAAACAAATCCTGCAGGTTTAATTTAAATCTTTTGCGTTATCATAAATTCAACGTTTATCTTCACACAAAGGGCTTTCTCAAAATAAATGTTTCGGCGTGCTATAAATTATAGCCTGCTAATTCGAATTGTGTGTATGATGTGGATTGGGAATGGCGCAATATTTTTATTTATTGGGGGATTCGACTGGTCGAGGTGGGGGCATTCTGACATATGTCAGATCTGACTTACCAACACGTCAGCGCCCCGACCTTGAGTTACAGCACGTAGAAAGCATTATAATTGAAACAATGGTTTGTGGCCGCAAATGGGCCATTGTCTGCATCTGTCGGCCACCTTCGATGCCTAATGCTAGTTTTATTTACGATTTTACTACCTGTATTGATAAAGTTCATGCTCATTTCGACAATATAATTGTCATTGGAGATTTGAACTTTGACCTGGTGAAACCTAGCAAATCCCAACCTTTGCATACGGTATATGACATATTTGATGTTACAAATCTTATCAAGACTCCAACATGTTTCATGAAAGACGCACCCCTTCAATTTTGGATATTATCCTTACAAATAGACCGTCCCTTCTGTTTAACATCACAAATTCCACATGCAGCATTAGTGACTGGCACAATATGAGTTCCTGTGTCATTAAAGGTGCGGCTCCTCCACCAAACAAACGAAAAATTAAGTGTCGCACATACAAACATTTCGATGAGAAGGTCTTCAGTGAGGCAGTGGGTGTCACCCCTTTTGATGTTGCTTATGTTTTTGATGATGTTGATGATGTTCATGAGTCCAGTAGATGTCACTGGACTCATGAAGTTCTTCTCACCGACGTTTTAAACGAGCATGTCCCGATCAAAGAGAAAACTGTCAAAACCAAGCAAACCCCATTTATGAACTCCAAACTTCGAAAAGCAGTCTTTAAAGTCAATGTTTTCCAACAAATACAAAACATGGCGTACTCCGGCCAACAGGGAAGCTTACCGTATGCAAAGAAATCTCTGTACAAACCTAAAACGGCAGTCAATAAGACATTACTTTTCGGAGAGGTGTGCCGGTGGAACCAAGTTTAAAGTCTTCTGGCCCACCGTAAAACCATTTTTGTCAAACAAAGGGCTTCTAAAAGACCCTGTAATAATACTCTCAGAAAACGATAATATCATATCAAACCAAATCTGTGTTGCGAGTACCCTGAACGAGTTCTTTGTAAATGCCGCCCAAGACATATCATCTTCACCTATCCCTGAAGACATATTAAACCACCCCAACATCCAAACAATAACAGACCACATCGCTGCTCCTACTGTTTTTGATTTTAGTCCCGTCACCTCTGAGAGCATAGATACTTTCATCTCTAAATCGAACTAAAAAAGCCACTGGGGTCGATGGCATCCCCGCAAAAATCAAAAAATCTTGCAGAAAACAATTTCAGAACCACTAGCAAAATTAATCTGCCACTCATTTGCGACCCTAGCCATCTCAAACAGACTGAAAGAAGCTCA
>JAODUO010000047.1:642500-647500 GCA_025642075.2 Ridgeia piscesae
TGTCGCCACCTGGTGGCGTACGATGAAGTCGCACAGGGTGACGCGGGGGAAGCGTTCCGACGCCGCCCAATCGTCTCCACTGAGGAAGCGACGCACGACGTCGATGCCGTAGAAGTGGAAGTCCGTGCCGAGGAACAGATCGAGCACGTACAGCTGACAGATGGCGTTCGCCACGTACAGCAGCTTCACGCATAGGTAACCTAGCGTTAGGTAGCTGCCGTTCTGCAGTCGTGTCAGAGCATTCGCCAGGGGGCGCTGCGAGTTGAGGTCGCTGAGGCGGTTGGCGCGAGTGGTGAGGAAGCGGTCGAGTTGGTAGACCATGTAGCGGAGAGTCTTCTCCCGGTTGTCCAGGTACGGCGTGCGCTGGCCGGCAGCCGCGGCGTCGATGAAGTTAGCGAAGCTGAAGGAGCCACCAATGATAATAACAACAACAATAATAACATCATCATTTCCGTCATCGTCATCATCATAACAATAACAATAACAATACTAATCGTCATCGCCATCGCCATCGCCATCGTCATCGTCATCGTCATCGTCATCGTCATCGTCATCGTCATCGCCAACAATAACAATAACAATAACAATAACAATAACAATAACAATAACAATAACAATAACAATAACAATAACAATAACAATAACAATAACAATAACAATAACAATAACAATATTCATAATCATCGACATGGTCATCGTCATCGTCATAGCACAGACACAGACACAGACACAGACACAGACACAGACACAGACACAGACACAGACACAGTCACAGACACAGTCACAGTCACAGTCACAGTCACAGTCAATAAATAGTCAAAGTCAAAGTCAAAGTCAAAGTCAAAGTCAAAGTCAAAGTCAAAGTCAAAGTCAAAGTCAAAGTCAAAGTCAAAGTCAAAGTCAAAGTCAGTCAAGTCAGTCAAGTCAGTCATAGTCAGTCATAGTCAGTCATAGTCAGTCATAGTCATAGTCATAGTCATAGTCATAGTCATAGTCATAGTCATAGTCATAGTCATAGTCATAGTCATCGTCATAACAATACTAATAATCATCGTCATCGTCATAGTCATCGGCATCGTTATCGTCATAATAATAATAATAATGTAAGTTTTATAACGCCTATGTTCTCAACAATCCGAGCTCAGAGACTACATATATTTGTATATAATTATATTATTTATATATATTATTTGTTTAATATTTATACAATAATTTACCTGTATACTATTTGTAAATCACGACCATTGAAAGATAAAATATGTATTTTATACGTTTATATGATTAAATAAAGTGTATTATTATTATTACATGTAAAACTATTAAGTGTAATTATAAACGGGGACTCGCATCTGGACGTTGGGAGTGTCGAAGGTTTAGCGTGGAGACGCGATTTTTATCAAAAGAGATTTTACATCCTGTGATTTTATAGTGATAGGAAGTTAACTCCAGACTTTTGGCCCGGCTACAGAGAAAGCATTATTGCCAATATTGAGAAAAACTAACTGTTGGGAAACGGATGTTGAACTTAGAGTCTAGGGGAGATCAGAAAAAACCAGAAGAGTAACTAAATAAGATGGTTGTTCAGTAGACACTGCACGGTGTGTAATAACAACTCATTTGGATTTGAATAAATAAACGCCTTCTTTTCCCCATTCAAGTGCATAATGCCACTCTGGAGCAATGTCGCACTATTGCTAATACAATATACAATCTGGATGAATTAGGTGATTCTGTAAAACATGGATATCGAGCAGGTTAAGACAAAAGCAAAAGTTATACACTGGCACAACCAGAATTATTGTTATTATTACTATAACACACAGCGCCTGAGTAAAATAGGTAAATACCCGTATATATTACACGTGCCGGCTGCCTGGACCAGTCCATGCATCGGTGTGTTACTGTATACGACATTATATATATTTTATGATAACATTAATAACAACGTTGTAGGAAGCGACTCGAGTAGGCCCTCGCCTACTCGAGTCGCTTGCATTACGGATTACATGACGTCATAGTACGTCGTCATAACGCCCGCACTCTCAGCGACAGGTAAGGCTCTTTTGCTAGTCTTTCCTGTTATGTTGCAGCGTCGTTTTTGTGGCCAGACTGTAACCAATTAGACTATGCTCCACTGATTGTACAAAGGCAAAGTGTATTAAGTTGAGTATGCCGTTTGTTTACACAGTAACTCACACACCATTTATTATTTGTCCGTGCTGGGAGATTAAAGGATATCCGTTCAATAGGGCATGCAAGTCTCGAACTTAGATACAACGAAGCGGGGATCAGCTGCGTATGCTCTCGTTAATTATCGTTCAAAACCGACCTTGAAACGAGAATTACTTGCGTGTCTTATTTGATTAATCATTGCTTGGGTTGGAAGTTTACTTACAGTTGCATGAAATGGTATTTGTGATATTATAAAGAGATAGACCAAGATTGTTTTCCTCGAAAATCTTCCGGTTCATATCGCGGTATGAGGAAGCGATGTCCAATGCAGTTATAAATCGCACGCGTTTAGGCGTGCGTGCGTATGTAAGAACATGTGTGCGTACTTATGTATTCTAGGTGATACCTATAACAAAAACCTACAAGTGTTTTTCGACTGGCCAGACAGACGACAGACTTCCCAATGAGGCTATGAAGTGAACTGGCCCGGCAAGGGGACACGTGCAAGAACACAAAGATTTAACAAGATTTAACAAGACTGCCACCTAGAGATTCAACTCTAGATGGCAGGTGGACTAGGAAGCCATTTGGCTTATCGAGAGTCCAACATATCTATCTAAGTATACCCCGCCCGTCTTAGGAATATGTCTATTTTGTTTTTAAATATATTAACACTACTAGCACCTACACAATCAGCTGATAATCTGTTCCATTCGTTTACTGTTCTTTGTGAAAATGAAAATTTTCTAATATCTAGTCTACACTGCTTCTTTGCTGATGTAACCCCATGTCCTCTAGTCCTTCTCTCTTCCTTGACCGTGAAACAAATATTTCTCAATATTTTCATACCCATTCAATATTTTAAACACCTCAATCTGATCTCCTCTCAATCTTCTAGTTTCTAGTGTTGTTAAACCACATTCTTTTAGACGCATTTCATAACTAATATTCCTGACTTTGGATATCATTTTGGTTGCTCTCCTTTGTATTCGTTCTAGCATAATGAACACAGAGTCAGAGAGGTGAGTAGACCGGTCTGTCGTACGCACCTGAAGCCCGACTTGCGACAGATGAAGCTCCAGAGGATGCAGGGAAGATAGCAGAGGAGCGCCTGGAACATGAGGATGATGGGCACCCACTGGTAGTAGTTGATCTCTGTCTCCGGGTCCTTCTGTAGCGGGATCTGGTCCTCGAACGGCACGTAGTACGTGTTCGACACCCAGCAGATGGTGTTTGTGTAACCTGTCGACACGACGTATCGTGTGTTATTTTACTGTATCATTACTTCTTACTGTATCATTATTTCTATGTTTTAATCACTACATCTTAATCAATAGTTTAACTCGCACCATGACTTTTATACTGATATTAAACTGTTCTTATATGAGTGTTTTTTTTATACGCCAAGACAACATTTATTGTATAGGTTTAACTAATTACTGTATTTATTATTATTGTTTTACCTATATGGAGCGCCTTGTATATAGTTGTAATTAGATTTGGCGTTATATAACAATGGTTATGTTTTTCTTTGTTTTAGTAAACAACACGTCTATTATGATTCAGTTGTAATAGTCAAACTTGTTGTTATGCTAGTAGGTGTATTTGGATTATTATTTAGTTTAATTTTAATTTCGATTGCTGTTAAATTGAATTGTTTTGTAAAATTGTACATGTATTAAGTTACGACATCCATGTTGCATCATGTTGGATTTAGCTTACTGCTAAGTTGTATTGAGTCGCATATGGTTTACCATTGATATATTATAATTAGTCTTAACTATATAATAGACTTATATTGAACAACATTGGTTTCTAATATAACTATTTAGAAAACGTAGATATGCTATACGTTATATCGGTGAAAACACAATACGAATGTTTGCGTGTAGGATTGTATACGAGACAGAAATCTATTCCCTTTACTTCTGATCAGTGGTTTTGTATCGGTCGTATACTTGAATCATCAACGGAACATTCACTGTTCCTAAACCTAGCGTACGCTGTTTGTTTTGTAAACATTAATATGGTAGATGCCTGCATAGTAACACGAAGTGCGAAATATCGATAAAGCTGTACCACTCAAAAGACGCAACAGCCTTGATGTAATATCACTATGCTTGCTTTATGAAACACACTTGTTTATTAAACAGTAGCATTGTTATTGGTCAGACTCGATGCTATTTATTTATACGGCCTAATACTAATAGTTAATATAATAATACAGTTATAACGACAACAATGACTAAACCAATATTCAAGTAAAGATTACCAAGTGTATTTTGCGCCTTCTCTTCCATGATAAAAATATCGTTTTCATCATATGTACGTCTCGCAAATTGTCGACCATGCAACATGTTTTAAAACGCACAATATTTATCCTGTTCTTCATGCTATGACAATACGCAATAAATTTGTTATCTACTATGTTTGAAATTAAATATAAATTAGACCAAATACGTTTCACGCGAAACCACAACTTGATTTACCATGCACATTCAGACATGAAACAATAGCATCTGATTACAATACATTGCTGACGTTCTCCGTCTGGGAATGTGCACGTTAAGCGTTCGCTGCAATTCTGGGAATGTGCACACCAACTCTGCGCTATAGTTCCGTCGTAACGTCACCTACCTTTGTGACTGTCCGTGAACTGAGCTGGACACCAGCACCGAATGGGGTCACCGACGTACTGGGCCGTTGACACAATCATGGTGAAAAAGAGGATGACAGTGACTGAGTACCGTCTGTTGAGTCGGTCCACTGGGTCGTCGTGACAACGAAAGTGTAACGTCGTCACATTGAACATCACCCGGAAAAGACGC
>JAODUO010000047.1:652500-657500 GCA_025642075.2 Ridgeia piscesae
CAGTAACTCAAACCAAGTGCAAGGGAAGCTTTACCTACGTGTGTGGTCTACTCGTCTGGATTGCTCCAGGTGTTGGGAATGGGTACACACATACTTACAGGTGACACCAAGAACAAGGGCATCCCTGCTGCGTTTAGCCAACAGATGGTACTGAGAAAAATGATCCAGTGTCGATCAAAGTGCTTTTTGGGTCGACGACAACATCAATTCAGGTTCTTGTTGCGCTGACGTAAGTTTCTAGGAAGCATGGACATAGCAACGTAATTACTTCTAGGACGACTGCGTCGTATTATAGGCACAGACGATTAGGCCACGTGTATAAGAGATGAGCATATAATTACGAACGCACACGCACGCACGCACGCACGCACGCACGCACGCACACGCATTGAGTTACTCTCAGTGTCGCCCAGTGTCTCTAACGTTACTCATGTGTTGTATTTAGGCTGGTGCTATTGTTGTTCCGCATTATTCATTTACAGATTTATATAAACGCAAATAAGAGGAGGAGGACGATCGACAAGCCACATTTGCCTTTAATTTGTCTTAAATAAATTAAATTATTTATTCAAGTTTTAATCAACACAACTTCAAATTCGTTTACACAACGAGGATAACGCAGAGGGTCTATGGAAAATTCGATATTTTGAGAAGTGCTCCTAAAGCCAAACAAACGAGGAATTCAAGTGCGAAGTTTAAAATATTATGATCGACCATACAGTACGCAAAACAGTTTACACGTGTTCGTCTGGTAAGAGAGGAACAAGGCAACGATGTGATAGTCCACTTTCCATAGGAATCACAGTGCGTCATAAGCACGTGGAATTTTTTTTCTTTAAAACAAAAGTTCACCGTTAATATATACTGTAGTTTAAAGTCTTACGATAGCTATAATTAGAACGACTGAAGCGATGAACAAATAATTTGTATACGTGTTCGAAATAAAAAGGTTAAATTAAATTACGACGATTTATAACAAACGGAAACCTGTTTAACAGCACGGTGCGGTTTGCGGAATTGGGAATTGCTCTGAGTTTGGGAAATTCTTATACCGACTACTGAGCGGATACGTTTCAAGTCTGACTGTTTGTACGCGTAACTTTGTTTGGTAGAGTTTGGAAGGGAATAAAGTCCATTTCGCCAACGGAGCCAGTACGAATGTGTGCGTCATTACTTCATGAATATTAATAAGGACCGACTAGTGTGGTGTTTGAATTTCTTTCATTGGTTATAAATCAATATATTTTTTATTTCGAGCACGCATGAAAATGATTTGTTATTCTATATAACGCCTACCGCATATTATTCGACACCATATTCTCGTTACTACGCAAATAAATCGGAAAATATCGACAATTTATTTTGAGTAGATAGGAGCCAGCCCCACCACATACAGCTTGAGCATAATATGGCGGTCCAGTGGTCAATTATATAAAAATTTGAAACATTATTTAAAATATACCGTGGTTCCGTGCAAATCAAATCATCGTCACATATCCTCTAAATGGTATGTTCTTATGTTTGGACAATAGTTGTTCAAGTGTTTCAGCCTCCTTAAAGTAAACTTGCATGAAAGCTAATGTGTATAAACACTTAGTCATCCATCATTTAATGTGTACAAATCCAATTGTACTAGTACATCAAGGAATGTCTTTGTCATCATGATACAACAGTTATTTCATAATACAAAACACGCTAGGGGAAACAAGTTAAACATATGCATCGAACACATGTTAGATATAGCAATTAGGCGACAGAAAAACGGTGGCATTTAATTATTAAGTTTGCTTCTCTATTTTGTTGTTCAACTATGAACATGCCTAGTGTAGACGGAGAAATTGGTATCCAGGTAGATAAATTTAAGTCAGTATGTCAGTCAGCTGCTCAGAAAATGTGATTAGTCAAAGAATATTAAATTCTGATATAATCTCAGTACTGTGTTTATTTTATTCTTCATGAATGTGACACAATTTCTGCCATCGAATGCCCAAACATTAATAAACCTGCAATTCAGTTAAAATCAGTGGTGAATCTAAACTATACATCTGAAAGGGGGTGGGCAAAATGAGATCACATCTTGTGAGTATAAAATATGAATGGATGGTCACATCTTGATGCCGAATGTAGCACATGTTTACCCAGTGGTCGTAAAATATTGCAATGCACCTGAACTGTGTCATTGTACAAACGACTTTGTAGGCAAGAGATCATACAAGGTTTACTATATAGCCGCGTAGACGTCATTGTCAGTACGCCACTGTGATCGATCATTCTGGTCCTAGTTATGCACCTAGAACGTCTTGCATGTCTTCACATACAATACGTATCCACAGGACAACTATTTTCTATCTACGTTGACAAGTGGTTGGTCCGTTGCCTAGCAACTAGGTTCATAAAATGGCGCCGACATTCCCTCATATAGTTGGTTGATACACAAATTGTATCATATGTTTGGTAAACATTTGGAGCCAGAATGGCTCCAAATGTTTACCAAACATATGATAACATTTGTGTAAACGGGAACTGCTTGGGGTCAAGAATAACCTGACATATATCATGTCGTCCCAATAACGTGACGTCATCAGTAAAATTGTTGTCATTGCAACGTTTGACGGAGGTCATACACATAGCTGTGGTTGCGACATGTTTCGGCTCTGTCAATTTTCGATGGCAACATCTATTAATAGTTAAATTATGTTAACAGATAATAGGTAGATAAAAAAGTTCACTCTAATACAGTAATATGGCTGAATGTTTTAATGCAACTTATTAATCATAAACGCAAGGGTACGATACCCATCTATACTTTGGAAAGCGTCTAGTTCTTGCCGTAATTAAGAGAAAAACAATGTATGAAGTAGTACACATAGATACATGAGTTTATTCAAAATAATATATCAAATAGACATAAATACGTTACACAAAATCAGACATGACATTCATTTACATTATACAGTATAGTTTTACACGGAGTGTCCGGCCGCAGTTGAATGCGGCATAAATTTCTTTCTCTCCGTTTTGAGTTATATATACATGTCACTCCCGAAGCATTTTCATCACACATCAAAGGCAACCGGAATGATTCAACAGTTCCAGGCAAATGGGCTGCAAAACAAACCTCAAGTTTAAGTGAAGTTGACGCGAAGATTCACTGCTGTTTCGATACGAAAAATAGATCAAATAATGGATTAACTCTTGATAATAATGCTCACTTATGACAATGCCAGATGACAGATAAGTATATGAAACTAAAGAAGGGAGTGATATATATATATATATATATATATATATATATATATATATATATATATATATATATATATATATATATATATGATATCAACGTTCACATTGATTAATATACCCAATATACGAACAACGCAACGAGATATTGAAGCGGAGGAAACAGAACAAAGCGAGGCGGTAGTTCGCTCGATGTCCGTGTGAGAGCGGTGCAGTCGAAGCGGCAAGCAAGTACGGCGTTTCAATTACATAATAAGGCGGATTAGGTTTTAGTGTAGGCGTCTGTATAATGATCATTTCAATTCTTGTTAGCGGCATGAAATTGCTGGTTATTAAGATAATATCTGGGAATGTTTTGCGCTTTCGGGAATGCAAATGTAAAGGCAAATGGGGCAGAAACGAGGAGCGAATGCGTAAACAACAGAGCGTGGTTTAGTGTCGTGCGTCTGTTAGGAGACCACGTCTGTCCTACTTGCTTCCGCTTAACCGTTCTCGTCCACCGCCTCGACTGCTTCTTCCTCCTGCGGCTCCTCCGCCACTATATCGGGGTTATCACCCCCGTCTCCGTCGCCGGCAACGCTAGTGCGATCTCCGGCCGCCCGCTGCATCCTGGCCTCGCGGTCCAGGTCGTCTCGCTGTCTCTCTAGCAGCCAAGCAAAGGTCTCCGTTAACACGAGATTCAAACACGATTATATACGTAAAAAATACGTTTAATAATCTCACATAGTGCTATACATACGTAATGATTATATTTACAAAAGGGTGATATTTTCTTACATTCGGCTGACCAATATATTTATGAAATCACACATTTTGGTCTCACTGGTTAAAACAATTTTCAAACCCAATATTTGAATTGAAAACACAGTAATTTATATCAGTGACGTCATCTGTCAGATAGTGACGTCATGATATATTATAATATTTATCACATCTTAGGCGTTTTCTGTCCGATCAACACCTTCAGCTGCTCTTTTCTCGTCGCGTTCCGCGTCCAACTCTCGTCGATGAGGTTTCCGTTCGCCGATGTCCTCGATCTGGGCGTGCCGGTGGGCGCAGAAGAATTCCCACAATCCACTGAGCACATCCGCTGCGACGATATCACCCATGTTGTCGCTCAGCAGGCGCGTTATAAACAATCCGTCACGCTTGAGATAATCGCTGGTGAATTTTGTCAGATCGGCCCCGGGGTGTCGCTTTAGTTCGTTCATCGACGTGAGGAGACCGCGCACGTAGCGCATGCGCGAAGGATGGACGAACAGACGCCAGGTCCACTTGAGGAAGTCGAGCGACGTTATGAAGGCGACGGCGGCGAGCCAGAACCAGACGACGATGAAGATCTTCTCGTTGAACAGATTGATGGAGAGCACGCACTGGACAATGTAGCGGTGTGTCGCCACCTGGTGGCGCACGATGAAGTCACACATCGTCACGCGCGGGAACCGTTCCGACGCCGACCAATCGGATCCGTCGAAGAAACGGCGGATGACGTCAATTCCGTACAACCGGAAGCGGTTTCCCATGAACCAATCGAGAACGTAAATCTGCGCAACGGCGTTGGCGACATACATCAACTTTACGAAGAGATACGACAGCGCCAGATAGCAGCCACCGACTCGGGCGTAAACCGCCTTCGAGACTATATGCTTGAGCTGAGGTAAGAACCCTTTCGGACGCGCCGTTCTAGCGACGAGATACTTGTCGAGCTGATGAATCATGTAGCGTGTTGTCTTTTCGCGTACATCCGTGCTTGATGT
>JAODUO010000047.1:662500-665000 GCA_025642075.2 Ridgeia piscesae
ATAACGCACCATAACATTACCTAAACAATGATAGGTATTCACCAAATTATAGTTGTAAACTAAACACACACTTATCAAATAGTATTTCCATTATATTA
This sequence comes from Ridgeia piscesae, assembly GCA_025642075.2. Lineage (NCBI taxonomy): Eukaryota > Metazoa > Annelida > Polychaeta > Sabellida > Siboglinidae > Ridgeia > Ridgeia piscesae. Next base: position 662,599 of record JAODUO010000047.1, read on the forward strand.
TCACAATGTATTATAGTCCGTCATTTTGTCTGGTTTCTAGGAACCGCAAACTTCAGCTATGTAATCTAATTTCGATTAGATTAATAAAAAGATAATACGTAATGGCATGACATAACATGCCAACACATTAAAATAAAAGTGCATTGTTAGTCAATTGGTAAACAGGACACGCATCGATTACAGAATCAATCCAGCGGGTTACAAAATTACTGTTAAAAAGTAGACCCAATGACAATGACAACCAAGTTAAAACAAACACTGTTGCACTTTTAAGCTCAGATTTCACCAGTGAAACCAAAATCGTGACGCGCCCAGTCATAACTCATAATCGACGTTACGAATTGTCGCCATCACATGCAATTATCTGTCACCTCGTTAAGTAATTAAAACAAGCAGCTACCACTTCGTGCTAGTGGGCGTAGGGGGTACATTTGACGGCGACGTGCGACGGGAACTGGCGGAAACGGTGGTGAAGCGTCAAGAGCTCTGCAATTGTTTAGACAAGTATCTTAGAATTATGCATTGAACGTAGACAAAACGGTCGTAATCTATAACAGTTCCTCTCCTTGTGTTTCCTTATCAACTAACACAGTATCGTGTTAGATATCAGTTGTGTTGAGTCATTTACTTTGTGTTTCCTTATCAACTAGCACAATATCGTGTTAGATATCAGTCGTGTTGTGTCATTTATTTTATGTTTCCTTATCAACTTACACAGTATCGTGTTAGATATCAGTCGTATTGTGTCATTTACTTTTTGTGTTTCCTTATCCACTTACACAGTATCGTGTTAGATATCAGTCGTGTCGTGTCATTTACTTTGTGTTTCCTTATCAACTAGCACAATATCGTGTTAGATATCAGTCGTGTTGTGTCATTTATTTTATGTTTCCTTATCAACTTACACAGTATCGTGTTAGATATCAGTCGTATTGTGTCATTTACTTTTTGTGTTTCCTTATCCACTTACACAGTATCGTGTTAGATATCAGTCGTGTCGTGTCATTTACTTTGTGTTTCCTTATCCATTTACACAGTATCGTGTTAGATATCAGTCGTGTCGTGTCATTTACTTTGTGTTTCCATCCATTTACACAGTATCGTGTTAGATATCAGTCGTGTCGTGTCATTTACTTTGTGTTTCCTTATCCACTTACACAGTATCGTGTTAGATATCAGTCGTGTCGTGTCATTTACTTTGTGTTTCCTTATCCACTTACACAGTATCGTGTTAGATATCAGTCGTGTCGTGTCATTTACTTTGTGTTTCCTTATCCATTTACACAGTATCGTGTTAGATATCAGTCGTGTCGTGTCATTTACTTTGTCTTTCCTTATCCACTTACACAGTATCGTGTTAGATATCAGTCGTGTCGTGTCATTTACTTTGTGTTTCCTTATCCACTTACACAGTATCGTGTTAGATATCAGTCGTGTCGTGTCATTTACTTTGTGTTTCCTTATCCACTTACACAGTATCGTGTTAGATATCAGTCGTGTCGTGTCATTTACTTTGTGTTTCCTTATCCACTTACACAGTATCGTGTTAGATATCAGTCGTGTCGTGTCATTTACTTTGTGTTTCCTTATCCACTTACACGTATCGTGTTAGATATCAGTCGTGTCGTGTCATTTACTTTGTGTTTCCTTATCCACTTACACAGTATCGTGTTAGATATCAGTCGTGTCGTGTCATTTACTTTGTCTTTCCTTATCCACTTACACAGTATCGTGTTAGATATCAGTCGTGTCGTGTCATTTACTTTGTGTTTCCTTATCCATTTACACAGTATCGTTTTTAAATATCAGTCGTGTTGGGTCATTTACACGTACACTGCTGTAAAATAACACAAATACAGTATCTACATTGTCCAATGGTTGTTGCTAGTCAAATTGAAAAATTCTAGAAAAATGGTCGCGACACGAAGGCGAATGATATGTCTTGTTTTCCCAGCTACATAGATTCTATGTAAATGCTATTACAGTGCCCCATAAACATGCCACAGCGTGTTTCATTTATTCACCATAATACAATGTACTTCGTGTGACCTAATCACACACATTAAAACCAACCGTTTTGTAATTCAGTGAATCTTCCATTTATAAGAATCGAACATGTTTGGCTCGAAATGATTATGTTACGTGGAATATACGATCGTTATACGTATACCAGCACCACAGCACAGAAGACACAAGGCTGGAACAGCGCATCCCACGGGACGTTTCCGGTGGTATATTTCTGGGTGAATGTTGACGCGCAGCCTACAAAAGAATGAACATTTCGTGTATATACTCTCGGTTGAGTGCCCTGTTGCGTTTAACCTCGACACTAAGACCCCCCTGCCCCACAATGCCGACACCAGTCGACGGAATTATTCCACCAATGTCAGCACTAATGGAAG
>JAODUO010000047.1:670000-690000 GCA_025642075.2 Ridgeia piscesae
GGCAGACTGTAAACTATTTTGAGTGATTTATTTTAATATACTCGGAGTTAAAAGGTGGTTCAATAACCTTTTACAAACTGAAACAAAATGGTCTTGTTTAATGAATCGGCACGTGACTCAATGTCATTGGTTACCCTGATCCAAGATCGACCTACCCAATCGTTTTTGTGACACTGATAGTGACAAAAGTCCTGGCAAATCTATGGTCCCAGCCTTCTAAGCCTCGATTATTCAAGTGCCGTATGTTGGCAGCACTTGTCCGTCGTATCTCATTGGTCTGGACTGTTCCTGGTTTTGCACTGTTATCGGATAGGTGGCTTTACCCAAAAGAAAAGGGTCTATATATTGATTGGATCCCATGTCAACAACTACTTAACAAAAATGTAATGCAAATAAACATTTATCAAGTAATACTATGCTCCGAAATTAACTAATATTTAACTTATATTGAAACATGCCACATAATAAAATAAACAAAAAAAGCCTCGTTGCTAATTTGTCTGCCGTGTCACCCGCTTAGTAACTAGGTGGCGCATCGCAGTGTCGGTTTTCATCTTCAACTGTTATGTTGAATAGGCCTATATATGTTTTATAACTTAATTTCATTATAAAAAACATATATCGTAAATAAACATTAATAATTATTATATATATTAGACTAGTTAATTAATTCAAAACAATGACGCCATTTGACGGCAGCGAACAGTTAAACTACATATTATTATCAACCTGGCGTCAGTTTCATGAAGCGTATTTACGACGTCGTAGCGGTCGATAACTCGTCGAAAACCTGAAACGTCGTAAAGTTACACTAGTTGCGGCTAACGAGTTTCCCCCGTAGTTGGAATATTTTCGTGATGCTCCCGAAGCTCGTTGATGCTCCAGGCACGTCCACTCCCAACATTATTATTTTTGATGTTTACATTGAATATCTTTTACATTCATCACAGCTTGGCGTTTGGTTCACCAGCGGCAAAGGCGGTAGTCTCGCTTAACCGACTGTCGGTCGGCTGCGGAACTACGCAGAGAAGACAGTCTGGTGAGTCTCCCGGATTTTGAATGTTTATCCGTGTGATCTATACAATGCTGCCACCTCACGGACACTGGTTAATCCTGCCGTAATTTCCATTTTTATAAACAATTGCAAATTTGTCTTTCTATTTATTTTGTGTTAATATAAGTTTAATTTTGAATAGTTTTTATAATACAGGATTATTTGATAAAAAGGTATCCTTATTTAATTTGTATGTTATTCGTGTTGGGCTAAACAATGCCGCCACCTCACGGATACTGATTAATCCTGCCGTAATTCTTATTTTATAAACAATTTGTAAATTTGAATTTGTACTTATTTTTGTGTTAATATAACTTCAATATTGAATACTTTTCATAGGATATAATTATCTTGTAAAAGTATATCGTTATTTTAATTTTTATTTCATAGTTGGCCTGAGAGCCAATCAGCGTCTCTACCATAATCTGGGGTAAGGCCTAACAAATGCAGAGCCTTTCTTTCCCCAGGCAGAGTTGAAGGGCTTAAAAGTGCTGCCACCTCACGGAGCCTGGGTAACCGAGGCTACAAAGGCGGCAGCTTATGAGAAAAAAGGGTGTTCAGAGACAAGACAAATACAGGTATTCCCCACCGCGACCTAATTAGATAAATTCGACGCGAATGCTAAACTTAAGTGGTCTTGTGTAACCGGCTATTAGCGTCTAGATACTGTTATCTGCGACCAGTACACCGTCTAGTTGCGCGCAAAGTTACGCCATTTCATGAAACTGCCGCCAGACTCTCATCTTGGCGATTTCACGAAGACGAGCGAGAGTTTGTTAAACGAGACTTCGGCTTATGGTGGAGCTACAAACAGTGGCGCCACACTGCGGAGTCTGAGTAATCGAGACTAAAGTGAGAGCACTAACGAGCCAGAAAAGCCGGAGTTGATGGCGAGACAAAACAAACCCAGTGCTCTACCTGCCAATAGTCCTGGAATCTCAAGAAGTCTGTTGTGTTTTATATGTATCTTCCGGTCTCCCGCAATACAGAGATCTCTCGGACTTCGCTTCCAATCTCCAACACCCTTCTCCTTCCAATCTCCAACACCCCTACCCTTCCAATCTCCAACACCCCTTCCCTTCCAATCTCCAACACCCCTCCCCTTCCAATCTCCAACACCCCTCCCCTTCCAATCTCCAACACCCCTCCCCTTCCAATCTCCAACACCCCTCCCTTCCAATCTCCAACACCCCTCCCCTTCCAATCTCCAACACCCCTCCCCTTCCAATCTCCAACACCCCTCCCCTTCCAATCTCCAACACCCCTCCCCTTCCAATCTCCAACACCCCTCCCCTTCCAATCTCCAACACCCCTCCCTTCCAATCTCCAACACCCCTCCCCTTCCAATCTCCAACACCCCTCCCCTTCCAATCTCCAACACCCCTTCCCTTCCAATCTCCAACACCCCTTCCCTTCCAATTTCCAACACCCCTCCCCTTCCAATCTCCAACACCCCTTCCCTAGCTTCCCTAGGTCTTTCCCGCAGCATAAACATTTTTGCCATTGCAAACGTATCCCGGTAGACACGTGCATCTGAACACGCAATATATATATATATATATAAGCACAAGTGCACTCAATTTCAAAGCATAATTGAAACAACAAAATTTGAAATGGTATGTTTTTTCTGCTACTCAAACATCTTTCCAATTTCAACCTCACAAACTGACTTTGCTCTCCAAATGAATGGTGACGTGTCTCTAGATAACTCGGTGTCGCCTCCTGTCTTCCGATGGCATCATTCCCGACCACACAACTCCACGGAAGACGCGCTGTCCCCCGCTGAATCGCTAAAGTTCCTGCGATAAATCACCACCAACTCCACTCCGCTTCTTCGCTTAACCAACTCTCACTCGGCCGCGTGACTTGGCCGAGAAGATCGTCTGGTGAAACTAACGAAATGCCGTTGTTAGAAGCCGTCAGATGTCATCACTGTTTTGGATTAATTCACAGGTTTCCCGGTTTAATAATAATTAATGATGATATACTATGTAGACTCTATGCTGTTGATAACGGAATTAAGATATAAAAAAATAGAAATATATATCCACATGGGGTATAGTGTCAATATCCCATGCACTTTGCCCCACCTACGGAGCAAAGGGCCCAAATCGGGAGCGTGCACATAACTAATCACTTAACAGAAACATATTATTGGAACCATGTCAGAATTGCATGACATATTTAATATAGTTAGTTGCCCCACCCTACTCTATAGACGGCTAACTGTTAATTTCGTTTTATCTTGTCACGTGACATGTGTTAGTCGGTGTTCAAGTATACTTGCCCGCCAGCAGGTCTGGGCCTATCAGTCTTCAGCCGAGGATGCAACAGGGGACATACCACATGATGTGTCCGTCCGCTGGTAGTAGCCCTGCCCAGTAGCTTTGGCATTGTGTAGTTTGTGTGATTTTGTGAGACTGAATGTAGCATTGAGTGAGTAGAAATGATTGTTTGTGTGTGCGGCAGCGTGCATCATAGCTGTCAAATAATGACAGTTGTCAGACCGTGAGAGGATGCACGGGCCTACACAGAGAGTAGGACGGGGCGTAGCGCCCAGGAGAACACATGTCGTCATACCAGCTGGTTCTGTTTAATGCAATGTGCCTACAAATATCTACAGTATGTCACTAACTATAATTGTGTTGCGTATATGTCATATGCAAATTTGACACGATTCGAATAATATGTTTTTGTTGTGCGAATAATTATGTGCACGCACCCGCACCCCGTGAGTGGAACAAAGCGCACGATGCCCCCAATGGAATTGCATTTTTATTTATTTTGACTTTCTAACAAGAATACACCACAACTTTATGCGTACCTGCGTCATTCGGTTTTGAGGTGTCAACCCCTCAAATCACCAGCCGATTCTAGCAGAAATTAAGTTAGGTGTTGGACTGGGGAAAATTTGGTATTCTATAAATAATTATTAGTTAACGTCTATTGCCTCTAAACCCTTAGAAACTAAGCTCAGAGGCGCATCAATATAAAAGGGTTAATAAACCATTCCAGTTGTCATCAGATTGATTGATACGCCTGGGAGCTATGGTGGATAGGCAAGGTTGTAAAGGTATGTCTTTAAATGACGCGGGAATTTAGCAATTTTTTCAACTGATCTAACACTAGACGGAAGCATATTCCAAAGAGTAGATGCACCTACAAAAGCCCTAGTCCCAATATTAGTATTGACTATAGGGAGAAAAAGCAAATCAGAACTAGACGATCGAAGCTGGACAGGTTTTCTTACAGGAGTAAGCAGTGAATGTAAATGATGGCTGCTTACAGGAAAGAATGAGAATTTCACGAATGTTATAAAGCACGTGTGTGAATGGAGGCTAAATGATGTCTCAAATGTTGGCACCACTAGTTACAGACACTTAGCGGGAAATCAGAGGAACGTTGTCGCACTTACATTTTTCCGGGCGTTATAAACTATCCGGGTACGTTTCTGCGCATGCGCGATAAACGTAAACCCATCAATGTGCAGCGAAACGCAAAGCATTTATAATATAAATACCATGGGATGCTCGTCAACTCTACTGTGGTGATTTCTGTGAAGAGTTGCCTAAAATTTCGTTAAATACATTAAAATAGTACGTCTGTTTAAATCACTGTCACCGATTATGGCGCATCGCAGGCACATGATTTGCACTTGCTATCATCTCAAAACTTGTTTGCCACATGTTAATTTGCGACAAATAACATTGCTGAAAGGTTATATACGTCCTAATGAACAACCCGTGGTATTTATACCATAAATGCTTTGCGTTGTGCTGCATTTTGATGATTTGACATTTATTAAGCATGCGCAGAAACGTCACCCGGATAGTTTATAACGCCCGGAAAAAATGTAAACGCTACTACGTTACAATGACCGTCTACGGGGAAATCAAATGTGGTATGCTCCCTATAGTTGCGAGCCACAGTGTTTTTTTTCTGTTAACAGCGAGGACCTAACGCGAATGACAAGGAACACTTCAAAGTTAAAAAAATAGCCTGCCAAAGACGACACTGGTGTGGTTCAATATCGGAACGAGTGGTTTATGGGAGGTGAGAGTATCAGCTAACAATGCGGCATTGTGAATTTGGAATTAATGGTTACCGTTGACGTGTGTTTGTCCCAGGCGCGCGCCGGAGCGTGTCAACAAGACGGGCACTTCTGAATGGGGGTGACACAAGGAGAGAGGTCAGATCACGCCAGACCGGCTATGATGTCAACGGCATAGGTTTGGTTGACAGCGACCAACAGCCGAGTATGTGAAAAACGACCAGTCGCGCACCTGCAGAATAATTATGCTGTGGTTAGGGACCAACACTCAACATAAAAGACAATCGACGCGCGTGTGACATTGGGACGGTGTAAGACTAAGACTAAGGGTACATAAAACAGGTTAGTTGGGTACTATAGCACAGTTAAGAAAACTGCGTTTGAGGATATAAATAGTATAGGCCCCTATATAATAAGTATTCCTAAGATGATGGCAGCGGAATGATTGGTAATTATGGGCTGCCAAGTCATTCGACTCGCCCACATTGTCAGGTCACCGACCCGGTTGGCCTTTGACAAAGCCAGGCTTTGACAGTATAAAAAGGCAAAGGCAAGTTCTTATATAGCGCAGTATCCAGTCCTCAGGACCGTTCAAAGCGCTTTGTACTTTATTTCCCTGACAAGCCTGCTCACTCAGACACCATCTCGGCACCTCTGGGAAGCATCCAGCCATATTCTACAATTAATGCGCGAAGGCTAGTCGTACACATATCCACCACTGTCTATAGCCAGGTACTTATTTATACAGCTGAGTGAACCGGGGCAATGTAGAGTGAAAAATCTTGTCCAAGGTTTTAAGTGTGCGTCTTGTGTGGCACACGGATGTCCGTGTACTCGAAATATAAAGTAGTTCGTCGGATTAAATATAAAGTAGTTCGTCGGCTTAAATATAAAGTAGTTCGTCGGTTTAAATATAAAGTAGTTCGTCGGATTAAATATAAAGTAGTTCGTCGGATTAAATATAAAGTAGTTCGTCGGATTAAATATAAAGTAGTTCGTCGGATTAAATATAAAGTAGTTCGTCGGATTAAATATAAAGTAGTTCGTCGGATTAAATATAAAGTAGTTCGTCGGATTAAATATAAAGTAGTTGGTCGGATTAAATATAAAGTAGTTCGTCGGATTAAATGTAAAGTAGTTCGTCGAATTACTTACACTTCGACTGCAACGCTCTCTAGGTTTGGAGAGCTTTGGGAAGTGTGAAAATAATAAGTTGGAACGTCGCCTGAAAGTCTTCAACACCCCACCCCGCCGTGAGAAAACCGGAGTGCTGCTGAAGCTACGGCCTAGCTCTTTCCCATATTCATTTCGTTCCGCCGCCGTTGCCTTGTGTCTGTCACAACATACAGACCGCCTAAATAAATGTCTCAAGGGCTTTGTGGATATAAAAATATCCAAAAATAAAAAATGGATGTGCACATGGTGGGTACATCAGGGATCCATTTGGAAATTAAACAATTTGGGAAAATATGAGTTTAATAATGTGGGTTACATCGGTCATACAGCCACATTTGTTTAATTATTTAAATTTGATTAACAAAGCCGTTTAGTACAGCATATATAACTTTAATATTCAACAGTTCTAGATTTACCAAGCTCCCCGTGGTGACAGACTGTACATTACAACAACACTCCATTATTATTATTATATTTATTATCATCTACAGTACTGATTGCCGTATGCTTCATACAAGACTGCTACTTCACACATAGTTAAATACTGATATCGTACTATAACATTTCCGTCATTATGAAAGCATAATGTCTACATTAATGCACATTTACAGTAGACATTGCGCGGTCCCGGTTATTTGGTCGTGCACTGGTCGCGTGTTATTGGTCTTTGAACTATCCACCTGAGATTATATTATGTAGAAATGGCCCGCGTTTTCTTGCCGCGAACCGATCACATGATCTTACAAAACATACTGTTTTATTTGTTTTGCACTAATATAAACGAATGCCAGTGCGCGATGTGTTAGGCGGGTAAAATATGTTACATTGTATCGTATTCGGCCGCGCAATTAAGGTTGGTGTCACTTGGTGAATTTTGCTGTGTTTATTATATCAAAATAATGAATTTTATTGAGTTGAATTTATCTTGGTTACATATACACATTTGATAGTGTCAATGAAACCAGCGTGAGGTCATTAATCTCATTATAAATAGTGTACGTAATCAGTGATAATGTTATTATAGTCTGGATTAAGGCTGCATGCCTGCATGTAATTAATTGTTAAAAGAAACTGCATCAGCCTAGCCCTAGCTAGCGGCCTAGCCTAGGTCAGGTTTCACGTTGATGTCGTTGCACAGCTTTTATCAACAGAAACCATGACCAAAAACATTTATGTCACCCTTTCCCTATATGGTGAAATACCTTTTCGTATATATGAAGGATAAGCTATTGGCCGTGCAGGCGCGTAGCCAGCGATAGTTTGTATGTGTGGGCATGCCGTATGTGTGCTCAAGACAATAGACAGAACAGCCAAAACAACGCCATCTTGGCACTGAATTCGATCGAACGTCCAGCGACGTTCCATCGACTGTAAATGTACATTAATGTAGACATTATGCTTTCATATCGACGGGCATGTTATGCGATTTCAATATTTAACTATGTGTGAAGTAGCAGTCTCGTGTGATGCATACGGCGAGCTGTAGATGAATTTAAACATCAGTTCCGGCATCAACCCACGCCAGCACACCTATCGAGTGTCATCGGTCCACCAGTCGACGTTCCATCGGCTGTAAATGTACATTAATGTACATAATAAGTATGCCTTCACATACCTCATTAATGTATTTCAATTCTGGTGACCCCACGTTTAATTTACTATAGAGTATCATAACCTAAACGTGAGTCGCAATACTGCTATACCAATTTAACATCATTATGTATGCATTATCTATGCATTATGTATGGCACTGGGTACCAAGTGCTCCTTTTTGCTCGTATTTATAAATATTAACGTAATTCAGTTATTCTAGCATGTCCCGATATGATAATTCAGTCTACCCCAACGCAACCTTTATGTACCCCACCACCTGTCGAGACAGTCGAGTCATTCCCCTCTTTGGTTTGCAATAAACTTCAGTGCAGGGAGGTTCTACGTCTATAATTATTCGTGTGGAAGTCTTTTCACAACGGCTGCAATTTAGCACCCATTCTTTCCAACAGTCCCAAAATCACTCTACTGATAACGAAGTCGTTTAGCTCCCCCACTGTGTGTGTTATTGGTCCCACCTGGCGGATCACGTGACCATGACCATAACAGTTTAAAGGTGCGCATCCGGTGTCTGTATGACAACGCAGGATATCGATCAGATGTTCAAACCACGCAGATCGTGAGCATCTAATAGCAAACATCAAACCGGACCCGCATGTCTAAAGAAATTGTGTTTGATGTTATGAACACCTTATATTGTAAAAAAAATTACTTGTACGTTCTTTAGTCATTCATCGATCGTGGCAGCCCATTAGTTATGCGTTCCTAGGTATTACTTGCACGCCGTGTGCATTTCTATTAGGCTAGACTTTTTAATGTTCTGCTTTTCGGGCCCGCCAACCGTAATTTCGTAGATCTCTAATTAAAAGAAAATTCAAAATGTTCTGTTTTAAATCGCCGCCGATGATATTGTTTATTGGCGGTACGTGTTACGTCATACATAAATATCTTACTATTCATGAAATTAATTTAATACCCTTTAATTTAATAATGTTAACTACAGCTTGTCTATGTGTTTCTTCTTCGAATATGACATCGGCTTCCATTACATCTGTAATACACACGTCATTCCAGGGGCGCACAGAGTTTTTCATTGCTAGTAAACCTCCCAAAAACGCACACTATAAAGAACGTACAGTGAATGGTGACTCATAGCATTCAGCATTAAATTGACACCAACTTGCAAATCCTCCACCTTATCAGTTCTGGGTGGACTCTAACCTCTATCACTACCAGCTGTTAGTCGATTTTATTAAATAACCCACTCACTCAACCCAATTACCCACTTACCCATTTATATTATCTAGATCATATCAACTATTATTTATCGATGTTATAAAGAACAACTTGTTTATTTTGATTGCTCTTATTTATTTATTTATTTTAAAGTAGCAGTATATTTTATCATAATCGTTTGGTGCACGTGAGTGTATTGTCATGTGAACACACTTGTACGACGACCCAGCAGTACAGCGCATTCCAATGTGTTATTGTAACTGCAATGAAAACATGACAATAAAGCCGATCTTATCTGATCTTGTCTAGTAAATAGGCAGCGGGTTTGTTTAAATCTGAAATCAATCATGTTAATATTATAACTGACATCCATTTTGTTGTGGTGACATCGTGGTTGACACTGCTCGTGACCTATAGATAGCTATTTGTAAAAGAAACACGGTGACTTCCGCCAGACACTTGACATGATGTATGTAGTGTACACCATCTGTTGTATTGCGTGCATCGTGAAAGCAAGACCGGACGTTCTGCGGTTAGCACCGATTTGGTGATCGAGTCTAGCTGGGTTCGACTTCACCACCCGCTCTCTCGAAGATTTACCAACTTCGATCATCCTAATCAGCTAACAGACTATCTAGAAAGACACCCTAGAACTATTAGCTCTTTCCAATAGGTTTATTTGCCAGGAGAAGTAAAATAACCCACACACACCAACAGGAGAAACACGTGTCGTTGATTCGTAGTTTCAGTCTATGATAAACCCAATAATAAACACTTACCTCAGAAGAGAAGGATGCACATAGACAAAAGGGTATGACCCCGGTATGCCATCACGCTACACTAACAATTAAATTCGCCTCCTGCAGCAGTTTAGTGCCACAGGATTTTAATAATGATAGAAAAAACAGTTCGGATTGAATACTTTTGTTTGGGTTCACATTATTATTTATATATCACGACGTTTACACCAAACCTGTGATCTTTGTACAATTTTAGACAATTTTCGCACAGTAATTGCACCGTGGCTGAATGTTTCTCAGATAAGTTATGTTTATCGTGTCCTCCAGGGTGTGATGTGTTATGCGCTCTACGCATGCGTGAGGAATGAATATCGGGCTTTATAAGAACTTTCCGGTTTTGCTTTTCTTTGCTAGCAGCCTGAATGTGAATGAAATATAGGGTGACCAAATATAGACCTACCGTATGTAATAAACAGTTGGCTTACGGTCCTCCGATTATTACCAATGTGTCACCTGGAGCGTTTTGTTTCAAACGGGTGTCATATTACAATGAGAAGTTACTGGTAATATGAGAAAATAGCATCAGTAATGGCGAAGAATAAGAATAATGACATATGAATTAACCAGTATTGTTTACGGTTACAGGTGCCGTTGTGTTAAGTTTTATGTGCGCTCAAATGCGGACAAATACACTGGACTAACAAATATGAGAACACGGTCTCTCCTGTAGAATATTAATTCCCGTTGCGTCTTCAAACTCGTTGACTGGAGCCAAAGTGGACGAGGCAACAGAATCATGATTCCAGTTACACTGATTCGTGTCGGATAGACATAGGTAGGGGCCTAATTGTAAAGCACATTAATGTTTCGCAACCACACCTAGCACGTCACATTGAGCCACCTGTTGCATTCACACAACCTCCTCCTAACACGTTGTCGTCATGACACTCCATCTTCAATCGTAAGTTACTACACATGTGCACAGAGATGTCAGCAAACTACATCTGTGTCGTGTTCCTGGTCACTAGTTTACTTGTTACTTCCAGACACGCTCTGTATTTCATGTAAACAACGGACAGCTGTTTTGTAGCGACCTGGCAATATCATGCAATACAACACAATACAACACAATGCAACACAATATAACACAATACAACACAACACAATGCAACACAATATAACACAATGCAACACAACACAATGCAACACAATATAACACAATGCAACACAACACAATGCAACACAATATAACACAATACAACACAACACAATACAACACAATATAACACAATGCAACACAACACAATGCAACACAATATAACACAATGCAACACAACACAATGCAACACAATATAACACAATGCAACACAACACAATGCAACACAATATAACACAATACAACACAACACAATGCAACACAATATAACACAATGCAACACAACACAATGCAACACAATATAACACAACACTTACTTACTTACTTATGCCTGATTGCTCGCTGGGAGCATAGGCCATCGACCAAGGAACGCCACCGTTTTCTGTCCGTGGCCATCTTCTCCATTTCTCTCCTGGTGTATCCCATCTCCTTCGTTTCTTTTTCTGTGTCTCTTTGCCAGGTGTTTCGTGGCCTACCTCTTCGTCTCTTCCCTGGGGGGTTCCATGTGATGGCTTGACGGGTGATGGTGTTTGGTGGTTTCCTGAGTGTATGTCCTATCCACCTCCATTTTCTCTTCTTTATTTCATTTTCTATGTTGCTTGGTCATTTTCCAGAGTGTAGTGTTGGATATCTTGTCTGACCACTTCAGGTGTAGGATTCTACGCAGGCATTTGTTGATGAAGGTCTGTATTCTTTTTAGTGTCTTCTGTGTACTTCGCCATGTCTCCGATCCATAGAGTAAAACTGCCTTGACATTTGAATTGAATATTCTCAGTTTGGTGTTAGTTTTAATTTGTTTTGCTCTCCAAATTTTTCTCAACATGATGAATGCAACTCTTGCTTTCTGTATCCTTGCTTTGACGTCTTCTGCTGTGCCTCCATGTTTGTTGATTGTACTGCCCAGGTATGTGAATGAGTCTGTCTCTTCCAGCGGCTCTCCGTTCATTGTAATGGGGTTGTTGTTCTTTGTGTTGGCTTTCATAATCCTTGTCTTGCTTCTGTTGATGTTGAGTCCTAGCTGTGTTGACACTGTGTTTAGTAGCTCTGTTTTTCCTGCATTTGTTGATGGCTGTGTGAGAGGAGAGCGAGGTCATCCGCAAAGTCCAGGTCCTCCAACTGGCTCCAAGGTGTCCACTGGATCCCATTTCTTCTATATTTTGTAGTCTTTTTCATGATCCAGTCTATGGCGAGCAGGAATAAGAATGGTGACAGAAGACATCCTTGCCTCACTCCTGTCTTCACCATGAAGGAGTCTGTAAGTTGTCCTGCATGAATGACCCTGCATGCCATATCTTCGTAACTATTTCTTATCAGAGATATAAGTTTATTCGGTATCCCGTAGTGCTGTAGAAGCTTCCACAGTGTATCTCTGTCGAGACTATCAAATGCCTTCTCGTAGTCTACAAAGTTTATGTACAGGGATGAGTCCCATTCCATGGATTGTTCAACAATGATTCGCAGTGTTGCTATTTGGTATGTGCATGATCTGTCTTTGCGGAAGCCAGCTTGGTGGTCTCTGAGCTTGGCATCCACCCCTGTCTTCAGTCTGTCCAAGATGACTCTGTTGAGGACCTTTCCGGGTACTGATAGGAGCATTATCCCTCTGTAGTTATTACAATCTTGCATATCTCCTTTCTTTGGGAGCTTCACGAGGTATCCTTCTTTCCATTCAGTTGGTATTTCTTCTTGCTCCCATATCTTCCCCAATAGATCATGCAGTATCTCTGTGGAGGTCTCTATGTCAGCCTTGATTGCCTCGGCAGGAATTTTGTCTGGGCCTGAAGCTTATAACACAACACAATGCAACACAACACAATGCAACACAATATAACACAATGCAACACAACACAATGCAACACAATACAACAGAATACAACACAATACAACACGATACAACACAATACAACACGATAACACTATTATTATCCCATCCCGAAAGTGAAATTTATTTGCATCGTACATAAAATACATAAATAAAAAACACATTATTAAAGCCGTATATAAACTTTAATCACGATAACATATATAATATAAAAAGCCTAACAAACATTATAATTGTGATCGTCGCATAACAAATAATAAATACAGCACACTGCACACGTAATGAATGTCACGTGTCTCTCATTTATTCGTCAAGGTAACTTGCACCAATCGCATAACAGAGAAACAATAAAATGCAACATTTAGGAGGACTTCGTTTCACGAAGACGACGATTTTCATGGCTTCACACACATTTAATGGATTTTAATGAAGAATCAAAAATCGTATTGACTGAATACGTAGGTTTGGTGTCTCACATTTTCTGTAAACCACGTTAATGTTCCTTCTGTACAGAGTCGACGAGCCTAAACTACCCAGTAAATTCGCAGTTCCTAGGCGTTACGCTCTTGGAAGTTCAAGCCTTGCCTTGCCTTGCCTTGCCTTGCCTTGCCTTGCCTTGCCTTGCCTTGCCTTGCCTTGCCTTGCCTTGCCTTGCCTTGCCTTGCCTTGCCTTGCCTTGCCTTGCCTTGCCTTGCCTTGCCTTGTCCTGCCCTGCCCTGCCCTGCCCTGCCCTGCCCTGCCCTGCCCTGCCCTGTCATGTCTCTGTAAGGTGGGGTGCTGGGAGTCACCATTCGCTCTACGTTGCTATATATATATATATATATATATATATATATATATATATATATATATTGGGGGAGAGTTTATTGGCAACGAAAAAAATCCACTGCACGCCCTTGGGTGACATTTATATTACAAACGTTATGAACATCGCAGTCATATTCGAAGAAATCATGCACGCACGGTAGTTACCACTATTAAAAGGTCACATGACCGAAACTGACTGACTAAAACCCCATACAATATCGGGACAAAAATTATACATAAGATATTTCATGTATGATTACGAGGTGTGTGTTTTATTTCTTTTACTATCAATCGATTGAACGTACTCGTGTTCCTGCCGATGACAAGGTTTGTCTGTCTGAATACGGTGTCTCATTAGTTCGCGCCAGTTGTGTAGCATTTCGTTTGTACTTCCGCAGTCTTTGTTGTGCACATGCACATGCACATGCACATGCACATGCACATGCACATGCACATGCACATGCACATGCACATGCACATGCACATGCACATGCACATGCACATGCACATGCACATGCACATGCACATGCACATGCACATGCACATGCACATGCACATGCACATGCACATGCACATGCACATGCACATACAAATACACGTACACAAAACAACATAACACGCGCACGCGCGCACACACACACACACACACACACACACACACACACACACACACGCACGCACGCACGCACGCACACACACACACACACACACACACACACACACACACACACAATAATTTCAAGACGTGTTTTTAATGCGGTACGCCGATGTGACGCGGCCTGTTGGTTCACACGGAGACCGCCGTGGCACGCAGCCAGACGCACACAGCGAACAGGTTGGGTAGACACCGAGCTAGAGCCAACAACACGACTCGACGAGTACAAATATCCCAACAACACGACAACGCAGACCCACACCGTAGACTGGGAGGAGCGAAAATTATAGACACGAAATTACACTGAAGAAATCGACGCATATAAGAAGCTATACGCATAAAGAAGACCAGCTCACACCGATAGGTCGAGACGAGGCAGTTACGGTCTGACTCACGGGCCCGCTTTAGCCATCTGAGTCAACGATACTGAAGAAGTCACCGAGCAACGCTTATGAACTCGTCTACCATACAGGTAACATATAGTTTGGATGTGGACAAAATAAATATGTTGAATTAGTTGAGATTAAACTATTAAGACACGAGAGGAATGCCGTAGTTGTAGTCGTAGTAGAGTGCAATTGTGCGTAGGTGGCTATTATCGTATCGCCAGCCAACCGTGACAGTTCCGCCCCTCAATCTAGGCCGCTGCGCGCTCGCGTTATACCTTCCGACTTGGACAACACGCGGATGGCCGCTACTGTATCATACCGCTGTTGACCCGACCGGATACGCATATATTCATACACACGCACACACGCTGATGTGTCACTTTACAATGCCTGTAAGCTCCGTCGACAGTACGCCTAAGTAACTAAATGGTAAGTGACGGTACGCGACTAACTACGCCGAGTCGTTCTGTCTGGTAACCAGGTCGACTGGCTGCTCGCGGTAGGCGGCTCTTTGCTATTATGTCGGTGACAACAGTCACGGGTCAGTCACACGCACTGGGGGTAAACGTCACATCGCCAGCCAACCCTGATCAGGCCGCTCTCTTTCTCTCTTTGTTTATCGCCCCTCCTCTGTCTCACACTCTCTCACCATACACACATACAGAGAGAGAGAGAGAGAGAGAGAGAGAGAGAGAGAGAGAGAGAGAGAGAGAGAGAGAGAGAGAGAGAGAGAGAGAGAGAGAGAGAGAGAGAGAGAGAGAGAGAGAGAGAGAGAGAGAGAGAGAGAGAGAGGAGAGAGAGAGAGAGAGAGAGAGAGAGAGAGAGAGAGAGAGAGAGAGAGAGAGAGAGAGAGAGAGAGAGAGAGAGAGAGAGAGAGAGAGAGAGAGAGAGAGAGAGAGAGAGAGAGAGAGAGAGAGAGAGAGATACACCCTCGAGAAAGTGCATTATTATGCTGCCTTCCATTCACCTCGTCTACACCGTCAATACGATCCAGTGACCCCTGCTTGACCTGTAACTGACCCAATTGCACACAGCTATAAGTGGTAATGTCGGGGAGCTCGTGAACCTCCTAGTTCACCAACTCGGTGTTTATGTTATACAAAATCCGGCAGGTACGCAGCGTTATGCAGCAGAATGGTAAATGTAGTCACTAAGTCGTTCTCAAGATACACGCGAGGTAATTTCACTTTGAATGCAGCGTAAATCATTCATGCATGACACGGCCGTTTGCTTAGGGCAGTACACCAAGCAAACGTCGCGTGCCTCCGTGTTTTTATACAACAATGTTATGCAAGATAGATGAAATGTGTTGTATCGTACCGACAGCCCACATATGTTCTTAATGTTTTGGTTAGTGAAACGTTCTACTTCGTGACGAATCAATTGTTTACCGTCAGAAGAATTTTCCGCCGTGAACGGCGAATGCCACATTGACTGTGCATGTTGACTCTTGTCGCTCTGCTTTCTGTAGCTCAACTGCAATAGTGGGTTCTGTCAACTACGTGTCTATGTCCAACTGTAGCATAGATGTATTTGTTTTTTTCTGATTCCAGGCAGGTGATTGAAGACTTTGTACACTATAAAATATATAATGGATTAGGTAACATAAAATGTGAAGCTATATATGTGAGTTTGGAGGAAGATGACACTTTGCTTTGATTTTTAAGAGTTTAATTCGTATAGAGCAATAGTCCATAGAGTGACTGTGTGTGTGTGTGTGTGTGTGTGTGTGTGTGTGTGTGTGTGTGTGTGTGTGTGTGTGTGTGTGTGTGTGTGTGTGTGTGTGTGTGTGTGTGTGTGTGTGTGTGTGTGTGTGTGTGTGTGTGTGTGTGTGTGTGTGTGTGTGTGTGTGTGTGTGTGTGTGTGTGTGTGTGTGTGTGTGTGTGTGTGTGTGTGTGTGTGTGTGTGTGTGTGTGTGTGTGTGTGTGTGTGTGTGTGTGTGTGTGTGTGTGTGTGTGTGTGTGTGTGTGCGTGCGTGCGTGCGTGCGTGCGTGCGTGCGTGCGTGCGTGCGTGCGTGCGTGCGTGCGTGCGTGCGTGCGTGCGTGCGTGCGTGCGTGCGTGCGTGCGTGCGTGCGTGCGTGCGTGCGTGCGTGCGTGCGTGCGTGCGTGCGTGCGTGCGTGCGTGCGTGCGTGCGTGCGTGCGTGCGTGCGTGCGTGCGTGTGTCGTGTGTGTGTATGTCTATATATGTGTGTCTGTGTGTGTGTGTGCGTGTGTGCGTGCGTGCGTGCGTGCGTGCGTGCGTGCGTGTGTGCGTGTGTGGTGCCGTTGTATATATATATATATATATATATATATATATTATATTTGTGTGTCTGGTGTATGTTTGTTTTTTCACACTGAATAAATGTAAAATATTTCTTGATGGAATCTTTCAAATTTAGCACATTGTTACGTGCGTGCTAAAGTAATTAGACACAATTTGGCGATCATGATAGCGTCAACAGATGTGTTATAGACTTAGTAATGTTATATTAATAATATATGAATAAGAACAGACCGTCTCATTTTAATGCCAACTGCATTCTTTTCCTACAGAAGGCGCCAATGAAGTGTACGCGTCGCCTCGTTCTGGTCAGACTCGTGGCTGTGGCTTCAGTAACTTGTCTAGCCAAATTTGTGTATGACATGCACGTGACTAACGTCAGCACGAGGAAAATACGTCAACAGGCAACTTTCACGATCGTTAAGTCTCGGATAGTACAAAGTAATTCCCTCTCGCGGACACAACCTACCACCACATCTCTCACACAACCTAGCGCCATCTCGCGGACACAACTTAGCGCCATCTCGCGGACACAACCTAGCGCCACCTGGCGATCACCCACGAAGCTTCTAGTGACAGCTACTACCACGGGTCCCCCGCACGTGACCAGATATTCGAAACCACAACATGTAAAAACGTACAACGGAGTTTGGCAGGAAGTGAACGACCGTGTCGGCGTTTACCTGTTTTCGGCATTTTACGACAACCGTCCCGGTATTGAGTGGCCCGTCATTCGCACGATTGCCGTGTCCAGAAACAGCGACACAGGGCGCTTGCTGTGCTTGTTGTGGTTCCCCAAAATGACCCGCCCCGTAGTGGCAGAAGCGAATACTGCAGCAGTCGGTGCGGGGTTCGTGGTGGTAGACCACGGTGTATACCACGCTGTCATTCTGTCATGCGCAGTGCACACAGACGCCGGACGTCCGCCGCCGATTCCCGAACACGTGTCGATCGTGAAGGTCAGCCAGGCGGCGGTGACGACGCTGCTGCGCGTGCAGGTTCCGGAAAGACCCGAACGCCCGATCGCGTTCGGCCACTGCATGTCGGTCGCCTACTGGAACCAGGACCCGTACCGCATCGTCGAATGGATGGAGCTGCACCGGATGTGGGGCGTGGCGGAAGTGACGATTTACAACAGCAGTCTCCACGCCGACGCCGCTCGCGTTTACCAGCACTACGCCAGTAAGGGGTTCGTTGACTTCCGACAGGCCCCTAATGCGTTCAACACGCCGCCCGACAACGAGGACGTGATCCTGCTCAATATGTCACCCGTGCTTAACGATTGCATGTATCGGAACATGTACAGGTACCGCCGCCTGGTGGTCACAGACATAGACGAGATGATCGTTCCTCGCATGCACGACAACTACACCGCCATGTTGGATGCAATAGAAACGGCTTATGAAGCCGCGTACGTAAAACCCAAAACACCAATCGGAAAAACTACGCGTCCAACTGTTCATGGTCAGCGTAGCGCGTTGACGGAACCGCTAAACGTGGCGTGGCCGGCGTCTTACATGTTCAATAACGTGTACTTCTTCAAAGACTTCAACGTCACCGGCCAAGCGCCGGGGTTCTTAACCACGCAGCAGTATTTACGTCACATCCCGCCGAGTGAACTGGGCTATTCGGTGAAACAAATATACAATCCGCGCGCATGCGTCGGGATTCAGAATCACTACTGCTGGGTTCTGTTCGATAAAAATACGCCGTTGTATCTGGATGTGCCACAAAACGTTGGCATGAATCAACATTATAAGAAGTGCCATTTTGATGCGTATTTAAACAAACCTGGCACTTGCAAAACACTCATGAAAAACTCCGGTGTTGATCTCACAATGACGAGATTTCGACGAGAACTCGAATCACGTGTCCGCGTCGTACTGAAAGAATTGGATTTGAACAAATTTATGTAACTCCCTGAGATTCAAACTTGAATGCTCGATACAATCGATACAAACCAGGTGTTTGTATGGGCAAGATATGTTAAGATTGGATTAACTTACACATTTGTTTATGTCTTGAAAGCATACATATATCACAGGTTATGATTACAACTATTGAACTCTAAAGAAATTGGGGATAATTAAAAAATTACCCAAATGTACCGGAGTAGAAAAGGATTGGGTGACGAGTGTCGTCTTACCCTTGGGATGGGTGACGAGTGTCGTCTTACCTTTGGGATGGGTGACGAGTGTCGTCTTACCTTTGGGATGGGTGACGAGTGTCGTCTTACCCTTGGGATGGGTGACGAGTGTCGTCTTACCCTTGGGATGGGTGACGAGTGTCGTCTTACCCTTGGGATGGGTGACGAGTGTCGTCTTACCTTTGGGATGGGTGACGAGTGTCGTCTTACCCTTGGGATGGGTGACGAGTGTCGTCTTACCCTTGGGATGGGTGACGAGTGTCGTCTTACCCTTGGGATGGGTGACGAGTGTCGTCTTACCCTTGGGATGGGTGACGATTAACTTACACATTTTGTTATGTCTTGAAAGCATACATATATCACAGGTTATGATTACAACTATTGACGAGGTCTCTTACCATTATGAAGGATTGGGTGACGAATGTCGTCTTACCCTTGGGATGGGTGACGAGTGTCGTCTTACCTTTGGGATGGGTGACGAGTGTCGTCTTACCCTTGGGATGGGTGACGAGTGTCGTCTTACCTTTGGGATGGGTGACGAGTGTCGTCTTACCCTTGGGATGGGTGACGAATGTCGTCTTACCCTTGGGATGGGTGACGAGTGTCGTCTTACCCTTGGGATGGGTGACGAGTGTCGTCTTACCCTTGGGATGGGTGACGAGTGTCGTCTTACCTTTGGGATGGGTGACGAGTGTCGTCTTACCCTTGTTATTTGCGGTAAGTCCTGCGTTATCATTGCATTTCAATAGAAATTAATTGGAAGTTATTAATTTATGAACATACCCAAACTGAATTGTAATGTAATTGTAATGTAAACATTTTTTTATAAACAAAACACAAAGTGTTATATATTGTATGTTTATTTAACAGGGATGTTCTACGACACAACATTCTAACATACAACTGAACGTGTCTTGTAATATACATGTACAAACAACTTTATGTTGTTTCG